>OZ024822.1:87109522-87709522 GCA_964016985.1 Anodontia alba
CAATCTCACATTCTTAATGACAAACAGTGCAGATCCTGATCAGTTGGCTTCTTCAGAAGCCAACTGATCTGGATCTACACTGTTTGCAAAGGCAGGGTATATCTGGGTTCAGCAGGACTAGGGTTAAAAGCAATCCTAACACCCAGGGGTGGTGCTTCATGGGGTCTCAAGGCTGTAGATTAGATGGAACATGAAAAATCTTCTTCCCAAATCTCCATGTTGACAGAAAGTTTAGAAATTTCAGTTCCGTGTTCAAAATGTTGTGCCAAAATTATATTCAAGCCCTGCATATTTCTATGGCAAATTCTAATGAAGAACAAAATTAAATCATATCTACACACGATAGCATTGCTTGATTTTTTCATAAACTGCTAATATAGAAACAAGAGGCTCACGGGCCACGGCTCGCTCACCTGAGTGAAATAGCCACTGCAGATATGTAGATGTTATGCAACATTTTTCTAATCATGTCATTGCAACTAATGACAGGATCATCATTTGAGCAGTTCTTAGTTTTGAAGAAGAAGAATGTGTTTTTTTTTTATTTTACCATATATGGGCCTGACAGTCAGTGGAGCATGACCATTTGAACAAACTCACAATTCCGTTTCAACAGTAGGATCGACATGAAACTTGATGGAAATTGGCCAACTAATTTCTGAAGAGAAAGTGTTTAACAATACCATGATTTTATAAATGTATATAGCATAGGGGCAAGGGAAGATAAACCTCACAGAATAAAATGTTGGTTGTAACTTAAAGCTTTAAATTTGCTATTTCAATCATATACTGTAAGTTTAAGACACTTCAGCTTTTTTTGTCTTTGTGTGTGTGTTCATTGCTCTCAAGAGTCATTCTTTTTATAGTAAAGCTGTTTTCGATCTAGAGGCCATTCTGTTGCTACAGTGTGTTTTAACTCAAATCGCCCAACGGGTTGGGTGGAGAAGTCAAAAATTGGTTTTCAAGATGGCAGCTATGGCAGCCATTTTGGATTACCAATTGGCATGACTTTAGCTATTTTTCATCTACACGTCAACCTGTTGCTATATTGTAAGTTTCAACTTAATTCACCTTGTGGTTTATGAGAAGATGTCCAAAACAGATTTTCTTGCCGCCATCTTGGATTTCCAATCAACATGATTTTAGCTCATTTCAATCCAAAGGTTGTCCTGTTGCTAGAGAGCAAGTTTCGCCTCAAAACGACCAAAGGTTTGGGAAAAGATGTCGAAAATTGATTTTCAAGATGGTGGCTGTGGTGGCCATCTTGGATTTTCGATCGGCTCATCAATTTTAGCTATTTTGTGTCTACTAGGCGCCCCGATGCTCCTCATCAAGTTCCAACTCAATTGGATCACAGTCTTTAGAGGAGATGTCCAAAATATGAATTCTCGACATTTTTCCCATATAAATGCACAGGGCCCATACAAATGCATAAGAAAGCAAATTTGACCTTGTCATAGAAAGGTCAAATGTCAACATACTAAGGACTATATTCTTAGCAATTTTGGTGGACCTCCCATCCCCGATGATTTGTGCAAAGATTATGCACCAGGGCTTATTTAGTTCTGGAAAAGAAGATTTTTAAAGGTTTTTACCATATACGGACCTGGCGGCCATCTTGGTAAATGGACCGACTATTTTAACAAGCTTTTGTTCCCCTGCCCCAAGGAGGCTCCACATGAAATGTAAGCAACATTGGCCAAGAGGCTTCAGAGGAAAAGTCTTTGAAATTCTCAACATTTTTCCTATACATATGTATGGACCCATACATATGAATAGGGAAGCAAACTTGACCTCGCTGTAAAAAAGGTCAAACATCAATGCACGACCATCATTTTAGCAACTTTGGTAGACCTCCCATCCCGATCATTTGTACAAAGATTCAGCCCCAAGCCATCCTCGGTTCTGGAGAAGAAGATTTTTAAAGGTTTTTACCATATATGGGCATGGCGGCCATCTTAGTCAACGGACCATGACCATTTTAGCAATTTTTTCTTCTCCCAACCTAAGGAGGCTCCATATGAAATTTGGGCAAAATTGGTCCAGCTGCTTCAGAGGAATAGTTGTTTGAAAATGTTAACGGACGACGGACAAGAAGTGACCACTATAGCTGATCCTGAGCATAGCTCAGGTGAGCTAATAATAAGTGATAAAATTCTTTGAGATATATGATTGTTTACCATTTCCTGTCAAGCAAACTATCTCAAAAGTTCCCGAATGTGGGGAGGTAACAAAATTCCTTTGATGCATTTACGAACTAGTTCCCTAGATTACCACCAGTGCAAATGGAAAATATGATGCTAAACTGAGCTAATACAAGCATCATGAGTGTGAACAATTCACACTAACCTGAACTTGTTCATACTTCCGATGCAGTTCTTTGATTTCCTGACGCAAGGCATCTTCACCGTCTGTATTCTCTTTTGGTGCCAGCTGAAGAAAGAAATTAAGGTGACCTGATATACACTTGCTTGATTTCACCATTTTCACAAGGGAGACGACTTTTGTGACTTCCTGTTTGCCTTTCTATGCACAGCTCCCCTTCTAAAAAGGGGGTCTATTCTAAAAGGAAAGAATTTGTTCCCATTAGAAGCAAATTCTTTCCCTTTAGAGTAGACCACTTTTCAGGAGGGAGAAAAAACAATTTTAACAGAGTTGCTCTTCCTCAAAGTGTATCCATTCTCCATTGTTTATTCACAAGGAAGATAACTTTTGTAACTTCCTGTTTACTTTTTCTTCACACAAAACTCCTGAAAAGGGCTCTACTCTTAAGAGGGCTTTGCTCCCAATAGGGTTTTGATAGGGTTGCCCCCCCCCCCCCCCCCCCCCCCCCCCCCCCCCGCTCACCCCCCCCATGAAAGTGTATCCATTCCCCAATCTACTCTTTAAGTGTTTCATATTTATTATATCATGTGCAATGCAAGAAAAGGGACCTTATGCCATATACCGATCAGCAATGAAGGCTGTGATCAGCCTACACATTCATGTGGTCTGATTAGTGGCTTCACTGCCTGCTTAAAGATTCACTGGATGCTGTAGAATGTATTTGCATGCTAGTGGCGACTTTTGTTGTCTGCTGATAACCTTTGCAAACAGTCTGGACCCAGATCAGGCCCGACAAAATGTCGGGCCTGATCTGGATCCAAACTGTTTGACACGCTGATTGTATTCCTGAAAGATTTTTTTGAAAAGGTTAATTTCAAAAAAGATCCAAAGACGACAAAAAAGCATGCAAAATTACTCAGCATGCAAAGAGATAATGAACAGAGATGGCCCTATTCGAACTGTATGGATGTGCTATTCATATATTTATGGTATAAGAGTTCTTTTCCCATGTTGTGCATCATGTCTCAGTGCTCTTGATAAGGTGCTGTTTTCAATCAAAAAGTGTCAATATCTTTATGAATATAAATTTCTGTTAAATTTGCTTTTAGTAATTAACTGTGGCTTTCCCATTCCTTTTTATTAATAGTGCCTTATCTGGAGCTATGTAAAAACTTGTACATGTCATCATTGTTAAATATAAAAAAAAAAGAAAAATGTACTTCAAAAATAACCAAACAGATATTTGTTTATTTAACTCTGGTCCTGCTGGACTCAGATATGCCCTGCCTTTACAAACAGTGTAGATCCAGATCAGTTGGCTTCTGAAGAAGCCACCAACTGATCTGGATCTGCACTTTTTGCCATTAAGTATGTGAATTTATTTCATCAATCTTGATGATATAATATGATTGGCTGACCATTAGAAATGGGCGTGACATCTTAATTTATTCAGCATAACAAGGGTTAATTATAATGAAAGGGACATATACCTTTACATGTTAACATAATCATACCTTTCAGCAACAGGGAAGTGATTCAACTTTCTTTGAAAATTATCTAACACCCATTTTAAAATTTCTTGAATGTTGACGGTAATAAAGAAAACCTTAACATGTTTTGTTTTTTTATTTATTTACTTTTTGTTTGAATGCCACTGGTTTACCTTTTAGCAACTGGGAAGTGATTCAACTTTCTTTGAAACTTATCTAATACCCATATTAAAAAACTCTTGAATGTTGGCAGAAATAAAGTATACCTTAACACTTTTTGTTTTTTTATTTATTTACTTTTTGTTTGAATGCCAATGGTTAATCTGAATATTCAATAACCCTTAGGAAACTTAAATGGTTGCCTTAGATAATGAACTAATCAGATTGCTCGAATTTTCTAAATTTTCAGCTGGTTTAATAGAGAAAACAAAGGTTTAACAGAGAAAACTAAATGTTTGATCACAAAAACCTGTGTTTGACCCAGTTAATAAATCAGATAGACTGCATAAATTTTCAAATTTGAGCAACTGCTATATTAGACAGCTATAGGCCATGAAAACTTCTTTTCACAGATCTAGACTCTAACCTATATCAGTGCTTGCAGAAACATTCAAAAACAGGAAGTCCCAGGACTTCCTGGTATCATTTTAATTTGGAAGTACAAGCGTAAATTTTCATATTTTGCCACAAATTTCTTCTTCTTTAGCCCATTAAAGACTGAATAAACTCTCCCACTCTATATATTGGAAGAGTCCATTTTCAAGGCTATATCATATAGATATTTCTAAAGAAAAATGGTTGAACTATATGCAAACAGTGGAGGCTCTGATCAGATGCCGCATTCTGTGGCATCTGATCTGGGTCTGCACTGTTTGCCAGTTACCCGTTCAAGGGGCTCCAGGAGTTCAAGCTTTATAAATGGCTGTGTCTGTTTTAACCCTTACAGCGCCAATCAAAAATGAGCAGAAGGCATTTTTAAAAGTTTATATGAATATTTTTCATAAAAAATAAGCCAAGACATTTCATGTGAATCCTCTGCCAAACAGACAATTCACATGAAATGTCAAGACTTATTTTCTGTGAAAAACATAAAAAATCTACTACAAATTTTGCTTGATGCTTTAAGAGTAAAAGTTGGAGGTCCTGCCTTCCAAGCATCAATATTGGAAGACCTACAGCATTTTTTGGGAGTCTCTGACTCCTGGACTTCCCTTAATGTAAGCGCTGCTATATGGCGGTGTCATTATGGGGAATGCATACAAATTCTGGGAAGACATCAGTTAAAATTGTTTTTATCTCCCTTCTGAATAGTGTCTACTCTAGTGTTTGCTCCCCCTTGGGGACAAATTCTTTCCTTTTAGAGTAGATCCTTTTTCAGAAGGGGTCTGGTGTCATAAGGTTGTCTCCCTTATAAAAATAAAAACACGAAACGAAAATACCCTACCAGTATCGTCTAGTGGGCAGAGATGTAAAAATTGATGAAATTTGTCCATTAGCAATCCCATACCAGGTCTCCACAATATTAATGCACATATATGTACCAAGTTTGGAGAAAACCCATTGACATTTACTCAAGTTATCATCTGGAAAAAAATACGGATAGATGGACATATGACAGATGGAAGGATGGACAGATGGACATACAGATGTCCAACGTGAAACCATAATACCCCGTCGCTATCGTGTGGGGGTATAAAAGAAAATCTACCAAGTGCATGCACTCCTCTTAAGCCACATGAATTGTCAAGCCCTTCTTCATGTAAATATACAAAATGTTCTACAATTTTATATTCTGCATACAAAGAGTTCATATGTCAAAAATACGTATTATCAATGGGCATTTATCTTTACCAACTTCTGGACAAATTCAGCAGACAACAAATTAATGATATTTTTCTTATTTTCCAAGAAAACTGGCTCTGACATTTTAAGCAAACTGTCTCCCCAGGATACAATTTGCATGAAATGTCAAAGCTTATTTTCTGAGAAAAAATAAGAAAAATATTTCAAATGGTTGTCTGCTGAATTTTTACCCTGCATGCTCAGTGGTTAACCCTTGTCCTGCTGAATAAATTAAGATGTCACGCCTATTTCTAATTTTCAGCCAATCAGAATACTTGATCCAGGTTGTTGATATAAATTCAGGTTGTTGATATAAATTCACATACTTAATGGCAAACAGTGCAGATCCAGATCAGTTGGCTTCTTCAGAAGCCAAATGATCTGGATCTACACTGTTTGCAAATGCAGGGTATATCCGGGTTCAGCAGGACAAGGGTTAAAAATGCTTGGAAAATGACCTCACTCTTATGCATGCACCAAGGTAACATGTAAGCGGAGAGTGTGTATTGGATTCTGCCGACTACTGTAATAACCTTAAGTATTGGGACAGACAAGCCTAAGCCAATAGTGCAGACCAACAAAACCTGGCATATGATCAGTGTCTTCACTGTTTGCCACTCATCCAAAAGCTTTCAGACACATCAACAGGTAGTAAAATGGACTTGTTCAAATTTAGGAAAAGTATTGAGTAATGGTGTTCCATTCATTAGGGTAAATATGGTACATCATTGAACATGGCATATCTACCTTTCAACTGTTTTGATGCAACATTCAGATACTTTCATACAACATTGAAGCACATGTACATAAAACAGCAACCAACAATTTAAAACTGCAGTAGGTCACAGTGACCTACTTTGGGTATATGAAACAACATGTTACTAAATGCACCAATCTAGCAAACTTGGTCACCCTAGGTCAAACAATACAGAAGCTATATCCCTGACAAGATTTCAGTGTACAGGTCACATTAACCTACTTTATAGTACATGTTGTACTTAACATTTTTCACTTCTTTCATAAGACAAAACTTACCTCAGTCTCAATCTTTATATTCCATTTTTTCTTTGACAAAATTAAATTACTTAAACTATGTAGTATAAACAGCATAGTTCACTTTAAACATGTAATAAATAAATAATAATAATAAAATCAAAGCAACACAAAGTAATTATCTAGTCCATTAAAGTGACTAATAATTGTTACTGATATTTATGCCAATGACTGGGCAGGGCACTGAAACTCCAGGGTTTTCCACAGAGAATTTTCCAGTCTGAGGACCTGACACTTTGATCGGCATTCAACTTCCATTCACGGGAAAAGGGACCTTTATGCATTGCTCCAGATAAGGCAAATTTTTTTTGAACTGAAAAATATTGACATTTTTCTTATTTCTCCACAAAAACATACATTGTGGGTACTCATTAGTTTTCAAGGAGAAATAAGAAAAATACAGTAGACTCTCGTTATCTCAACTTCGCTTATCTCGACTAACTGCTCATCTTGAAGTGAAAATCTGGTCCCTGTTTTCAATATGGAAATCTAACAACAGGTAACAAAATATTGTGGAAAAGAGGAGAAATTGCTCCTTAGGAGCAATTTCTCCTCTTTTCCACAATATTTTTAAAATATTTCTACATTCAAAGTCAAATTACATATTCATTTGTAAAATCTGATTGTTCCATTTACCTTTTACCCAATTCTGCAAATCTGATATGCCGAAGTAAGGATATCTCAAAGTATTTCAGAGAGTCCTTTGGACTGAGATAATGAGAGTTGACTGTATTTACCTGATACCCCTCTAATCTGGAGCTATGGCTGATCAGGACTTCCACAGCAGGCAAAAGATCTTTTTTGATTTGATACGCTGCCAAAATACTACTTCCCTTTCAACTTATGGGTTCATGGGTTTTTCCAAATTTACTTTTGGAACAATATATATATAGATGTGATAACAATAATTCAATGAATGCTACAAGGAAGTAAAAATATATGCAGGATTTATGTATACAAAAATATTTAATATACCATACTTGGTAGACCACCAGCAGAGACTGTCTTGGCTTCAATCCATTTTAAAATGTTTGAGTCAATACCATAATTAGCATTTATTTGGACATACATGCCTAAGCAAACAGTGTAGACTCAGATCAGAATGCAGCATCTGATCAGGGTCTATGCTGTTTGGACATATAGGCCTAAGCAACTGACTGATTGTGTTGGGATTTAACAACATGTCAACCCTTGTAGGTCATTTTGTGTTGTCTCCTAGAGAAAGGGAGAAGAGAGGTAGAATAATTAGTAGAGGAGATGAAAGAGAGGGACAGGGGAGAAATAAGAATAGGAATGAAAGTGAAGAAACAGAAGAAATAAAAAAATTCCCCCTTCTACCCTCTACCCTTACCTGCTACAAGGATAAAAATGTGAAACGGCAATACACTGTCACTACCATGTTGCAGCCTGATAACTGTCAAAAATTGACAAAATTTGCCCATTAGCAATCATCCCAAACCAGATCTTCGCAATATTAATGTACGTATCAGGTTGTGTGAAAATCCATTAATAGTTTCTCAAGTTATTGTTCAGAAATAAAAATACGGATGTGTGGCGGGCTGATATACTCTGTCAAAAATCAATGAAATTTGCCTATTAGCAATCCTAAACCAAATCTCCACAATATCAATGCCAATTCCAAGTTTGGCAAAATTATATTGATATTTTTGTCCAGAAATGAAAATAAGGATGGACAGACGACAGATGGACAGGCGGGCGGACGGACAGACGGACATCCAACATGAAACCATAATATGCTGCCACTATTATATGGGGTATATCACATTTCGAGGGTTGAGCGCAAGACTGTAGTAACTCAAACATATTTTTGAAACCCTTGTTTAGGGACAACTTTGACCCCTTTGTAAACAATGGAAATTTAGGTGCCATTGCTCATATGAGCAATGGCACCTAAATTTCCATTGTTTACAGAAAGAAATGTTGTAATCTTCATAACGCCTTCATGGTGAGGAGATTAAGTATTGGGAAAAACAATCATCTGACTTGCTACAGTCTTGCGATCAACCCTCGATTTGTGACTTCCTGTTTGCTTTCCTGGGCACCTTGCCCCTTCTGCAAAGGATCTCTGACAGCATAGGTAATCTGCCTATTTTTAGCGGGATGTCCCAGCTTCCATGTTTCCTCCATACCATTATATTTGGTATTTTTAGGAAGATATATGTTCTATAAAGAAGCAAAAGTAGCCATAAGTGTGTTATCAAAGAGATAAATCAGTATGTTTTGCCATTTTTATACAAATTTGTAAGTTTTTGAATCCCATTAGATCTACAAGACAATATTAATAATTCAGAACCCAGGTCATTTTTGTCACAGTAAAATAAGACACTAGACAAAGTGCCCAGTGGGGCACATATACACCCCCACCAGAGCTACTGCCACTTTTTAAAGAACACAAAGTATGTAGCTTCGACTCTGGAGAAGGCAGTTGTATGCTATGTGTTATAACATTGAAAGAATTTAATCACACATTATGTGAAGCCCTTGACCTTGACCTCGAAGGTCAGGCGAAGGTGCAGGGATCTAGCTAAATAAAACTTTAGCTCTATAACTATTACAATATACTAGTGAAACCAATCAGTCTTTATAATATAAGCAAAAATGACATTTGTGTGAAAAGTCTGTGACCTTGACTTAAAAGCCATGCCCCAGCTTGAGGATGGTGTCTAGAAAAGCTTTAAACCTATATATACTATCATGCTTAATATTAATAAAACCAACAAAAGGGTCTTCATAATATAGCTACATAAATTTTATTGAAAATTTCAATGTGACATGCCTACTCAATGTCCTCTACATACTGGTAAAGTATCACAAAATATCTTAAAGAATTTTTAGAGTTATGCCCACACAAGATTCAAATAACCAAGGAGATAACTGCAGAATGGAGTCAGAGTTGTCATTTTTGAATGTGATATGCCTACTCAATCTCCACTACATATTGGTGAAGTATCATGAAAATATCTTAAAGTGCTTTAAAGTTATGGTTCGCACAAAATTTTGACAATTTTTGGAGACTAGGGGAGCTAACTTATTGACCAAGTCAGTTAGAGTTATTATTCTTGTACCCGACACCCCTACCAAATGCCCTCTATAACCTGACAGAGTTTGTGAAAATAGCTCAAAGTATATAGGATTTATGGGGAGCACAATAATGCGTCTTTGGACAGACAGATGGATGGATGGATGGATGGATTCCATGCTGATAGCTATATCCCCTAAACCTATCGGTTGGGGGATAACAAAATTCAACAAAAGGTCTTGATGATATAGCTATAAAAACTTAAATGCAAAAATTTTTACATTTATATGAAAATTCTAAGTCTGTGATCTTGACCTGCAGGTCACACCCCAGGGTGGAGATCGTGCTGAGTAATACTCTAGACCTATATCTACCAACATGTAAAACATAAATGAAATTCCTCAAAGAATCTTGATGATATAGCTATATAAACTTAAACACAAAAATTTTGACTTTTTTATGAAAATTCTAAGTCTTATCCCCCAGGGTAGGGTCAGTGCTCATAAAAACTTTAGACCTATATCTACCATCAGGCCAAATATGAATGAAATCCATCAAAGGGTCTTCATAATATAAGGTCTTATAAACTTTAACGTAAAAACTTTGACCCTACCACAAGACTAAAGTACCAATGAATAATGCATCTACAGATGGACAGACGAACAAATTCCTTGCTGATAGCTATATCCCCTCAATCTATCAGTCAGAGGATAATGAAATTCAACAAAAGGTCTTGATGATGTGGCTATATAAACTTAAACGCAAAAGTTTTTACTTTTATATGATAATTCTAAGTCTGTGACCAAGGTCATACCCTGGGGAGAGGATTGTGCTTAGTACAATTCTAGACCTGTATCTACCAACATATCAAATATAAAAGAAATTCCTCAAAGGGTCTTGATGATATAGCTATATAAACTTAAGCACAAAAAATTTTGACTTTTTTTATGAAAATTCTAAGTCCGTGACCTTGACCCCAAGGTCACCCCTGGGGTTGGGATGGTGCTGATAAAAACTTTAGACCTATATCTACCATCAGGCCAAATATGAATGAAATCCATCAAAGAGTCTTCAAAATATCAGGTCTTATAAATTTTAACGCAAAAACTTTGACCCTGTGTCCACGGATGTGACGGAAAGACGAACGAATGAACAAATGTACGTACGAACGGACGGACAAACCGACGAACGGAAAAGCGAAAACTATATACCCCAACATACTTTGTATGTCGGGGGTATAATGAAAATGTATCTGACTACTTAACTGGAACCCTATAGTGCATGTGGGTTCCACTTCATTGGCTGTGTGTACAATGCATGCACAGGTATTGGTTGGAGTGGGGGGTGGGGGTGGGCGGGGGGAAGCTTTTACTATGCACCTCCCCTGGATGCATTCATTTCTTAAATCGGTATTTAGATTACACCGTATATACCCTAAGTATTGGGACATCTTATCTACTTACCATACTTGTCCCAAAAATTGAAATGGTCCATTCTGACTACCTCCTGATTTGTCTAAAATATTGCAAACCGTGTAGACCCTAATCTGATGCCACATATGCAGCATCTGATCTGGGTCTATGCTGTTTGCAAGGGCCTATCTGTCCAAATACTTACCGTAATTATTTTCTCAGCTCTAACAAACACTCCTTAAAATTGAGTAAAACCTGTTTGACTGACATTAATCTTATGTGCATTGCTTGATAAAAATACAACAAACAGAGTCTTCAGATTTCTTCCTGTGCTTCTTTTTCCTTCTTTCTTTATTATTCTACCATTAGCATTTGGTTGTGCAAATGATAGATTGTCTGACCAAAAGGATAACTGTATACTTCAAGAGTCATCTCTCTTGGAAGCATATTCATTTACCCTCCCAAGAATCCCTGATCCACTTGTGAAGTGTTTTGTTCTTTAGACATTGTCATAGGTCTAGATAAAAGTGGGTATCTGTTAAATATTTTTCTTATTTCTCCATGAAAACATATGTTGTGAGTACTCATTAGAAGTGCCTCGGTCAAAAAATGGACTTTTTGGTTGAAAAAAGCGTCGAGGTTGGTGATGAAGAATGACAGACACATCTCTGACAAATGCATATACAAAATTTACAACCGACTGCCTCTACCAGGCATAGTCATTATTTCGAATATAATAATACTACTTTTTCTTTTCCAATTTCCATGCATTTCAATAGCAAAAATGGACAATTTTACCCAAATTTTACCCAAATTTAGTGTATGATTACATTTCATCTAGAAGAACTGTTTTCTTGACAGTAATGATGGGTCATTGGAGGTCCACTGCAATGAAAATTATGCAGTTTACTGATATTTTATTTTCCATCATTTTGAAGGCATTTACATTGCTACTGTCAGAGGCCCTTCTTTCCTTTTAGAGCAGACCCCTTTTCAGAAGTGAAGCAAAACGACAGAGCACAATATCACATATCAGAAGACATACATGTATATGATAAATGTAGTAAAGTTAAGCTCCCTGTTTTTGCAGTCCAGTCTGATTCTCCTTTTTCATACTTCTTCCTCACTTCCTCACATTTACCTAGCTCCAGATAAGATGCTTTTTTTCTCAACAAAAAACATTGATATTTTTTTTACCCAGTATATTGATATTTTTTTTTACCCAATAAGCATACATTAAAAATCTATAGCGGGCTGTTATCGGCCCGAGAGGGTAAATGACGTGCCGATAACTGCCTGCTATAGATTTATAAAGACTACTAGCTGGGTAGTTGGATATATGGTATGATATTCCACTGGAGACAATTTGAATGAAAATTCAAGCCATACTGGTATTTTCAGGAAAAGGAAAGAAAAATATTTTAAAATTTCATTTGCCATTATTTATGTTCAGCACTTAAAAGTTTAATACTGAATTTGACCTAAATATTCAACCTCACATACCCCTATAAGCACACAGTCAGTGAATTTCAGCCTTCAGATTAACAACCCTGCAGGTTTATTAACCCTTACAGGGCCAATCACAAAATGCAGCAGAAAACAATTTTACTTATATTTTTTTCAGAGAATAAAGTCTTGAAATTTCATGTGAATCATCTGCCAAGCAGATGATTCACATGAAATGTCAAGACTTACTTTCTCTGAAAAATAAATAATAATAAATAAAAAATTCAAAATGTCTGCTATAAATTTTTGCATGGCACTTTAAGGGTTAACTTCTCCAAGGAAACATATGTTGCACAAATTCATTAGAAATGACTTGACCTTGTCAAAGCAATTCTGTTAATCCTTAAAATGCCAAAGAAACTTGCAGCAGAGCAGTGAACACAGGCTACACAATATCGTTGTACCTGAATTTCGTTATATCCGTGCTGCACGCTGGTAGAGACTTTAACACATTACCAAATCGAACTTTTGTTCCATTCATATTGGTTGCACAAAACGTTTGTTGTTTGAGTTTGTTGAGAGAAATGGTACTCTTATTGCATCTGGATAGGGGTAGAGCTATTGCTCTAATTTTGCAGGGTCGGTCGCAACGTGACATCGCACAGCAATTTGGGGTGCATGAGTCAACGATATCGCGCTTAGTTCAGTGTCTTAGAGCTACCGGTAGGTTAACTGACCGTCCTAGGAGCGGACGTTCGCGCGTTACGACGCAACGTCAAGATAGACATATACGTCTTGTACACCTTCGTAACAGGTTAAAGGATGGCGACAGAGACCGCAAGAGAAGTTATCGGAAGACATGGCCATCGTGTGTGTCCAAAGACAGTCAGAAATCGCTTGCGAAAGTTCGATTTACGTCCACGCCGTCCTTACGTGGGCCCAAACCTTACGCCCAGGCGACGTCAACGCCGCATGCAATGGCTGCGTGCCCATGCACCAAATCGGTTTCGACTGGCTGACTGGCGGCGTGTAATGTTCAGCGATGAATCACGATTTTCGCTTCAGAGGTCAGATAGGCGACAAGTGTATCGACATCTTGGTGAGCGAATCTGACGCTTGCATACGAGAAGTCGACAGATTTGGGGGAGGGGGGTCCGTATTGGTTTGGGGTGGGATTTCGCCCCTAGTGGTTATTCAGGGTAATCTTACAGCCATATGCTATCGGGATCAGGTGCTTATGCCTCACATCCTCCCGCTTGTCAATGCTCATAATCCGCATGTTGCCCCCATACAGTCCAGATTTAAACCCAATCGAGCACCTTTGGGATGCGTTGGACAGGAGGGTCAGGAAGCGCGTCAACGTACCGAACAACGTCGCACAGTTCCAGCTAGCTCTTATTCAAGAGTGGAATAATATCCCTCAAAGGACAATTGACAACTTAGTCGGGTCTATGGTTAGAAGAGTGAGAGCCGCGACAGCAGCCCATGGTGGATACACGCGCTATTGATACCCATTATTCAATAACGTTGGGTGTCTGTGTTTAACGCTATTTATTGCAAACATCGTCTGCTATACGACACTAAACCAATAGCATTTAACAGAAAATGAAATAAAGAATTAAAAAAATTAAACAATCAAATGAAATCCACAATTTTCTTTAAAAATACAACCCCAGAATTAATACTTGCATTTCTTTTTTCCGCTAATATAATACAAAAGTATAAGAAATAAACTACTAACTTTTTCCTTCATTTGTTTCTCCAACTCATAGAGGTACTGTTTAGTTCTGACAAGCTCATTCACCACATTATTGAAGTACAGTTCTGACACCCCTCCAGTGGATGAATTCAAATAGTTCTGCTGCGGTACCATCATATCGTTCCTGTCCACTGAGGCTCCATCATTTCTCTGTGTCACAGGTGACATGCTTTTCTGTGGTACAATGTTTGTGTCTTTATCTACTACTTTGTTTGCCTTATTTTGTTGCAGATTAGTGGTGGATTCAATTTTGCTGCCTCCATTCCTGATTACTAAAGAGCTTCCACGTGTAGTTAAACTGTCATAATTCTTTGTGTCACATTTCTTTGACATATCTGGGTAAACAAAGATTGCTGGTGCAGAAGATCTGTGTTGAATTCCAGCCTCTGCAGTTCTTTCTGCCTCCGATACTGACACCATTTTCTCCAGTGCCATTAATTTAGACTGTAACATTTTCACAACTTGCTTTAGGCTTTTGATTTTTGCATCTTTTTCTTGTAACAGAAGGTCAACATTCTGAAATCCGCTTAGCCGTCTTGCCATGTCTAGCACTGTTTCCATGGAAATGCTCACCGTTCTACCACCCCTCTGTTCTGGATTCTGTGACAACATTTTGCAACCTCAACGTAACTGGCTTACAAGTTCTAGGTACCTGAAAATGAAGAAAAAAGTGTCTTCAAGACAAAAATTTTAACCGATAAAGGGACCAGGAGCCTAATTACTTTTCCATAGGCTTCCATTATAGCATTTGACTAAAGTATGACTCTCACAATATTCCCTGACTTCCAAATTTAGTCTCAAATTAAAGGTTAGCTTTAAACTGACAAAAACACATCACAAAACAAGATGCCCATGGGCCATTATGCATACCAGAGCTCAAGTGTTGATGAAGACACCAACAAAGACAGACAATGGACCAATGACTATCTTATAAGCTCCCTTGGAGTCGTTCAGCTCTGATGAGATAAAAATCCACTTTTTTGCCTTTTTGACATACAAAAGTCTAACAGACCTAAATTGACCTTACAATAAAGTAGGCCAAATTCAACCAAGGGTCTTCATTTCAATTAACTAGGTTAAGGTTAAGCCAGATTCCCAAATGCTGTATACCAAGTTTCAAGGTCATCAGCCTTTCAGTTCTTGAGATTCTTCTTTCCATATATAGGCATGATGGCCATCTTTGTCATGTGTCCAAGATCCCATGTTTTAGAGAAGATTTTAAAACTACTGAATCTGAGGGACCTAGAACCAAGGTCAGTAGATGACCTTGACCTTGGGTACCTATAAAAGTTCATTTAGCTGACTGCATAAATCTGATGTCAAAAGCTACAATTTAGCTTCAGAAAAATCTCCTGTTTTTCCTTTTAATTTTTCCATACAAATGCCTAAGTGACCCAATCTGACCTTGACTTAAAATAGGTCAAGGTCAACCAACAATCATCAGTTGGCCAACTTGGTAGGGCCTGAGTCCCCAATGCTGCAAACCAAGTGTTAAGGTCATTGGCCTGAGAAGATTTTCATAGAGCTTTTACCATATATGGGCATGGTGGCCGTCTAGGTCCAGATCCCACAAACTTTCAGTCCCCTATCCTATAGAGGATCAACATGTAATTTTAGAGGAGAAGAATTTAAAAATACTGAATCTGAGGCATCCAGGACAAAGGTCAGTAAATGACCTTGACCTTTGGTATTTAAAAAGTTCATTTAGTGTTAATCAACTTTCATGTCACAGACTACAACAGAAACACAAAAATCCACTGTTTCACCATTTTTCCCTCACTAAAGCCTAAGTGACTGAATCTGACCTTGTCATAAAGTAGGTCAAGGTCAAACAAGGGTCACAATTTGAACAAACTTGATTGGGCCAATACTGCATATCAAGTTTCAACTGCCATTCGGTTCCTGAGAAGAAGAGTTTCAAAGATTTTTATTGTATATGGACATGACAGCCAGCTTGGTCATGTGACAGACCTTACAAACAAAGTTTTGTTCCCCTGCCCCATAGAGGCTCCACATCTAATTTGGTTTCAATCAGTCTAGCAGTTTCAAAGGAGATGTTGTTTGAAAAAGTTGAAGACATCAACAGCAGACCACTTTCTATCCTATGAGCCTTTGGCTCTGGTGAGCTAAAAAAGGGGCCTATCAACATATTTTGGTACTTTTCTACCCCTGAACACATATACCCTCATTTTGATGGAAGATGCACAAAAACAAAAAAAAGTTTATCAGGTCTGATTGACAAATTTAAATTCAATTAAATTGCAATTAAATGAAATATATTTTTGTGTAAAACTGAGATAAATTCAAACAGTTTCATCTATCATTTTCCAATCAGGGTCAAGCTTTTTATCAAATATAATCCTTGGCTTCCATATACTTTCTACTGGTTCCAGTCCTCACCACCCCAATTGTACTCTGTTCTTTTAAAGTGCTAATCACAAATGCAGCAGACAACATTCTGATTTTTTTTTTGTATTTTTTTTTAAGAGAGAAAATCATGCTTTTTTAGAGAAAATAAAGCTTTTGTATTTTTCCAAGAAAATAAGGCTTCACATTTCATGTGAATTGTCTGCTAAGAAGACAATTCACAAGAAATGCAGTCTTAATTTCTTGGAACATCGTCATATCATAATCGGATTTTTGATTAAACGTGCAGGTACAGGGGCAACATCCACATCAGTGGGCCCCCTTCCAGATAGCTGGCTTGCTGCACGCATGGCAGATCTCACACCAGATCTCCAGGTACGTCTATCATGATAGCCGAGAGCTTCCACTCTCTGCAATCCCTCTCTGTCAGCTGCTTCCATGTCATTTATGGCCTCCCAGGCCCACGCTTTCCATCAACCTGTATGTCAAAGGCTGTCTTGATTGCACCGCTGGAGCGTTCCACATGTCCATACCATCGAAGTCTTCTCTCCTTCAGAATGAGGCCCAGATCCTCAATGCCAAGCCGCACAAGTAGATCATTGGACCTGGTGGTGACAATGTCTTGCGGCCTGACATTGCAGATCTGTCTGATCATTGCCCTGTCATTTCGCTGCAGACGCTGGAGGTTCGGCTTTGTCAATGGCCAAGTCTCGCTGGCATGGAGCATTGCGCTCCGCACACAAGAGCTGTACACATGGCCACGTGTTTTGAAAGAGAGATGGCGTGAAGAGAGGACTGGTAGCAGATCCTTGAACTTCTTCCAGGCGGTTTTCACACGTGTTGTGGTTGAAAGTTCACAGCCACCTGCTGCTGAAAGCATGTCTCCTAGGTAGCAAAAGGAAGCTACCACCTCAAACTTGTCAGGTCTGACCTGGACTTCCTTCTGTGGTCTGCCATCCAAGGGGAGTGCAGTTCCCTGGCACCGTGTACATCTATAGTCAGGGTCCTTTTTCAAGCGCTTGAGCCCACTGCATTTCTTGTGCACCCAGTGCTTGCAGCCATTGCAGAAGATGCTGTTGCTGCCCACTCCAGTGCGACAGACAGCGCAGACAGAACAATAATTTTAAAAAAAAAGTATAATATTTTCTCCTACTATTTTGCTTAGTGCTTAAAGGTTAATGTGTCTTTGAGGAATATGTGTACAGAGAAGGCCTGTGCAACTGGTCAGTCTGACATTTGCTATCTGCTAACAGAATCATTGGATACTGAAGAATGAATCAATAGAATGTGCATCCACACAGTGTCAGCAGTGCCTTTGCCATCTTAGATGGCAAAGGCACTGCTGACACTGTGTGGGATGCACAGGATGATCAGAATCTGGGTAGTTAGCATATCATCACGAAAACATGCCTCTATAATTTTGCACCCCCCCACTCCCCTTTAAACCCTCCTTTTATATAGTAAAACTGGGGTTTACAGGGGTATACATTATTTTTCTTATTTCTGCTCAAAAACATAGATTTTGGGTACTCCTTAGAACCATCTCACTGAGGCAGTTCTAATGAGTACTCACAATCTATGTTTTGAGCAGAAATATGAAAAATATTTTTCATTTTTCATTTTTTGGTGGTAAAGTTTTCAGTATATTTGAATAGGCATGTTTTCGTAATGTGCTTGAAGACACATTTTCACTTGGCACAGTCTGTATGAGATGCCAATATTAACCCATTTTAGTACGGAGACCCACAAAAGGATAACTAGCAAACAGTGCAGACCCAGATCAGAGTCTGATCAGAGTCTCCACTGTTTGCAAACACTTGTGCCATTTTTCTCTGGGAATATCTAAATCACATAGCCTGACACACCTATAATTGAAATTGGACTCTTCCAATATATATATATTTTAACCCTTAAAACGCCAAGAAAATCTGCATCAGAAAATGTTGTCTGTTTATGAAGTCTCCTGAATATTCTTGCACACTTTTCAAACCAATTTTTGCATGCAGGCAAACAGTGTGGACCCTAGAGGAGCAGTCTGATCTGGGTCCACACTGTTTGTAAAAATGACTTTTAAAATCACAAGCAGATGACAAAGCAGGCGACAATTGTTGTGATTGGCAGTTTAAAGGTTAACAACCATGTCTTTACCAGGCCAATAACATTTAAATCTTGATGTACATTGTAACAGTTCACAATCTTCATATTCAACACTAAGTCTGTATAATTTCGTAGCATCGGCAAAAAGTCTGGCGCAATACTTTCAACCAAGGCAGATTTCTAACCTTCTAGAATACAGCCAAGACACTTCCTTTTATATGACTTATCAAGTCTACAAAATGTTTTTGATGTGTTATATATACCATCCTTACATAAGTATGACATTCTGCATGGCAATTGATTTCATTGCAAAATACTACACCTGAACTTCGTTATAACACCGAAGTCTGGGTCCAAGCATCGGACCATTTACTTAACCAAACCAATGCTGCAATCAGAATGATCAAAGCTGCCATCTGCCCAAGGTGAATTAAAGTTTGTTTGTTTATACATGAAGTAAGCAATTTCCTGCTTTAATGCGCTTACCTATGTTTATTGCAGCCTTGTAATGTATGTATAGTTAGTAATGTTTCTACACTATTATGTATGGTGTCATCAATAAATAATATGTAACAAGAACTCCACAAGTGGGGCATTATACGCTTGTGGCAAATAATCAGCCGTAGCACCTATACTTGCATAGAGCAGGGGGGGATTAGCCCAAAAAGAAAAGTTTATACGGATGGACAGACACACAAGCTGGCATCTGCCCAAGGCAAATTAAAGTTTGTTTGTTTATACATGAAGTAAGCAATTTCATGCTTAAATGCGCTTACCTATGTTTATTGCAGCCTTGTACTGTGTGTATAGTTAGTAACGTTTCTATACTATGGTGTCATCAATAAATAAGTAACAAGAGCTCCACAAGTGGGGCATTATATGCTTGTAGCAAGTAATTAGATGTACATTGACCGTACATATATATTGTACTTAGCTGTCCCTTTTGCATGTGCAGACAGAATAAAAACCAGGTATCCAGTCTGTTATGTACATGAACGGACAAGATTTTAGTTCTGTGTATCAGTTTGGGTACCTACGGATATACACATACACTGTATTGTGTTTTTTGCACGTATTGTGTTTTTATTTGAAAGCATTTGGACATTTTATTTTCCGGCTGCTCTAGAAGGAACATTTTGAAACAAATTGACATTAGTACTTATGAATTCATGAAAAGGAAACGGGAACTTTTTTGTCCCGAATTAGTTAGAAGTTAGAAGGTTAGTTTTTTCATATTTATAAAATACATTTTTATCAATTAATACTGACATAGAGCAGGAGGGATAAGCCTGAAAAGAAAAGTTTATACGGTTGGACAGACAGACATAACTCTATTAATATTTGGTGGACTGTAACCTCAAAACAAACTGTGCTGCTTCACATCATGGTCTAACTATAAATCACCTTTCAGCTTGATGGGATGTAAACTGTAGGAGGAAATATTTGGTGGACTGTACTTTCGAAATTGTATGCACTGCTCTACATCATTGTGTAACTTTTTACGATATTTCAGCTTGATCTAATGTAATCTGTAGGAGGAGTTAGCTTATGAAATTTTCAAAGGGACATTACTGCTAATATTTCATGGACTGTAACCTCAAAACAATATGTGCTGCTCCACATCATGGTCTAACTATAAATCAAGTTTTAGCTTTACTGAATGTGAACTGCAGGAGGAGTTAGCCAGAAACAAAACATTTACAGAAATTTTCAAATGGTCATAACCGCCACTATCTGGTAGACTGTTACCTCAAAGTAATATGCACTGCTCCAAATCATAGTGCAACTATTTACAAAGTTTCAGCTTAACATAATGTAATCCACAGGAGGAGTTAGCTGGAAACAAAATGTTTACAGAAATTTTCAAAGGGGCTTAACTCTGTTAATATTTGGTGGACTATGACCTTAAAATAATATGCCCTTCTCCACATCATGGTATAACTATAAATCAAGTTTCAGATTGATTTGATGTAGACTGTAGGAGGAGTAAGCCTGAAACATAAAGTTTACATTTTCAAAGGGGGTTAACTCTGTTAACATTTGGTGGACTGGAACCTCGAAACAATAATTTTCCAAGGGGCATAACTCTGTTAATATCTGGTGGACTGTAACCTCGAGACCATATGCGCTGCTCCACATCATGATTTCACTATCAAGTTTCAGCTTGATTGGATGTAAACTAAGAGCCAGAAAGGAAATGTTTACAAAAATTTTCAAAGGAGAAATACTCTTTTAATATTTGGTGGACTATAACCTCGAGACAATATTGGCTACTCCACATCCTTGTCTAAGTATCTATCAAGTTTCAGCTTGATCAGATGTAATCTATAGGAGTTAGCCAGAAACGAAATGTTTATAAAAAATTTTAAAGGGGCATAATTCTGTTAATATTTGGTGGACTGTAACCTCGAGATAATATGTGCTGCTCCACATCATGGTCTAACTATATACCAAGTTTCAGCTTGATCAGATGTAAACTGTAGGAGAAGTTATCCAGAAACAAAAAGTTTATGGGTGGACTGATGGACAGAAGGATGGTATAATGACAGAGGGGTGTAATATGACGGGTTTTTTAAACAGGCATATAAAAAGGAAGAAAAATGAATGTTTTTGTCACTATTTTACCTCCATAGTGTTTTGAATGCAAGATTTTCCTAAATGACTATATTTAGACAACTGGTTCCCATGTTGCTTATGTAAGTGCCAAGACTGTGGGAAACAAGAAAGAAACAACTTGGTGGTGCACTAAGCCAAAATTATACCTGTGTTTCAGATTACATGGAATTTTAAAATAGGGACGGTAGGTTGGAAAATATTTTCATTTTGTTAAAAGCTTTTTTATGGGGTTATTAGGAAAACAATATGGCCAAAGAGGAAAATCCTCCAAAAATCCTTAAAAAGCTTCTGGGTCGGTGGTGAAAAATTAGGCACTGTCAGGTAGCCTGAAACACACACTTTTTTTATTTTAGGCTTACTTACTTTTACTGTGAAATTAGCCAAAATTATACCTGTGTTTCAGATCACATGGAATTTTAAAATAGGGACGGTAGGTTGGAAAATATTTTCATTTTGTTAAAAAATTTTATATGGGGTTATTAGGAAAACAATATGGCCAAAGAGGAAAATACCCCAAAAATCCTTAAAAAGCTTCTGGGTCGGTGGTGAAAAATTAGGCACTGTCAGGTAGCCTGAAACACACACTTTTTTTTATTTTAGGCCTTACTTAACTTTTACTGTGAAATTTACCTTGAATTATTCTTGATTCCGCCTTATCTATTCTGACAGGCCTACGCAAACAGTAAGACCCAGATCAGACACTGCTGTATGTGATGTCTGATCAGGATCTACACTGTTTGGGAATTATTTCATCAAATCTGGGACTAATCCCAGTCTTCTCTGATGTTTAAGTGGCTTTTCTTTGTATTGATATTTGCCACTAACATCAGAGTAACTCCTATTATGAAAATCAGGAATTTTCCTGTCCTGTCTAAAATGAGGGTTTTCACCAAAATAGAGGCATGGAAGTAATGTGTAATGTAGACAGCCACTAAGGATTATCAAACTAATATTTTATGACTAAAAAATATGATAATATTTGAATTTCGTAATGAATAATTGACATTGTGGGGTATGAAATATTGGCTTTTACCTTGTAAATTCTAGGCAACGAGGGTAGATCTTGACAGGTATAGTGTAAACACTGGTTATGCAAGTTTCCAATGAAAAATCATTTAATTTTATTGGAAAATGGTTTCTTTTGTTTATTCTAAAATTTAATGTTGCTGTCTGCTGGATGATATTCAGAATTTTCCTTTGAAAGTGCCCAGCCAAGACTGGTTGGGGAATTTCTGCATTTTCGATACCTAAGTTGCTCTGACGGTAAGTGGTAAATATCAAAATACAGAAAAGCCACTTAAACATCAGAGAAGACTTGGACTAACCTGGCACCAACAAGCTGTGTTGAAAATAAAACACAAAAACTAGAAGCCCAAGTGGGGCAAAAATAGCTCACTTGGATTAGGCTTATGATATGTTGTCATATTGTGTGATGGTGGCCATCTTGGCTATCAGATTGCCTTAAGCAATTCTGGATCTGATGTTGTTTGAAGAGTTTAAAGATTGCCGCACTGGAGGCCATATTGATTATCAGAAAGGAATGATTTTAGCAATTCTGAATCTCCATGTAAGCTCAATGCCTCTCACCAAGTGTTGGCTCAATCCGACTTACCATTCAGGAGCAGATGTGGTTTGAAGATTTTAAAGATGGCCGCCGTGGCAGCCATCTTGGATATTAGAAACAGAAGGATTTAGCAATTCTGAATATCTATGTTGCTCTTATACAGATCCGACTTACAGTTTGGGAGGTGATGTTGTTTGAAGAATTTCAACATGCAGCTACCTTGGATATCGGAACTGAACTGTTTTAGCAATTTTGAATCTCCATGTCTCCCCAGTGCTTCCCACCAAGTTTCGGCTTAATCCGACTTACCGTTCGGTAAGGAGATGTCTTTTAAAGATTTTCAAGATGGCCACCAAGGCAGCCATCTTGGATATTGGAACGGAATGATTTTAGCAATTCTGAATCTCTATGTCCCTCTGATGCCTCACATCAAGTTTTGGCTCAATCAAACTTACAGTTTGTGGGGAGATGTCGTCATCTTGTGGCATCTTGGATATCGGAACAGAATGAATATAGCAATTTTGAATCTACATGTCTCCCCAGTATCCCCACCAAGTTTTGACTTAATCCAACTTACTGTTCAGGAACAAATGTTGTTTGAAGTTTTTCAAGATGGACATCACGGCGGCCATCTTTTACACTGGAACAAAAGGATTTTAGTAATTCAGAATCTCTATATCACTCTGATGCCTCCCATCAAGTTTCAGCTCAATTCAACTTATGGTTTGGGAGGAGATGTTGTTTTAAGAATTTTAAGATGGCCACCATGATGGCCAGCTTTGATACTGGAATGAAAAGAATTTAGCAATTCTGAATCTCAAGGTCTCCCCATGCCTCCCACCAAGTTTCGGCTTTATCCAACTTACGGTTCGAGAGGAGATGTCGTTTGAAGATTTTCAAGATGGCGACCATGGCAGCCATCCTGGACATTGGAACAGAACCATTTCAAAAATTCTAAATCTCCATGTAGCCCAAATGCCTCCCACCAAGTTTCAGCTCAATCTGACTTACGATTCTGGAGGAGATGTCGAAAATGTGAAAAGTTAATGACGGACGGTCCGGAACGGATGGACGACAGACAACAGGCCACAGCATAAGTTGAGCTGAAAAAAAAAAACAGGTGTGTTCAAGCAGTGGATTCTTTAATCATGCTCAGTTGGGGTTAAAGTGACCTTTGATCTTATGGTCATGCTGCCTGCACCTGGTGTTTTGCAATCGCCGAGGTGTATTCACACATATCACACTAACAGATTAATTATCAGACAACCATCCCTGATGATTCAAGTTATTCGCTTGTTTACCGCAAAAAGGACAGTAAAGTGTTGATTTTATGACTGTTCGGATAATGGCTTAATTAATTTGTATAATCAGTAGGTTACCGTTACTCATCTGATGTCTCCAATACACATGAAAAGGACAATTCAGAGCTGTGTTAACTGCTGTATTGTAGTTTTTAAAAGATGTGCAGCTGTCATCAGCTTGGGAAGACTTGAATGTTTGTGATTTTTTAGACATCACTGACAGTGAAAAATGGTTGGTTGGGGATGAAATGGGGTCCAAGGCAGGACCATGTTATAACCAAATTTGTGTGTTATCTTTGTAACCCTTGTAACTGAGGCCCAATGGCCACAATGTCTCTCGGGTACCATTAGCCTCAGAGGCTCTAGAGATATGGTTCTGTACCATTAGCCATTCCCACAGCATTTGACTAAAAATATGGCTGTAGATTATTTCAAGCTATTTCCAATACTTTATCTGGTATTAGGCCAAATAAAAAACATATGTGTTTCAAGTTACATGGAATTTTATAATAGAGATGGTAAGTTTGAAAATATTTTTATTTTGTTAAAATACTTTATATGAAGTTAATAGGAAAACAATATAGCCAAACAGGGAAATCACCCAAAAAAACTTAAAAACTTTAGGGTCGGTGGTGAAAAAATTAGGCATGGTTGGGTAACCTGAAACACACACTTTTTTTTTTTATTTTAGGCCTAATCAGATACCAAATAACTTTAAAATCTAGATTTTCAAATTTGCTTCCTCAGCTATGATGCCATTTAGAAGGGTACTGATCAGAATGGTAAAATATTGAAATGTAAGAAATAATGGGATGAAGAAAACCGTTTATACATGCAACTATCATTATTAGAAGACATTTTTATATTATCATTATTATCAAGTTAATTAAAATGAATTATTTTTAGGACCTATTTTTCACATGTTTGCCTGATGTGTGAAACTAATTACAGCCATGACAAACAATGCTCCTAAATAAATCTTCCTGGTTGCACGGCCAAGTTACTGCAAAGACATCTGAAAAGGACACAATATAATTGCCAAATAAAAAGACTTAGAATATGCACATTAATTGACTAATCACTAATTAGCGCAATTAGCACGCAATTCTTTGAGTGAATTATAAATACAAGTTTGATAAAAAGTCTACAGTGAAACAAATATTTATAATAATCATGATAATAATATTTTTAATACATTGTAACAATAATACTGTCCTGGTTAGTTATAATGAAATAAACATTTATAATATTTATATTTTTAATAATAATAATACTGCCTCAGTATTTCCAAGCATTAGCTTTACAGGTATAAATCAGTCTAACAACAACAACAATGGTGTCAAGCCTTAGTAAATTTGAAAATTGATATTTTAAAATTATTCGGTGCCAACTTCCAAGTTAAATTATTGGAAATAGGCTGATAATATTTCTCAACCGTATCTTTAGCCAAATGCAGTGGGAATGGCTGAAGGCACAGAACCGTATCTCTAGCCTCCGAAGCCACTGCCTTGCTAATTGCTAAGCTCTCAAATGAATGTCAATTAGGCCAAAAAAAAAATAATACCTGTGTTTCAGGTTGCCCAACCGATCCTAATATTTTACCGCCAACACCAATCCTTTTTTTTCCGGGCTGCAAAAATCATTTTCGGAACTTTCTGTTAGTTTCAGCAATTTCGGTAAGTTTCAGTACTGCTCGTCCATTACCGCAACCGCGAAAGAGATACCGTGATTTATAAGTGTAATTTTGTTCGGTAGACCGTTATACCACAAAATGGCTGCGGTCATCGTCTCGGTTAATTTTAACAAATGTCCGCATTTTGCGGGCATTAAATGCTTGAATGCATATCCCATACACTTTCTATGCGCGACATTAAGTACCTTTTAAAGCACTTTATTTGCGAGTTAGCAGTTTGCGCATCAAAACGACAGTTCATGTTTTTAAGTCCTACAGAAATTATTTGATCCTATTTAGTAATCCCTACGTAGATTCTCATGGGTCTGCTCAGATACGCCAGCAGGTGTCGGCATGCAAGTCTGGGACATTCTCATTTCCATCAGAATAGATTACAAAAATATAAGTAAAGATACCCAGAAGATGCAACAGTCGCATTCCCTTGCCCCGCATGAAGAAACCGCATGCCCGTAATGGTAACGCCACGAGAAATCGTGGCGGATACGGCTAAGAGAGAAAAACACACTAATGTTTGTTAAATTATAGAGCATTTTTAAGTCAGAAATGTATATGAAACTGGTGTGTATTAAAATAGAACTGAAGTATTGGGACAGATAGGCCTATGCAAACTGTAGACTCAGAGCAGACGCCGCAGAGAAAGAGGGAATGAAACTAGTTAGGGGAAACAGGGAACATGAAAATTTGGAAACACTTTTAGGACAGTAAGACATGCGACCAGTGAAGACTCAGATCATCTTCTGATGCAAGGGCATCAGATTTTGCTGTTTGTGGTGACAAACAGGCATGTAAACTTCAGTTCTTTGAGAGATTACAAATCTCTGGTTAAATACATCCCCTGTTGCAGAGAAGGTTTAAATACATTCTGTGGCATCTGATCTGGGTCTACACTGTTTCTCAGGCCTGTCTGTCCGAATACAGAGTAAGTAAGGAAATTTGATCAAATCGAACCCCTTCAGAAATCATTCTGGATCCAACCCTGATTCATAAAAAAAAGCTGTGTTCAACCTGTAAAATTCATTATCAAGGCGTATGCAATTAGCTCCATTTAAACAATAAACCTAAAGAGTGAGGGCCTTATCCCACATTTACCAGGGTATAAATAAATATTAGCAATGTTATTCTTTTACATCATCTATATATTGAGAACAATATGATTATTAAAATGCCCAGAAAATGCACCAGTCATAATGCACCAGTCATTTGTATCCACTGACCCCCCAACACACACCACCTACGGGCGGAGGTGTGTGTGTGTGTGTGTGTGTGTGTGTGGGGTGGGGGGGGCAACGACTTTCTCAAAATCAAAGCCCTGCTAAAACCACTGCATTGTGGGGACAAATGAAAAGTAACAGCCCTGCTATTTTCCCACACCCCCGGGGGACATGAAAAAGGAGCTTTTAAATTTTACAGGTCTCATCCTGAACAAGCTTTTCCTAGTGAAAGGCTGACTTTTGCAGCCATAAATAGTCCTTTTAATCAGCATATACATGGAACAAAATCAAAACTGAAATGCCTGAAATAAAAAAAAAGCCACCTCTGTAAGTCTGAAATCCTGCAAATGTCTGAAAAATCTGAGGCCTGGTGTCAATAGTTTAGCCAGGGTGAATAGAGCATGACTATTTTGTAGCTAAATATATGTTGCTCTGAATTCAACAGTCTTTCGTGCAGGACATTTGCTATGGCTATTCAGAATAGCTGGAGCTTTCTTCTCTTGTACATGTTCCTTTTTTAATTCAGTACTGTCTTGAATTTCTCCAATAACTGACTATTCTGAAGAAGACTGAACAGTGTTATTTAAATGTGGAGTCCCCCCCACCTCCCCGCCTCACAGCCCTACTCCCAGTGTGCAGGAAAGATCCCCTCCTGTGCAGGTTAAAGAACATTCGGTAATCTACGTAAATGGTTCAAAACTTGTAGGCCTTCTTCATCCTGCAGTGTTTGACATCAAATTTCATTAGGATAAAAATATTCATATCATTCTGAAGTATGACTGAAAGAGGAATCCAACTCCACTGCAATAAGTTTCTTACAGGGGGATCCTACATTTTGACAGAAGATAAAATGTGATTATGCCAGACATATTAAAAAATCTGTTTATCGACAGACAACATCGGCATGACGTAACAATCTGTAGCAACCAAATACCTGTCATTTTGGAGGTGAATACTTTGCATGGCAACCATCATTTATTCAATAATAAGGTCACGTTTTTTTCCATCTTAATGAACTATTATTTTCATGAGATCAGTGCTCAGCCTAAAACAGTTATCAAAATTTCTTACCTATATTATATACAGATATTTGTAATCGAAAAAAAAAATAAAAAAATAAAAAAAATAAAAAAGAAAGAGAACATTTAATTTTTTTTTTTGTTTTTGTTTATTTCATGGTCATTTCCAATCCTATTACATTGCAGGTCATATGTGAAGGCCATAAATTTATATGAAACTCAAGTCTGAACACAAATGAAGACAAGAGGACCATGATGGTCCTACATCGCTCACCTGCGTAAACAGATTTGCATACTTATATTAGTGTTGAAGTTTCAGCCAAGTTCACTGCTCTAAATTTTATAGCCCTGCACCCCCCACCCCCCACCAACCCCCACAGCAGCCATGTTTTTTTTTCTTTTTAACGCATCATGACAACTAAATCTTGAAAGAGGGTCACCAAAGGAACATTTCTGCCAAGTTATATTGAAATTAGTCCAGTGGTTTCTGACAAAAATTTTTTTAAAGTGTTTTATATTGCTATAAAGCCCTACCCACTAACAGCCATTTCTTTTCTTTTTGACGAATCATGACACCTTGAAAAAACTTGGTTGAGGGTCACCAAAGGAACAATCTGTTTACCAAGTTAAACCAAGTTAAATTGAAATCGGTTCAGTGGTTTCTAACAAGAAGATTTTCAAAGTTTTCTATCTAGATATATAGGGAAAATAAGCCCCACCCCCTAACAGCAATGTTTTTTTGACAAATCAGGATTGCTTGAACATTCTTGGTAGAGGGTCACCAAAGCAACATTGAAATCGGTCAGGGGTATTTGACAAGAAGAATTTCAAAGTTTTCTATACAGATATATACGGAAAAATAAGCCCAGCCCCCTCTGGGGGCAATGTTTTTTGACGTATCATGAAAGCTTGAACAATCTTGGTAGAAGGTCACCATTCCTGTCAAGTTACATTGAATTCGGTGTAACGGTTTCTTACAAAAAGATTTTTAAAGTTTTTTATATAGATATATAGGGAAAATAAGCCCCGCCCACATAGCGGCCATGTTTTTTGACGAATCATGACAGCTTGAACAACCTTGGTAGAGGGTCACCAAAGAAACATTCCTGCTAGGTTATATTGAAATCGGTCCAGTGGTTTCTGACAAGAAGATTATTAAAGTTTTCTATATAGATATATAGGGAAAGCCCCACCCGCTAGCGGCCATGTTTTTTGACAAATCACGATTACTTGAACAATCTTGGTAAAGGTCACCAAGGAAGGGTCACCAAGGTAACATGTCTGCCAATTTATATTGAGATCAGTCCAGTGGTTTCTGACAAGAAGATTTTTTCAAGTTTTCTATATAGATATACAGGGAAAATAAGCCCCACCCACTAGCAGCCATGTTTTTCGACAAATCATGACGGCCTGAACAATCTTGGTAAAGGGTCACCAAGCAAACATTTCTGCCAAGTTATACTGAAATCGGTCCAGTGGTTTCTGACAAGAAGATTTTTTTTCAAGTTTTCTATATAGATATATAGGGAAAATAAGCCCCACCCCCTTACAGCCATATTTTTTGACGAATCATGATGGCTTGAACAACCTTGGAAGAGGGTGACCAAAGACACATTCCTTCCAAGTTCTATTGAAATCGGTCCATTGGTTTCTTACAAGAAGATTTTTAAAGTTTTCTATATAGATACATATATAGGAAAAATAAGCCCTGCCCCCTGGCGGCCATGTTTTTTGACGAATCCAAACGGCTTGAACAATCTTGGTAGAGGTCAAGTGGTTTGGGACAAGATGATTTTTACATTTTTCTATACATGTATATAGGGAAAATAAGCCCCGCCCCCTGGCGGCCATGTTTTTTGACGAATCCAAATGGCTCGAACAATCTTGGTAGAGGATCACTAAAGGAACATTTCTACAAAATTATATGGAAATCGGTCCAGTGGTTCTGACAAGAAGATTTTTAAAGTTTTCTATATAGATATATAGGGAAAATAAGCCCCATCCCCTGGCAGCCATGTTTTTTGACGAATCCAAATGGCTTGAACAATCTTGGTAGAGGATCACCAAAGGAACATTTCTGCAAAATTATATTGAAGTCGGTCCAGTGGTTTCTGACAAGAAGATTTTTAAAGTTTTCTATATAGATATATAGGGAAAATAAGCCCTGTCCCCAGGTGGCCATGTTTTTTGACAAATCCAAATGGCTCGAACAATCTTAGTAGAGGATCACCAAAGGAACATTTCTGCAAAATTATATGGAAATCGGTCCAGTGGTTTCTGACAAGAAGATTTTTAAAGTTTTCTATATAGATATATAGGGAAAATAAGCCCTGTCCCCTGGTGGCCATGTTTTTTGACAAATCCAAATGGTTCGAACAATCTTAGTAGAGGATCACCAAAGGAACATTTCTGCAAAATTATATGGAAATCGGTCCAGTGGTTTCTGACAAGAAGATTTTTAAAGTTTTCTATATAGATACATAAATAGGAAAAATAAGCCCTGCCCCCTGGCGGCCATGTTTTTTGACAAATCCAAACGGCTTGAACAATCTTGGTAGAGGTCAAGTGGTTTGGGACAAGATGATTTTTACATTTTTCTATACATGTATATAGGGAAAATAAGCCCCGCCCCCTGGCGGCCATGTTTTTTGACGAATCCAAATGGCTCGAACAATCTTGGTAGAGGATCACTAAAGGAACATTTCTACAAAATTATATGGAAATCGGTCCAGTGGTTCTGACAAGAAGATTTTTAAAGTTTTCTATATAGATATATAGGGAAAATAAGCCCCATCCCCTGGCAGCCATGTTTTTTGACGAATCCAAATGGCTTGAACAATCTTGGTAGAGGATCACCAAAGGAACATTTCTGCAAAATTATATTGAAGTCGGTCCAGTGGTTTCGGACAAGAAGATTTTTAAAGTTTTCTATATAGATATATAGGGAAAATAAGCCCTGTCCCCTGGTGGCCATGTTTTTTGACAAATCCAAATGGCTCGAACAATCTTAGTAGAGGATCACCAAAGGAACATTTCTGCAAAATTATATGGAAATCGGTCCAGTGGTTTCTGACAAGAAGATTTTTAAAGTTTTCTATATAGATATATAGGGAAAATAAGCCCTGTCCCCTGGTGGCCATGTTTTTTGACAAATCCAAATGGCTCGAACAATCTTAGTAGAGGATCACCAAAGGAACATTTCTGCAAAATTATATGGAAATCGGTCCAGTGGTTTCTGACAAGAAGATTTTTAAAGTTTTCTATATAGATATATAGGGAAATTAAGCCCCGCGCCCTGGCGGCCATGTTTTTTGACGAATCCAAATGGCTTGAACAATCTTGGTAGTGGATCACTAAAGGAACATTTTTGCAAAATTATATTGAAATCGGTCCAGTGGTTTCGGACAAGAAGATTTTGAAAGTTTTCTTTATAGATATATAGGGAAAATAAGCCCCGCCCCTGGCGGCCATGTTTTTTGATGAATCCAAATGGCCTGAACAATCTTGGTAGAGGATCACCAAAGGAACATTTTTGCAAAATTATATGGAAATCAGTCCAGTGGTTTCTGACAAGAAGATTTTTAAAGTTTTCTATATAGATATATAGGAAAAATAAGCCCCGCCCCCTGGCGGCCATGTTTTTAGACGAATCCAAATGGCTTGAACAATCTTGGTAGAGGATCACCAAAGGAACATTTCTGCAAAATTACATTGAAATCGGTCTAGTGGTTTCTGACAAGAAGATTTTTAAAGTTTTCTATATAGATACATAGGGAAAATAAGCCCCGCCCCCTGGCGGCCATGTTTTTAGACGAATCCAAATGGCTTGAACAATCTTGGTAGAGGATCACCAAAGGAACATTTCTGCAAAATTATATTGAAATCGGTTCAGTAGTTTCTGACAAGAAGATTTTTTAAGTTTTAGTTAAAAAATCTATTTTTAGCTCCTGTGACCTAGATATGCAATGGACCGGAACCATTTGAACAACTTTGAAAGAGGACCAACCAAGGATCATTCCTGTGAAGTTTGGTCAAAATTCAATCGGTGGTTTAGGAGGAGATGTTGTTTAAAGATTGTGGACGGACGGACGGACATAAGGACGACGACGGACGGTGAGTGATCACAAAACCTCACCTTGACTTTTCAGCTCAGGTGAGCTAATAATCAGTTGCAAATACAGATACTGAAATTGATTTTCATACTTTTATAACTAGCCATCATGAGCATGGAGTGATAGCTAAAGTCTCTTGAAAAGTTATGGCAACAGTTCGACCAATATGCTGTAGATTGCCATAATTTGCTGAAAGTACAATTCCAAACAATCAATTTTATCAAAGTTTGCTGCTCACTACGATTTTAATACTGCTCTAAAATGTATTTTGCAGAAACATATTTTTGGCAAGTGTCAGTCCCCGTGGCTTTCATAATATGTGTGGGTTGCTTACAAGACCTCATATTATCTTATTTTCAATGGAGCAACAGATTTATTTCCTTATATGCATTCACTATATTGTTATATTTTTTTTTTATAAACATGTGTTGGAAAATATTCTTTCATTGCATGGATGCTTATGGATTTTCATTGCATAATTTCTAGTCAGTTCATGGGCATGACCGCCATTATTCGAATGTGTGAATTAGGTTAAGAAAATGTGCAGCTTATCAAAAGGCCAAGATGAAAGGTTATATCAAAGTCCTCGCTATATTGGCGCAAAGTCATAATCCCGGCACTTACACGGCACTGCGGGGACATTCAAAAAGTAATAATCCCGGTCATTAGCCCGGCCATCCCCCGCCCATCCCCATAGATGTGCGTGGGGGTGGGGGGGGGGGTGCAGTGGATACATATGACTGGTGCAACATTAATTCCCTTGCCCCACATGAAGAAACCACGTGCTCGTAGCAGTAATGTCAAATGAAATCGTGATGGGAAACCTTTTTGGGAGAAAAACAAACTTAATTTATAGAACCTTTTCTCGTCAAAAATACATAATTAAAAATTTAAAGAACCTTAATGTTGGGACAGATAAGCCTGTGCAAACAGTATAGACCCAGATCAGATGCCGCAGAGAACATGGGAATGAAATTAATTTGGGGGAACAGGAATCATGAAAATTTGGAAAACACTTTTAGGACAATAAGACCTGTGCAACCAGTGAATACTCAGATCAGCCTGTGAATAAGTTTTCGCTAGTCACTAGTCGTATGAGCTTCTTTGGCCTCTGCGCTTTTCAAGATTGTCCTTCAAGTATATGCGTTTCTTAATTAAAGCCAGTATTGCTTCTTCAGTAGGTGTCTTTCACAGGTATTCCTGTATTTTTCACGGGTATTTCGGTAAGTCGTGTGACCGCAACATTTGGCTATGATTTCATCCAGAATAACAAAAAGGGACGACGTTGTCCTCTTTTGGCCAGGCAGAGGAAGCCCAAAGGGAAAGTGAGTAGGCAAAAATCTCTAATTCGGACTAAACTAATACTCAACTGCTTGACTATACTTTAAAATATATGTGGTTGTGACTGTAAAGACGGTAGAGCTTAAAATAAGCCGATCCCAAAGGATATGGCCTGCTCCTGTTATCCTTATTAAATTCTTGGACCCAGTATACACTGGACTAGTAACTACGGTACAGATATTGTATTTATTGGAAATATGTTGTCGTGGCTGAGTTTTCATAATTTTGTATGATGAAGTTTAAATGCTCATATTTCAGTTATTTCTCCAAATATCTGAGATATGTTTTAAAAAATCAATAGTTCAATATATTACCTTTAAGACTGCAGTATTATATTTAAAGATAAACCAACAGTTTTTGTAAACATCAACAAGAAACCTAGGTACCCATTTTAGCTATTTTCGGCACTTTCAGCAGAAAATCATCAGAAATTCAACCAAACCTTCAATTTTATTAATTGTGACTTTAACATTTTTTAACCAAACCTATTAAACACAATTTATTACAACTTCAATTATTATCCAAAATCATTTTTAATGACCATAGTGCTATAAAATAACGCTACAATCAAGCCAAGACAACATATTTTGGCAGTACCGTTAGTAACAAGTCCGGGTATTATTTATTGGGTCCGAGTTAAATTGGAGAAGATCTGTCACTTCACTGGTGTTGACTCAAAATTTGAGCATGTCCGGAAATCACCTTGACATAGTTGAAGGTTGGTTTATTTAGTGGTGAAGATGCAAGTAAGCACAGCATGGGATATTCATCTTTATCTTTTTATTATACCTTTAGAAAGATTAGAGGGAGACTAACAAACAATATATACCCTGATCAGAATGCCCTGATCTAGAACTGTCTAATCTGGGTGTATCAAAAAAAAAAAAAGAAGAAAAGCCTACCTACCGACCCTATTTTTTTTTTTTTTTTTTTTTTTGGCCATGCAATAGGAAACACAGGTATTTTTTTTTATTTGGCCTTACCTTATATCATGACACTTCAAAAAAAAAAAAAAGCCTTTTGAAAATTTTCTGTCTTCAAAGAATCTTCTTTCTTCAAACAACCCTGAAATTGTTGTTGTTTCGCATATTCGGAAACTATATAATGAAATTTATATTACAGAAACCAAAAACTGGTTTTCAAGCTTAGTTTTCAAGACAGGAAGTGTTTCTACTTTCGTTTTACCAATCGGATTTTTCCGAGCAGCAACCCGTAACTGTCCGTGATACCACGGAAAATAACGTAAAACTCCGAACAAATGTTCTGTTTTGGTTTTCTACACAGTTCTAGAAACGGAAGCGACAGCTGTTTCAAAACCCATCTCGTGTTGTTTACACTTTGCGGTATGAGTTATAGGCTAATGGTTTTTACGTGTTTATGAGTTTTGTTTCTTCCGACTATTCTTTTTGCAGTTGTGTCCGCTATGTCATATGTTTTCGCGACTGTTTCAGGGCCTATTCGGGGATCCGCCGTGACGTCACGAATATCGGCACCTACTGAAAAAGCAGAGGTGATCCAAATACTTGGCTACGGTGTAAACAGATCGTTAGTAACCATTACTGGTAATGGATCCTCGCTAAAACGAAATTTATCCTCAATAAAAATCGTGATTTACTGTTCGATTCTGAGTTGTTTACAACTTTTCTCTAACTTATCACGGACAGTATCATCAATTGTATAATTATTGATACATTACCTGTTTTTTCTAGCGCCCGACAAGGCGTTTTCTTAGGAAATCTTCCGTCATTTTAATGTTTGATAACCACACAAAGGTAAAATATTTGGAATATAGAAAAAAACAATTTTGTTATTATAAATACCTAATTGATTTAACACCTACCTTGTAGACCATTATGTTTACAATGGCTCCGGGCATTGATTACCCTACTCAGGCTACTGTCAAAGTCTGAATATTGAAATGCAAAATGACATTGCACACTAGGGCCTGCGACTGGTCCTTAGCCTAGTCTGGGCAGTTGAAAAACAAATATAAATAAGTATTCATCCCTCATTTTTATAAGGTCGGGTATGAAACCCACAGACCGGAACCCCGTGACCGAGACCCGGCACCGTGACCAAAATTTCTTTACTGGATCGCAAGACTAATATGTTTCTAACTTTGTCCATTTTGGGTTTATATTATGAGGTATTAAATATACATGAAGCAACAAAAAGGAAATTTAGATCGGACCTGTAGTTATTTTTTAAACTCGGATTTACCGTTTCAAGGGGTATGAAATCCACAGACCATCCATACTCCGGTTTTTTGAAGTTTTTTCGATAATGTTCAATAAACAATCAATTTCTTTGTTGCACATGTCTTTCAAATACAAAAATGAATTATATATGGCTAGCTGAAGCTATAAAAGAAACGTTAAAGTGTTGAATTTTACAATTTTCATATATTTATTATGTTTCTAAAAATAGAACAGGTAGAAAATTTGATAATAACCACAATGTCCCTAATCTACAGAAATGTACCGAATGGTAAACACCAATACAGTCAGTGCATGCAAATGCATATTAGGCTAATTGTGAAATAGATAGAAATAGAATGATAGGAAATATGAACTAAGTTGAATTGAGTTATAATAATAATTAAAAAAAAATATTATTATCAGCATGATCTATAATGCTATGTTTGGCATGTAATAAGAACAAAGAAATAGAAAAGCCTGCGCATGTGTGGGGTTTGGCTGATAACAAAGATACGGATCAATATGCGCATTCGCGCACTATGATATGGACCTTTGTTGTTTGCTACAATAAATAGACTTAGCTATGAAATAGACAATCCTGCGCATCTGTGGTTTGGGCTGATAACAAAGATATGGATCAGCATGCACATTTGCGCAGTGATATGGACCTTTGTCTAGTGTGTACCGATGATCAGGTTGTATCGATTAGCGGCGTGCTGGAAGCTCCCGATTCCGATAATCGATTGAACTTTCTCACAATCGATCATCGGCAAACTGATTGATGCTGCATGTTTTCAATTAACCACGTGGGGTAAAACAAACAGTTACCTATTGATGTACTCAGGGACTATACTTGAGTATTCACGGAAGTGTTTTCACAGTGTATGAGGACATCTGTCACTGATTACACAACTCATTGACCATAAAGATTTGTGACAATATGCCGCCGCTTTTGATTTACAAAACTACGCAGTAGAAGGCGGGGCAGAGCAAGTTTCTTTTATTGGCTAGTGTGTAGTTATGACGTGTAATTCAGATTCACCAAGCCTGCCGACTGGTTCATGGTTGATTTGATGAAACAGAATCATTCTGTACAACAGATGGGCGGAAATAATGTGTAAACTGTTAAAGTCAAATGTATTGATAGTTTATGTTCCCTAAAATTAAGCTACCTGGTTCTATGACTCGCACAAATGTCCGTTTTGATGTACTTTTTGCCGCTGAAAATTTCTGAATGGAACAAATTCTTCAAAGTTTATTATTAATTAAAAGTGTCATAGCACTAGTAAAACAGCTTCAGCCCTTCAGACTAGTGTATCTGTCTTTTGTTGTTGTTTTTTTTCACCCAGATTTTCATTTAAAATCAATAAAGCAACGCTGAAATTTACCGATTGCACACTAGTACCCGACACTGGACTAGTAGTCGGACATTTTCATTTTAATTCTTCCTGAACCATACAGGTGGGTTGAAACTTATACAATGTCTTAAACAGCATTTTAAAGCATCATAGATATGTATTCTCTCTATGTTAAGTTTTTTTATTATTATTATTTGAATCTGCAAAAAAAAAAACAAAAAAAACAAAAACAGTTTAAATTATTAATAACATGCTTAAAGACACATTTTGGATTGCATAACACCCTAATGACTCTGAGGAGATTAAGATAAGAAATTCTTGGTGACTTTGGCCATCCTTTCAGGTAGGGGTCTGATAAGGGGAAATTAGATTTTATATCAGCAAAGTTTATGATGAAGACAGAGAAACAAATGTGGGTAATTTGGTGATAATTTGATGTTTTTTTTTTTTCTAGTTATTCAATAAAATATACCTGGTTTTTTTTCATTAGAATTGTCTCTCCCAGGCAGTTCTAATGAAACCCACAATATATTTCATGGTGAAATACAGATATTTATGCTATACGCTAATTTATCACCAAATGCCCCCTTTATTTGTTTCTTTGGATCAAATACAGAAGATTAGGAAGATAGTATGAGAAGCTTTTTGGCATAAAATACAAATTCTAAATTGTCCAAGAACTTTTTGACATATTCCATAATGTATTGTTTTACTGAAATGGAAATGGAATAATTGTGCAGTGTTCTTATTTACTTTAGAAAATAAATAAATGAATAAATAAATAAATATTTTCAATTTTATATTTCTATTTCAGTTCATTTTTACTTTTTCACAATGCAAGAAAAAAATAACACTTTTGTGTTTAGAAAAAAAAAAACTATCAAAAAAAAAAAAAATAATAATAATAATAAATAAAAAAAATAAAATGATACAATACAAATCAACAAATAAAATCAAGTTAAATGCAAAATTTGCAAATGAATTTATTTGATAGTAACATATTGAATACTGCTCAATTTTAAGAATTAACCCTTATATGGCCCCACCTAAGGAGACTTAACAGCCTTATAAAGACTCCATAATCACTTAGATAAGATAAGCCTTTGATGTGCGCTCTGTTATCAGGACTGTATATTGGGGGTGATCATGAAGGGGAAGGGGGCTCTAGCCAAAGAAGAAAAAAAATCTTTTAGGCCACCAAATCACTGAAAAATAGTACTAACAAACGCTTTGTAAATATAGAGTTCAGTTGTTGTGCAGTACAGTTGAATGAACTTGTAAACATATGACCATGAACAAGGATTAACAGTGAAACATGCATGCTAAAGCGAATTATTCAGGAACCGATTATAATCGGAAAATCGCATCGGCAGCAGCAACCGATGCCAACCGATGATCGATTATGATTTCCAACCGATGTCCCACCACTACCTTTGTCGTTTGCTACAATAAATAGATTTAGCTAACAAATAGACGTTCCTGCACATCTGGAGCTGGGCTGATAAGAAAGATATGAATCAGCATGCTCATTTGGGGACTGATATGGACATTTGTTGTTTGCTGCAGTAAATAGGTTGAGCTTAGAAATAGACAAGCCTGCGCATCTGTGGAGTTGGGATGATAAAGATATGGATCAGCATGCGCATTCGCGCACTGTGATATTGACCTTGTTTGCTTTATTATCAGCCGAGCCCCACACATGCGCAGGCTTTTCTATTTCTTTGTTCTTATTACATGCCAAACGTAACATTATAGATGGTGCTGATAATAATAATAATAATTATTATTATTATTATTATTATTATTTAATTCAACCTAATTCGTGTTTTCTAACATTATATTTCTGTATATAACACAATTAGCCTATCATGCCTATTATGCATTTGTATGCACTGACTGTATGGGTGTTTACCATTCGGTACATTTCTGTAGATTAGGGACATTGTGGTTATTATCAAATTTTCTACCTGTTCTATTTTTAGAAACATAATAAATATATGAAAATTGTTAAATTCAATATTTTAACGTTTCTGTTATAGCTTCAGCTAGTCATATATAGTTCATCTTTGTATTTGAAAGACCAGTGCAACAAAGAAATTGATTGTTTATTGAACATTATAGACAAAAACTTCAAAAAACAGGAGAATGGATAATCTGTGGGTTTCATACCCCTTGAAACGGTAAATCTGAGTTTAAAAAATAACTACAGGTCCGATCTAAATTTCCTTTTTGTTGCTTAATGTATATTTAATACTTCATAATATAAACCCAAAATGGACAAAGTTAAAAACATATTAGTCTTGCAATCCAGGATAGAAATTTTGGTCACGGTGCCGGGTCTCGGTCACGGGGTTCCGGTCTGTGGGTTTCATACCCGACCTTTTTATAATCTACTATTTTACTAGATTATTTGGGGAAACCAAAATATGTAGATAGCTTAGAATTTTTATTGAAATACTTCTGCTTTACCAGTCCTAGCTCAATGCTGATATTGAATTAAAAATGTTCAGCCAATCAACATTCCTCCCAAGATACTAAACTAAACACACTGGCTGGTGTTGAACTTAACAACTTCAGCTGATCAACATTCCTCCAAAGGTACCAAATTCAGCAGACACCTACCAAACTAAAGACACTAACTGATGTTGAACTTTATCTAGTCAGTATTCCTCCCATCAAAGTCATCCGGCACACCTACCAAACTAAACACACTGACTGGTTTTGAATTTAACACATTTAACCGATCAACATTCCTTCAAAAATACTTAATTCAGCCAACACACCTACCAGACTAAACACACAGGCCAGTGTTGAACTTAATATTTTTATCCCGTTACCATTCTTCCCAAATAACAAACTCATCCGACATACCTACTGAACTAAACACACCAACCGGTATTGAAATTTACTACTTTAGCCGACTAACAACCTCCCAACATTAACAAACTCAACTGACACACGTCCCAAACTAAAACACCGACCGATGTTGAACTGAACAATTTTAGCCAATCAACATTCCTCTCAAGATACCAAAAATCAGTCGACAAACCTATAAAACAGCACACACAACTTATTGTTGTTGAACTTAAATTAGCCAATCAGCATTTCTCTCAAGAAATCAAATTTAGCCGATGGACACACTACCAAACTAAATGGACCAGTCGGTGTTGAACTTGACAACTTTAGCAGATCAACATTCGCCCCTGCCCCCAAGATACCAAATTCAGCTGACACACCTACCAAATAAATACAGCGGATATTGTTGAATTTAACAACTTAAGCCGATCAACATTACTCCATTTATACCAAACGCAGCTGACACACCTTCCAAACACACTGGCTAGTGTTGACCTTTACAGCTTATAGTCAAATGACATCCCCTCAAGATACTAAATTCATATACCAACAAAACACCCCGACCAATGTTGAATTTAACAAGGTAAGGAGATCAACATTCCTCCCAAGATACCAAAGCCATCCGACATAAATACCAAACTAAACACAGCAACAGGTGTTGACCTTAAAGACTTTTAGTCATTTGACATTCTTCCCCAGTTACCAAACTCAACCGACAAACATATGAAACTTAACACACCGACCAGTACTCAACTTAAAAACTTTAGCCAATCAACACTTCTCCCAAGATACCAAACTTAGCTGATCAACATAGCTTCTAAACTAAACAAAACTTCTGATGTTGAACTTAACAAATATAGCCAGAGGGAGACTTTCTCCCACTTTTTTGAGTTTATTCCTTATCTCTTCCTCCTTTATCCTACCCCTCTTCTAGGGGAGTGCAAAAATACCAGTACACCGATATACCGTGGTATTTCTTTGGCGTGGTACACTTGCCTGTACAGCAGTATTCTGATGATTCTATTTTTAGCAACAGTCTATTGTAGAAAATCATAAATCTCCAAAATATTGAAACAGTAGATATTGGAAACAGCTTCAAATGGTGTGCTTCAATTATATACTATTGAATTTCATTTGCAAATGTTAAGCCTACATGTCTTAGGCAATGGATGAGGTGAAATAATTATAACTGCAACATTACTTGTTGTAAATACATGTATATGTAACAATACATGTTGATACTTTATGAAAGTATAAAAGTGGTTATAGGGATGTAATAAAGTATGCAGTTATAAAATTGATAATAAGCAGGAAGATGTTACTAAAGCATTAAGTGCTGGAAACTGCTGACTTATGGTCCTACATGTACCTCCAGTCTCCATTCTTCACTGCTGATTTTTTAATTTAAAGTATAAATTTCTGTTACAATATACAATGTAAATCAATATTTCATTGAAAATAAAACTCAGCACAGACAATTGAGGTGGTTTAAACTTAAAGAACCCGTCAGATGTTGGCATATCAGCCAAATGGCCACTACTGCTGGCAATTTCACAATGACCTCTGCAAAATTTAATACTGTTGAGGTATACCGTGGTACGTACCGCGGTATTCTGCTAAATACCGCGGAATACCGTGATACTTTATTTTTCGCGGTACCAAGCCCTACCCTCTTCTCCTTTCTCGTACCCAGCCTCCTTTATCCCATCCCCTCTCCTTTCTATTATCTGACTTTTTCTTTCTTCTACCCACTTTCTACCTGCTCCCTCAACCCTGTCCATCCCAACTTCTTTAGTCTAGGTTAGTTTATTGACTACCAATTTACTGATAAAATCTATGGTAATATAATTATGTGCTGGATTTTATTAAACAAAAAATAATGAAATGTCAGAAAAATAGATCCGTGCAAACAAAATAAAAAAAATAAATAAAATAAAAAATAAACAAAAAAAAACAAAAAAAAAACTAGCCTGCACATTAATGCTATTAAATAGGCAGCTGACTGAATCTGAATATGTATTACTAAAACACTATTTTGCCTCCAAAATGGCGCAAAATTTAGTAAAAACAACTATAAAACAAATACATTTACATAAAAAGAATATTTCAGATAAGAGGTTGAATGAATTTCGCAAGTGGTGGATTTGTTTACATATATGGTTCAATGCACGGCGGTCATTTGTTTTCATCGTATCTAGGGACAAGTCAGAACAAGGCGACCGAAAGTGCTGTTCCAAGAATTTTTTCTGTTCATCAAATATTTAATTGTGGTAATTTGGTAGTAGTAGAATCTAATGAGGCCTAGGCGACTCGTCTACAGCTCTACTTAGCAAACACTTTAATGCTGACTCCTGGTGCTGTTTTAAAGTTTATTGTAAAAGGTAAAAGTTTATGATCAGTGATTTTTGTTAGGAAGTGGATAGTCTTCTGGTACCGGAAGACTTGCCAGCAGTCGGCTCGTCCAGTACCGGACAACTAGCCAAACCCTGTGTGAATGGCTAGTCATCCGGAAGTATATTATAGCATGGGATAATAAAAGCTGTATTTATGTGGGTGATTTAAAAATAAATGAAGTTTTTTTTTTTTTAAAAAATGATCTGAAACAAATCTAATCTTATCACTCCTTCTGACCTGAATTTTATCCTGTATTATCTGTTGTTGAGTTGTCTATGGTGTTGCAAAATTTTAAGTCAATAGCTTCATTAATAGAAAAAATACAGAAATATGACAAAACTATATTCAAATATACAAACTTGTACAACAAGCCAATAGGTTTCTGAGGAGTAAACATCTCATTTTTGACCTTCAGTCATGCTTACATGTATAGAGTAGCGTACCCTTCTAAACAAAAAAAGGCCTTAAAATACAATATTTTGCAAATAGAATGTTCTAACATTGCTTTTAGAGACCTCTCAGATCCTAAGTCCCCAGAGATACAGTGAAACCTCACACTTATGGTCACCTCCGATGAGCGGCCACTTCCTGTTAATGGCCATTTTTTATTTCTCCCAAGGTATTTTCCTATGTATTTTACCTCCCTCTTCCGGTCAGTGGCCATAATAATTTATGATTTTATGGCCATATGCCCTCCGTTAAATGGTCAAGGTGACAAAGGCGACATAGAAATTGAAAGTAGGAAAACAAGAATCGTGGAAATCGCATCTCGCAGCAAAAAAAAAAAAGAAAGAAAAACATTGTTTATTTATTGAAAAAAATACGATAATAAGTTAATTATTTTGGTATCTACCTTTTTCAAAAAAGATATGTACGGTAACAAGCAAAATACTTTGTTCGTTGCACAGTCATAATTTCTTTTTTTTAAGTACATTCAAAGGTCACCTCGTGATCACCCGGTGTCAATTACAACTGCATGGCTTATGATTATCAAACAATTAAAGACTGATTAATTGATTAAAGAACTATTGATGATTGACTGTTGATGTTTATGCCTATAGGTAATTGGGATGGTGAAATCACTGAATGCGAATTGCTCAAAAGGATTGACACCTGTGTCTTTCGATTAAATAAACAACATCTACTTTCAGTTTCACTGTTCCTATTCAACTGACTTGCGTGTAAAGGTGTAATGTGCTGACTCTAGACGAAAGCGTCAAAGAAATTAAGCTGATAGAATCGGGGAAAAGCCCCAGAAAGTCACAAAAGAGGTTGGTGTGGGTCATACACAAATCCAAGAAAAGTTGAAATATGGCAAACAGTGTAGACCCTGATCAGACGACCCATTCTGTGGCATCTGATCTGGGTGTTCACTGTTTGCAAAGGCCTGTCTATCCCAATACATGTACTTTGTGTTATTTTGGTATAGCATTTAGCATGCTTCTGAATACCTCTTGAACAAACAGTGATTTTAATCCTAAAAATTGATCAAAATAAACAATACACTTATGAATATGTACATGTACAGTACAGCTCAGGTAAAAGAACCAAAAAAACTCTTTACTCTGAATATCGGCGTTTTGCGGACTTCCCAAAAACACTCGGAATCAAACCGAGTAAACGTAATATTCGACGGACAACACTCGCAAGTCCGCGCAAAGTATGCGTTACACGAAATTTCACGAAGTTACTCAGAATCATAATATTGTACCCAGAGGCAATATTTCTTGCGAAGTTATGCGAAATTCCTCGGAGTAATTTGATGAAATACCTGTCCGATTTTTATTTATTTATATTTATTCATTTAATAAATAAATTCATTTAGTTATTTATTTAATAAATATATATATTTATTCATTTTTCCATCATATAGTACAGTCAGCGTGAAGGTTATATCATCCACTTTCATGCAGATGCGCAGGTTTATCTGAGTCTGCACTGGTCGTAAAGGTCTTATTGTCCCAAAAGTGTTTTCCAAATTTCCACATTCCAATCCCCCAAAATTAGGTCCATTCCCTTGTTTTCTTAAAATATTAACCACTGCTGCCTTGTTCCCTGAATATATTTGAGTGCTCCCTTGGTCCACAGAAAACCCAGGTAGCCCCATTCACTGTTCGAGCACATAACATGGGCCTCAACAAAGCTCCATAAAGTACCGTATTCTAGTCCTGCCACACAAGTGGGTCCGGCACGGTCATTTTTACTTAATGTGCCATAGAAAAAAAAACAAACACACAAAAATCACAAAGAGAATCAAACATCTGCCCCCAGTCGACAAGTTACGTATTTATTCGTATTGGTATTCCTGTAACTGCTAAAGGGGCACTTCTGCTATCAAAGGCATTGAATCAATATGACAGTCCATGTGAAAAGGGTGTCTGTCACACAAAAACACACTTTACGCACACAAGGGGGAATAGAGGCTAATGAAAATTCAAATGAATGAGTGAGTTTTTTACGTCCCACTAACAGCTAGGTCATAGGGAGATGTGGACCTTGGTTTAAAGCCCCTTGAATGCTTGAGAAGCCTGGGATCGAACTCATGACCCCTGGCTGACAAGACGAGCAGCTTTACCACTACACCACCGAGGCACCATTTTCCATTATTTCATACTGTTAAATATCTAATAAAAGGGCTGCATACATTTCACCAAGTCCCGCCACTTGAAATAATTAATAGCTTAAGAAAAAGCCCACCCCAGAAAAGTGTGCGGGTTCGACAAGACCGAAATTGTGTTGACTGGGCCGTTTAACTCAAGTTCAAACCAAAATTATGTCAGTACAAAGTTCTCATTTCTGAAGTATGATTTACAATGTATGTACACTGAACCGGACAAAACGTACAATACTACAATGTACCAGCAAAGACTCAGGTCAGTCTGTGCATTGACCCACTATATAAAGCAAACCTCTTGGATAGCCCGGAGTCCAAAGAAGGTACATACTTTACGAATGTGTTGTTGCAGTCGCACTGTTTATCCTGCTTTGGACAGCCCGGCTATCGAAGGTAAATACGATCAGCGAACGGCTTTTATCAGAATGTGCAGTTGCGCAGACTGACCCGAGTATTCACTTGTCGCACAAGACATTTTATTAAACCCAGAGATTGTAGGAGGTACATACAATTAGCAAAGGCTCTGATCAGACTACTGATGTGCAGGCTCAGAGGCTGATCTGCAGGCTGATCCGTCTCTTCGTACAAGTTTTATTGTAGGTTTTCAGCAGACAACATTTTGAAATGTTTTTCTCATTCTTCCCAGAAAACAGGATTTGCATTTCATGCAAATTGTCTTCATTGCATGAAATGTCAAATCCTGTTTTCTTGATAATAAAAAAATAACGAATTTGTCATCTGCTGAATTAGCCCAGATAGTGGTAATCCAGAAGTTGCGTGTTTGATACCCGCAAGCACCAAGTGTTGTGTCCTTGAGCAAGACACTTTATTATCGTAACTTAGTACATGTATTGGTTTCTACCCAGGAAGGCTCTGCCTAGAATGTCCGCGAGGGCATATGACAATATTATAGACAAATATCATTTTGAAGACACTTTCCCGCCGATGCTAGGTTTATACATGCATCTCTTTTACTCGTTAAATAAATTACGGTCTTGGTTTTGCATATCGAATGTTGAAGACACAAAAGCAGAACACTTTGCATGGAAATGAAAGTTTTGAAGATTGCTTTGTAAGGCAATAAAGATAATGTTATTAATGTATATACTGTAAGAGAATAACAGAACATATTCATTTGTACCCTGATAAATGTGGGGTAACGTCCTCACACGGCAGGTTTTTTTACTCTTTTAAGGGAGCTAACTGCAACTGACTATTAAAAGGGAGTTCACTGCAATTGCTTTACGAGTCGGGCCCATGCGAAATGGGATGTGGAACAGCATTTTTGTATGAATCACGGCAATAAAGAGGGGGCATGCTTACACAATAAGTGGTTAACCATAACACTGAACACCCTTCCGCCAGAAACTTGTAACTGCCGATCTTGAAGCAGTGGAAGGAGCAAAGGACCGTAACAAATACATGTGTTTCATGATAAATCAGTACAATCTGTGGGGATCGAATCCGCTATCAGGTCTTGCATTCAATTCCCGCCGGTGTGGTATCATTTTTTCCAGTAAAGTCAGTGCAAACAACCTCTAGCTCGAAAGGAGACATGTCATATTTGCATGAGGGTAAAAAGAAAGAGCATTCCAGAGAGAGAGAGAGAGAGAGAGAGAGAGAGAGAGAGAGAGAGAGAGAGAGAGAGAGAGAGAAATAGAGAGAGAGAAATAGAGAGAGAGAGAGAGAGAGAGAGTTTGCAAAACTTGTAAGATTCCAGCTAGTCCATTTTAGGTACATCCGGCTATGAGATTTAGATATTCCTAGAGAAAAATGGCAAACAGTGAATACCCTGATCATACACCACGTTCTATCATCTTGATATGACAAATATTTTGTTTTGTTGAAAGAGACATGACACCAATTCACCATCGTCATTAAGTGGTGATTTAAATGGACAGTCCTAGTCCTGGTCCAATCATCAACCGTCCAGGCCTCGATCCGAGCAGTGTCGATACATTCCAGCATGTCCATTTCTGTCTCCCTTGTCAAATGAAATCCATACTTTAACCCTTGAAGCGCTTAGCATATTCAGCAGATGGCATTTTCATTTTTTTCTTCTTATTTTCCAGTGTTAATTAAGCATGACATTACATGTGAATCGTCTGCCCAGCAGATGATTCACATGAAATGTTCAGCCTTATTTTCACAGTAAAATACTAAAACAGTTAGATCGGCATCTTCTCTAGAATTTTCAGCAGTGCTTCGGGGGTTCAAACTATTTTCTTGGCAGCAGCAGCACATGCAAAGTGACACGGGAAAAATGGGCCAGCCTGGATAAAAGTGCTTGTCACATGAAAACGAATATAGGAAGGTTCAGGCAACACCACCCCTAATCCAAAACTAAAACTGGACGATTAGAAATCCTCCGAGGCTTTGGTCCAAATACGTTGCCGGCTTTGCGCATTGAGGCTAACAGCTGTTGTTCGGATATACCCTTTGATACTCCTGGCTGAAATATAAAAAAATCAGTCGCAGAGTTGGTCGTCAGAAGCAGAACTATTTATGTAAGTGTGTACATTTTGCAGTCTGATCCTGCTGCTGCCAGCACTAGTTTAGAGGGTATTTATTGTATTCATAGTTGTAACAATTTTTGTTTGGTTATCATCGTGAGAGAGAGAGGAAGAGAGAATGATCCGAGTGGTCAAACTTACTGTACAGAATAATCTATCGCCACTCGCAAATACTCGCAAACACTCCGAATATCATGGGTGCATAACTTGCATAACTTAGAGTAAAACTATTTCACTTGGAATGGTTTACTCCAAACCACTCTGCAGAAAATCGCGGATTGTAAAATTGGTCCGCAGATTGAAAAAAATTTTTTTTTTTTTTTTAACCTGAGCCATACTGTAATTGTTATTCTGGACAATTTTGGCATGTTACAGAAATAAATAAATAGATATAGATGCCAGGCCTCAGTGGCTCAGTTTGATGCACGTATGACTGGCAATCAGGAGGTTGTGGGTTCGACCACCACCGGGTCGGCAACATTCTTTCATGGAGATTTGATCATGAAATATTTTCTACGGTCATTCTCTCCCTTCTGCTGATTCAAGAAGGGCAGTTATCAGTTTCTGGCGAAAGAATGTGCACATTACTGGTTACATGTAACTGCTTAGAGGACTAAGCCTGCCCAGTAAAAGTGTGGTTAGGTAAGCTGACCACGCATGACATGACCCCATTGGGTTGACTGAACCATAAAACCTCAACACAAACGAATAGATATAGATAGATACCATTATGCTGAAAGATAATAATCATTGTGTGGATTTCACCAACAGCTCACTGTTTGGGTTATATCAGTCATCTAGCTGTCTCAAAATTGCCCATGAATACCTCCATTGAGCAGCCACCTCCCTTAAGCAGCCAAGAAGGGCCATTCCCCTGGGTGGCTGCTTAACAGAGGTTCCACTGTAGCAATATCAGGATCATATGTGCAATATCATAGTGCTTGCACTAACTGTCAAAATCAGGAAGTCCCAGGACTTCCTAGCTCCAATATCTGGAAGTCCAGGTGGTCAAATTTTTTCACTCATTTTCAGAAATTCAACCTCAATATTCTTAAATTCTCATTTTTGGAGTAAAACCGCCATTCTTAAGCTAAAAAAAACACAACACATAAATTCATTCTAAATTTTTGTTATAAATGACTAAATATCTTTAAAAGTTGGGAATCCCAGACTTCCTGGCATTGATTTTTGGAAGTCCCAGGGCAATTTTTGGGAGTCTCTGACTCCCAGACTTCCCTTAATGCAAGCACTGATATCAGATTGATTCTGTTTATTGTATGTTTGTATGGTTCATCCCCATGAGCCTTGTGTAAATACACCCTAAAATGTCCTAGGTGTAACATTTTGTGTTTGAGTGAACCCGTTTTCCAGCAACAGTGTTAAATCGTGTTTAATTCCATGATTTGATAAGGCTAGTCAATATAAGTTTATACATACAAGTTTGGATCTTATGAAAAACACATCTATTTAATGATGTTGTTAATGGTGTCTCAAGTGTAACGCTTTTCAGACATTTGACACTACATCAGTGCACAGGTCTGAAAAAGTAATTTGGAAGCATATACAGGATACTTAGCTATAGGCACAAACAGAATACATGCTCACCATCATGAGGACACACTCAACAAAACTTGGATCACTAATAAATAAATATTTTAAAACATTTGTGTGTGATATTATTTTCTCTAATACTATAGATGTGATATTGCTGAATTCATCGTCATCAGCAATTTTGAATCAAAGTCAGCTTTTGTATACCTCTGTTCTAGAAAAAAAAAAAAAAAAAACCTTCACTTTTATCAAATAGTTTGGAGAAAATTAACGGTGACATTACGAAAACATGCCTATTCAAATGAACGGAAAATTTTACAACCCAAAAATGAAAATTTTCAGATAAAAATTTCTTTTTTTTTTTTTTTTTCATATATCTGCTCAAAACATAGATTGTGGATACTCGTTAGAACCACCTCGGTGAGACGGTTCTAACGAGTACCCACAATCTATGTTTTGAGCAGAACACACCCCTGTAAACCCCAGTTTTACAATATAAAAGTGGGGTTTAAGGGGGTCAAAATTATATACATGTAGGCGTGTTTTCGTGATGAAAACTCAATGTCCCAAGTATAACGCTGTTTTGCCTTGTGTAGTAGCCAATTTAAACCGGCATTATAGCATATATTCCTTCAACTCAAGTTCAGAATTTTTTTTTTTTTTTTTTTTTTTGATAATGAAAGTTAATACTATAGTTTAATTCAGTTGACCTATTTTTGAAAAAGATATATCCAGTACATGTTGTAAATGTCAAAAACATTCATGTTGAATGGAAATTTCACAAGTTTCAGACCTCTTTTTCATTCGTATCATCAAATTTTCAGGATATTTGATTTTGAAATGATAGCAAAAAGCATTTTTCATCTGTATAGAGCTTCGTTTTCAGGTAAGTATTCAAATTCTTTATGAATTAAGCTTATATACATATGGCAAAGCCAAAAAAGCCTGTAAAGTGTTGCACGGGACATTAAAAAGAATTAAAAAAAATCGACTATGTTTCTCAACTTTCTTTACAAAAGTAATATAATATGTGTTGACCTGTATGCTTAAAATAAACACAGAATTGACACCTGCATATTGCATAAAAAGAAGTAGGCAATGAAATCTTACATAATACAGTGAGGTTGTTTCTGTGGCAATACATATTATGGATTATAATTCTGAGAAAAGGTCTAGACTGTTGTAATAAAAACCGTTTTGATTAGTTCTCTGTGTAACTTCAAATTTAAACCCCAGAGCTCTAGATAAGAGGGAGAAAAGGGTATTTCAGCATTGATCTTTTGAAAATCAGCATTGAAATTGAAGTTGAGGGGGTAAAAATACTCAGTGAAATTTTGTGTTCCAGCATTGAAATCAAATTTAGAGGGTACTATTGTCAGTGAAATTTACAGCTTTTAGATAAAAAAAGCTATTTTCTTAACATTAGCAGTAGCAGTACAACAGATCAGAAAGGGTTTAACTCTTAAAGCACTAATAACAAATACATTTCTAGGTGTTTTTCTTTTCTTTTTGTTTTTTTTTTTCAGAGAAAATAAAGCTTGGCATTTGATGTGTATTGTCTGCTATGCAGACAATTCACATCAAATGCCAAGCTTTATGCAGACAATTCACATCAAATGCCAAGCTTTATTTTCTCTGAAAAAGTTAGGGTTTTGTGTGCTATACTTATGATTGTTGCTTTAAGCATTGCAAATGGGCATTTAAGCTTTGAACTTAAAAGCAGGGGGTAAAATACTCTTTGCATCAAACTCTTATCTAGAGCACTGCACCCAGTCTGATATAACATAAAAAATTTTCAGATGTATCTGTATTTGTCCCAAGTATAATGTGCAGCTTAAAAGTTATTTGAAATATTGTTTCAAACTTATATGGCATACCACAACATCAGTTTGTGTACCCATGGCTAATGGTGACTCAATACCAGTAGAATGAAACAGATTAATGCATTCTCCTAATGGATTAACAGAAGTATAAAAAAACTTTTTGAGGTGCTAACAGCAAAAAATCTAAATTTGGAGAAAAAAATGTGTAAAATTTGAACAATTTCTTGAAATTACTTCAAATAAAAAGCCTAAATTTAGTTTTTGTTCTTATTTTATCAAGTAAGTCCATAAAAACTGTTCTTTAACAACTTCTTTCAAAAGTTATTAGCAGCCAAAATCTTCATACAGAACTTCTAAAATGCTGTTAAAGATGAGCTTAAATGATAATTATTTTGACAAATGTGGTCAGACCATGGGAAACCACCAATATTTTCTTTAAATACAATAAATCTACATTATCTATCAATATAACACACCATCAATAGTTCAAGTTTATTTTTGACTGTCTATGTCAGGATTTGACTTCATTTTTTTTAAAATCACCATTGTATTTTCACTCCTATATCTTTGTGTTAATCACGGCATGAAGGTTCTTAGTAGTCACGAAAAACAACAAATGGCAATTAAGCAGTAGTTGCTTGATCTAATCATCTTCTTCCAAAGTTTTTTTTTAAAGAAATCAAATTGCCTTGATGTTGGCTGTACTAACAAGATAATTACTTAAATTATTTGTTCTTTATTCCTATTTCCTTATTATGTTGGGCTTATATGTTGAAACATTTTTTTTTTTTTTTTTATAATTTATTTTCATTTTCAAAAATATTGAAACAAAATGTAGTGTCATGCCATCATGATGGCTCACAAGGTCCACCTGGGACAACTATTTTCAGACTTTTGGAGATTTTAGTGTGCAATCAGGCACTATCAAAATTCAGAAAATGTGCAGTTCTTTAAGAGAGCTTCTAGGTCATTAGAAGCCACAAAAGTGTGGGCACCAAATAAGTCATTTAATGACAAGTTAAGGTATTACAAGATCACGTATCACTGCATTCACAGCGGCAAGAAATTCAGGTCATATGGAACTGGGAAAAGAGAAATGAGGTATGAGACATTAATAAACAAGCAAATTCCATGGTGAATTTATGTCCCCCCGCCTTATTTTTATTTGAGGTGTTAAAAATGGTAAAGTTAACCAGAGGACCATTGGTCCTATATCAATTACCTAAGTATTGAAGCAGGAAACCAGTGATAAAAAATAATTTCAAGATTCTGAAAAAACCACATGCATATCTTCAGACCAACCTTAAAGCACCTGTAAATTTTCAAAGGATCGGCTTAAAACTGTGGTAGGAGTTACAATGTCAAGATACCTACTCCCTATACGCTTCTGTAGTATTAGAACTCAAAAAATGTCTAAGTTAAAAATGCAGAAAAAGTGGTAAAAAATTATTTCAGGATTCTGAAAAAACCACATGCATATCTTCAGGCCATCCTAAAAGCCCTTGTAAAGTATCAAAAGGATCGAACAAAAACTGTGGGAGGAGTTAAGGGGACAAGGTACCTGCACCCTATACACTTCTGTAATATTAGAACTCAAAAAATGTCTAAGTTAAAAATGCGGAAAAAGTAATAAAAAAAATATTTCAGGATTCTGAAAAATCCACTGCATATTTTCAGGCCATCCTAAAAGCCCACGTAAAGTTTCAAAAGGATCGGTCAAAAACTGTGGGAGGAGTTAAGGGGACAAGGTACCTACTCCCTATAGACTTCTGTAATATTAGAACTCAAAAAATGTCTAAGTTCAAAACGTGTAAAAAGTAATAAAAAATAATTTCAGGATTCTGAAAAAGCCACAGGCATATCTTCAGACCATCCTTAAAGCACCTGTAAAGTTTCAAAAGGATCAGCCAAAAACTGTGGGAGGAGTTAAGGGGACAAGGTACCTGCTCCCTATATACTTCTGTAGTATTAGAACTCAAAAAATGTCTAAGTTCAAAATGCGGAAAAAAGTGATAAAAAATCATTTCAGGATTCTGAAAAAACCACATGCATATCTTCAGGCCATCCTGAAAGCCCATGTAAAGTTTCAAAAGGATCGGCCAAAAACTGTGGGAGGAGTTAAGGGGACAAGGTACCTACTCCCTATACGCTTCTGTAATATTAGAACTCAAAAAATGTCTATGTTCAAAATGTGTAAAAAGTAATAAAAATTAATTTCAGGATTCTGAAAAAACCACATGCACATCCTGTAAAGTTTCAAAAGAATCGGCCAAAAACTGTGGGAGGAGTTAAGGGGACAAGGTACCTGCTCCCTATACACTTCTGTAGTATTAGAACTCAAAAAATGTCTAAGTTAAAAATGCGGAAAAAGTGATAAAAAATTATTTCAGGATTCTGAAAAAACCACATGCATATCTTCAGGCCATCCTAAAAGCCCATGTAAAGTTTCAAAAGGATCGGCCAAAAACTGTGGGAGGAGTTAAGGGGACAAGGTACCTACTCCCTATAGACTTCTGTAATATTAGAACTCAAAAAATGTCTAAGTTAAAAATGCGGAAAAAGTGATAAAAAATTATTTCAGGATTCTGAAAAAAACACATGCACATCTTCAGACCATCCTTAAAACACCTGTAAAGTTTCAAAAGGATCGGACAAAAACTGTGAGATAAGTAAAGGGGACAAAGTACCTACTAAAAATTCGGAACCACGCACCACGTGCCATGCGCCACGCACCACGCCCCACGGAAAACCAAAAACAGTGTCCCTCCACTTTTCTTCGAAAAGGCGGGGGACAATAAATAAATAAAATATCTATGTGTCTGTCTATCTATCTTCATCCATCGTCTGTCCGTCCCTCTACCTACCTACCTATTCATTAGTCTTTGTTTATCTGTCTTTCCATTTGTCAGTCTGTCTGTCCCTCCATCCATCCATCAATCAGTCCATTCCTGTCTGTCCATCAATCTATCTGTCTGTCTGTCTATCTATCTGTCTGTGTCTGTCCATCCGTCCAGCCGCCCATCCTGCGTCCATCCATCCCTCCGTCTGTCTGTCCGTCCCTCCATCTATCCATCTGTATGTATGTATCTATCTATGTATGTGTGTATCCATCCATCCATCCATCCATCCATCCAACCATCCATCCATCCATCCATCCATCCATCCATCCATCCATCCATCCATCCATCCATCCATCCATCCATCCATCCATCCATCTATCTATCTATCTATCTATCTATCTATCTATTTATCTATCTATCTATCTATCTATCTATCTATCTATCTAACATTTACCTGTTTCTCAGTCTATGCATTCCAAATTTTGGTACTGTCAACAGTGTTGCGCCATGTCAGACCATTAAAGAAGTACAAAGATCATGTGTCATGCGGAAAAATGTGTTAAATGTGAATCATGATAAATAATGTTTCATACTTAGCATGCTGGGTAAAAAGTCCAGCAGGTGAGTGAGGTGAAAATTCTCCTAGTCTTAAGGTAATTGTTTTTAGCTCACCTGTCACATAGTGACAAGGTGAGCTTTTGTGATCACATTTTGTCCGTCATCTGTGCATCTGTAAACAGTTTCTTCAAACATCATCTTCTCCTAAACTACTGATTGGATTTTGACCAAACTTCACAGGAATGATCCTTGGTTGGTCCTCCTTCAAAGTTGTTCAAATGGTTCCGGTAGATTGTATATCTAGGTTACAGGAGCTAAAAATAGATTTTTTAACTGAAAACTTAAAATCATTGCCAGAAACACTGGACCAATTTCAATATAATTTTGCAGAAATGTTCCTTTGGTTATCCTCTACCAAGATTGTTCAAGCCAATATGATTTGTCAAAAAATATGGCCGCCAGGGGATGGGGCTTATTTTCCCTATATATCTATATAGAAAACTTTAAAAATCTTCTTGTCAGAAACCACTGGACCAATTTCAATATAACTTGGCAGAAATTTTCTTTGGTGACCCTTTACCAAGTTTGTTCAAGCCTTCATAATTCGTCAAAAAACATGGCCGCTAGGGGGCAGGGCTTATTATCCATATATATCTATATAGAAAACTTTAAAAATCTTCTTGTTAGAAACCACTAGACCAATATCAATATAACATGGCAGGAATGTTTCTTTTGTAACCCTCTACCAAGATTCTTTAAAAAACATGGCCGTAAGGGGGCGGAGCTTATTTTCCCTATATATCTGTATAGAAAACTTTAAAAATCTTCTTGTCATAAACCACTGGACCAATTTCAGTGTAACTTTGCAGAAATGTTTCTTTGATGACCCTCTACCAAGATTGTTCAAGCAATCATGATTCGTCAAAAAACATGGCCGCCAGGGGCGGGGCTTATTTTCCCTATATATCTATATAGAAAACTTTAAAAATCTTATCAGAAACCACTGGACCAATTTCAATAAAACTTGGCAGAAATGTTCCTTTGTTCCTTTGGTGACACTCTACAAAGGTTGTTCAAGCCATCATGATGTTAAAAAACATGGCCACTAGAGGGGGGAACTTAATTTGCCTATATATCTACATGTATATTGAAAAATTTAAAAATGTGCTCGTCATAAACCAATGGACCGATTTCCATATAACTTGGCAGGAATGTTTCTTTGGTGACCCCCTACCAAGATTGTTCAAGTCGTCATGTGTTGTCAAAAAAACATGGCTGCCGGGGGCGGGGCTTATTTTCCATATATATCTATACAGAAAAGTTTAAAAATCTTCTTGTCAGAAACCACTTGACAGAGTTCAGTGTAACTTGGCAGGAATGTTGCTTTGGTGACCTTCTACCAAGATTGTTCAAGCCCTCATGATATGTCAGAAAACATGGCTGCCAGGGGGCATGACTTATTTTCCCTATATATCTATATAGAAAACTTTAAAATTCTTCTTGTCAGAAACCACGTGACTGATTTCAATATTACTTGGCAGGAATGTTCCTTTGTTGACTCTCTACGAAGACTGTTCAAGCAATCATGATTCATCAAAAACCATGGCTGCTAGCGTGCGGGGCTTATTTTCTCTATATATCTAAATAGAAAACTTAAAGGTAGGGGGCAGGGCTTATTTTCCCTTTATATCTATATAAAACACTTTAAAAAATTTTTTGTCAGAAGCCACTGGACCGAATTAAATAGAACTTAGCAGAAATGTTCCCTTGGTGACCCTCTATCAAGATTCAGTTCAAGCCATCATGATGCATTAAAAAATGGCCTCTAGGGGGCAGGGCTATAAAATTTATACAAAAATCTTAGAGCAGTGGAACTTGGCTGAAACTTCAACAGTAAGTATGCAAATCTGTTTGCTCCAGTGAGCAATAGAGGACCATCATGGTCCTCTTGTTAAAAAGGTAGTGTTAAGAAGGTCATGTGGCTTAGATGCTGACTTAAACAGATGAACAAGAAGAAAAAGAAGAAAATAATGGTACAAAACAGTATACTGTCTAAATGAAATGTGAATCATGGTAACTAATGTTACTTAAGCATGCTGGGTAGAAATTCAAGCAGGCAACATTTTGAAATATTCTAATTTTTCATGACCTAGATTTCATAGGGGCAAACATTCTGGGCAAGTTTCATCAAGATTGGGTCAAAACTATGACCTCTAGAGTGTTAACAACAAATTGTTGACAACGGACGATGAACAACGGACACAATTTTGAAACAGTCATCATGAATCTTGCCCAAAATGTTTGCCTTGATGATTTCTAAGTCAAGTTTGAAACTGGGTCACATGGGGTCAAAAACTAGGTCACCAGGCCAAATCAGCGGAAAATCTGTCGGTCACATTTTTCAAGCTATCATCATGAATCTTGCTCAAATTGTTTGTCTTGATGATTTCTAGGTCAAGTTTGAAATTTGGTCACTTGGGGTCAAAAACTAGGTCACCTGGCCAAATCAAAGGAAAACCTTGTTAACACTCTAGCAGTCACATTTTTGAAGCAATCGTCATGAATCTTGCTCAAAATGTTTGTCTTGATGAGTACTAGGTCAAGTTCGAAACTGGGTCACTTGGGGTCAAAAACTAGGTCACTGGGCCAAATAAGCAGAAAACCTTGTTAGCACTCTAGCGGTCACATTTATGAAGCAGTCATCATGAATCTTGTTCAAAATGTTTGTCTTGATGAGTTCTAGGTCAGATTTGAAACTGGTTAACTTGGGGTCAAAAACTAGGTCACCAGGCCAAATCAAAGGAAGACCTTGTTAACACTCTAGAGGTCACATTTTTGAAGCAATCATCATGAATCTTGCTCAAAATGTTTTTCTTGATGATTTCTAAGTAAAGTGAGAAACTGGATCATGTGGGGTCAAAAACTAGGTCACCAGGCCAGATCAAAGGAAAACCTTGTTAACACTCCAGAGATCACATTTTTTTAAATAATTATCATAAATATTGCTCAGAATGTTTGTCTTGATGATTTCTAGGTCTAGTTTAAAACTGGGTCACTTGATATCAGAAAATAGGTCACCAGGCCAAATGAAAGGAAAACCTTGTTGACGCTCTAGAGGTCACAGTTTTGAAATGATCATCATGAATCTTGCTCAAAATGTTTGTCTTGATGATTTCTAGGTGATGTATATTTCACTGTCCAGTGATTTTCTTAACTTTTTCTGTTTAGGTCAGTTTCTCAGTAATTATTGGTCCTACAGAGTGATGTTTGGTACTTGTGAATTGTTTGTGTTTAGGTCAGTTTCTCAGTAACTATTGCTCCTATAGCCGGTGATACTTGGTACATGCATGCATCTTAGCATGGCCTCTTAAGTGCAGTCATCCATATTTGACCTTGACCTCTATTTCACAGTCCATTAGACATTCTACATTGTCTTACTTGTTAATATAATCATTTTGAATTTTGATCAGAATGTTTGCCTTGATCAGTTCTAGGTCAGGTCCGCAAAGTGCTTTGATACTCAGGTGAGCATTACAGGGCCATCATGGCTCTCTTGTTTTTCAGTTGCACTGTAACCGGTGAGATTATTAACTCAAAAAGCAGTCTGGTACATCTGCTATGTACCTTTTGGCATAATTTTTCTTATTTCACCTTGAAAACTTACGCTTTGGATATTCATTTAAAGTGCCTCATAGAGATGCTTCTAAATGTACCCACAAAATATTATTTTATGAAGTAGAATAAATTAGCTAAAATTATCATTAAATACTCTATAACAACTCTGTTGATCATACTGTCATTAATAACAAAAAGTCTTACCTAAAGCTACCATATGTATAAAGATGGTTTATTGCAGTCAGTATTTCAGGATGTATTAGAGAGCTCAACTTTGTACATGTGAGTACTATGCAAATGGATTTTTATCGCACCTGCTTGTAGCAGGGTGCGATATAGGCGTCCGATTTTCTGTCCGTCCGTCCGTCCGTCCGTCCGTCCGTCCGTCCGTCAGTCCGTCAGTCCGTCCGTCAGTCCGTCCGTCTGTCTGTCAACATTTATGTCGACGTTCGACATTTATGTCAAAGTTAGTATTCTAATCAACTACAAGACTAAACAACCATCAAACCTTGCATGAAACATCTCCCTGACCTCCTGACTTTGCAACATAGGCGTCCGCTTTTCCGTATGTCTGTCCATTCGTCCGTCTGTCTGTCAACATTTGTGTCGAAGTTCGACATTTATGTCAAAGTTAGTATTTTAAACAACTACAAGACTAAACAACCATCAAACCTTGCATGAAACATCTCCCTGACCTCCCGACTTTGCGACATAGGTGCCCACTTTTCCATTCGTCTGTCTGTTCGTCTGTCCGTCTGTCTGTCTCTTAACAGTTCTGTTATGTCGAAGTTCGACATTTATGTCAAAGTTAGTATTCTAATCAACTACAAGACTAAACAACCATCAAACCTTGTATGAAATATCTCCCTGACCTCCTGACTTTGCGACATAGGTGCCCGCTTTTCCATTCGTCTGTCCGTTCGTCCGTCCGTCTGTCTCTTAACAGTTCTGTTATGTCGAAGTTCGACATTTACGTCAAAGTTAGTATTCTAATCAACTACAATTCTACAACAACCATCATACCTTGCATGACACATCTCCCTGACCTCCTGACTTGGCAGATATGTTGACCCAGTGACCTTGACCTATATTTTGCGCTCCATTGACTTTGACACAATTTACGTTGACGTTCCAGATCTTCTCAACTATAAGGCGTACAACTACCAAACCTTGCATAATGCTTCTCCTAGATGTACAGACTTGGCAGGTACCTTGACCCGGTGACCTTGACCTATATTTTGCGCTCCAGTGACTTTGACATATTTTGCGTCGACGTTCGATATCTCCATAATTATAAGGCCTACAACCATTAAACCTTGCAAAGTGCTTCCCCTCAATGTACTGACTTAGCAGATACCTTGACCTGGTGACCTTGACCTATATTTTGGCTGCAGTGACTTTGACATAATTTACGTCAACATTCCAGATTCTCCTCAAGTGTAAGACCTCTAGCCACCAAACCTTGCATAGTGCTTCTCCTATATGTACTCACTTGGCAGGTATCTTGACCCGGTGACCTTGACCTATTTTTTGCGCTCCAGTGCCTTTTACACATTTTACGTCAACGTTCAATATCTCCTCAACTATAAGGCCTACAACCATCAAACCTTGCATAGTGCTTCTCCTCAATGTACGAACTCTGCAGGTACCTTGACTGGGTGACCTTGACCTATATTTCATGCTCCCTTGACTTTTACACCTTTTACTTCACCCTTCCAGATGTCCTCAACTGTAAGGCCTTCAACCACCAAACCTTATATAGCACTTCTTCTCGATGTACTGACTCAACAGGTACCTTGACCTGGTGACCTTGACCTATATTGTGCACTCCAGTGACTGACACAGTTTATATTGAAGTTCGGTATCTCCTCAAATATAAGACCTACAACCACTAAACCTTGCATAGTGCTTCACCTCATTGCACTGGCTTGGCAGGTACCTTGACCCAGTGACCTTGACCTATATTTGACACATTTTACGTTGATGTTTGATAACTCCTCAACTATAAGGCCTACAACCACCATACCTTGCATTGTGCTTCTCCTTGATGTACTGAATTAGCAGGTACCTTGACTCGTGACCTTGACCTATATTTCATGCTCCAGTGACTTTTACACATTTTACGTCAACGTTCCATTATCATTGGGCTGTATGATACGAAAAGTCAGTGCTGAAGATATAGCCATTAGAGGGAATGGGACTGGCCTGGAATATATGTGCCCCACTAGGCACTTTGTCTACATTTTTTTTCAACCCAGTTTTCCAAGTAAGCACTGCTAAGAATGAAATAAACTTATTTAATAACCACATTCTGATTGTGGCACCTGTGACTTTTGCGCCAGCAGGTGCGATGACGCCTTCCGCGGAATTCTTGTATAATTTGAGGGTTGAGTGCAAGACTGTAGTAACTCAGACCTATTTTTGAAACCCTTGTTTAGGGCCAACTTTGACCCCTTTGTAAACAATGCAAATTTAGGTGCCATTGCTCATACGAGCAATGGCACCTAAATTTCCATTGTTTACAGAAAGAAATATTGTAATCTTCATAACGCCTTCATGGTGAGGAGATTAACTAATGGGAAAAAAACAACCTTCTGACTTGCTACAGTCTTGCGACCAACCCTCGATTATATTTTGACAGATTACAGGTATCATTGAAATTCTCCTACCTACTCCAGAAGTCCTTGATGGAATAAGCACATACAGATGACCACACTAATTGGTTGGGGAAACACCCAGTATGGACAGCTTGGGGCAGGGGCTAGTGAGGAGGCAAAGGTAAATTTACTGAAAATATTTGTACACATGATCCTGAGCAAACAGTCTAGACCCAGATTAAACTGCACCTTTTAGGAGCAGTTTGATCAGGGTCTACACTATTTGTTGCAAAGTCAGCACTTTTGAGATTCATCAGCAGGGTCTTATCTAGATCTGTGGTCTGCTGATCTTGGTTTTTATAGCCCTTTCAACAACATATCAGTTATAGTTGGCGGTCAGTGAACACTTGCACAATATTGCTTTAGTCATGTACACATAGAGACTTTCACTTATTAACCCTTAGAGTGCCAAAAGATTAACAGATCATAAATCTGTGGTATTTTTCCCTTTTTAGCTCACCTGAGCCGAAGGCTCAAGGTGAGCTTTTGTGATCACTCACCGTCCGTCGTCATCGGCAGCGTCGTCATCGTCCATCTGTCCGTCTGTCCGTCCATCCATCCGTTCACAATCTTTAAACAACATCTCCTCCTAAACCACTGATTGGATTTTGACCAAACTTCACAGGAATGATCCTTGGTTGGTTCTCTTTCAAAGTTGTTCAAATGGTTCCAATCCATTGCATATCTAGGTCACAGGAGCTAAAAATAGATTTTTTAACTAAAAACTTAAAAATCTTCTTGTCAGAAACCACTGGACCGATTTCAATATAATTTTGCAGAAATGTATCTTTGGTGATCCTCTACCAAGATTGTTCAAGCCATTTGGATTCGTGAAAAAACATGGCCGCCAGAGGGCGGGGCTTTTTTTCCCTATATATCTACATAGAAAACTTTAAAAATCTTCTTGTCAGAAACCACTGGACCAATTTCAATATAATTTTGCAGAAATGTTTCTTTGGTGATCCTCTACCAAGATTGTTCAAGCCATTTGGATTCGTCAAAAAACATGGCCGCCAGGGGGCGGGGCTTATTTTCCCTATATATCTACATAGAAAACTTTAAAAATCTTCTTGTCAGAAACCACTGGACCAATTTCAATATAATTTTGCAGAAATGTTCCTTTGGTGATCCTCTACCAAGATTGTTCAAGCCATTTGGATTCATCAAAAAACATGGCCGCCAGGGGGCGGGGCTTATTTTCCCTATATAATCCATACAGAAAACTTTCAAAATCTTCTTGTCAGAAACCACTGAACCGATTTCTATATAATTTTGCAGAAATGTTCCTTCGGTGATTCTTTGCTAAAATTGTTCAAGCCATTTGGATTCGTCAAAAAACATGGCCGCCAGGGGGCGGGGCTTATTTTCCCTATATATCTATATAGAAAAGTTTAAAAATCTTCTTGTCTGAAACCACTGGACCGATTTCGATATAATTTTGCAGAAATGTTCGTTTGGTGATTCTCTACCAAGATTGTTCAAGCCATTTGGATTCGTCAAGAAACATGGCCGCCAGGGGGGCAGGGCTTATTTTCCCTATATATCTATATAAAAAAGTTTAAAAAAATTCTTCTTGTCAGAAACCAATGGACCAATTTCAATATAACTTGGCAGGAATGTTGCTTTGGTGACCCTCTACCAAGTTTGTTCAAGGTGTCATGATTCGTCAAAAAACATGGCCGCTAGGGGGCGGGGCATATTTTCCCTATATATCTATAAAGAAAACTTTAAAAATCTTCTCGTAAGAAACCGTTGGCACGAGTTCAATGTAACTTGACAGGAATGTTGCTTTTGTGACCCTCTACCAAGATTGTTCAAGCCGTCGTGATTCGTCAAAAAACATGGCTGCTAGGGGGTGGGGCTTATTTTCCCTATATATCTATAAAGAAAACTTTAAAAATCTTCTTGTCAGAAACCACTGGACCGATTTCATTATAACTTGGTAGAAATCTTTCCTTGTTGACCCTCTACCAACATTGTTCAAGTTATCATGATTCGTCAAAAAACATGGCCGCCAGGGGGAGAGGCTTATTTAACCAATATATCTATATAGAAAAGTTTAAAAATCTTCTTGTCAGAAACCAATGGACCGATTTCAATATAACTTGGCAGGAATGTTTTTTTGGTGACCGTCTACCAAGATTGTTCAAGCCATCATGATTCGTCAAAAAACATGGCCGCTAGGCATATTTTCCCTATTTATCTATATAGAAAACTTTAAAAATCTTCTCATAAGAAACCGTTGGATTGAGTTCAATGTAACTTGACAGGAATGTTGCTTTTTGGCGACCTTCTACCAAGATTGTGCCCTCATGATACATTAAAAAACATGGCCGTCAGGGGGCGGGGCTTATTTTCCGTATATATCTGTATAGAAAACTTTAAAATTCTTCTTGTCAGAAACCACCTGAGCGCATATTATTTCAAGGTTACAGTCCACCAAATATTAGCAGAGTTATACCCCTTTGAAGATTTCTATTAATTTTTTGTTTCTGGCTAAATCCTCCTACAGTTTACATCCAATCAAGCTGAAACTTCATGTACAGTTAGACCATGATGTGGAGCAGCGCATATTGTTTCACGGTTACAGTACACCAAATATTAGCAGAGTTATGCCCCTTTGAAAATTTCAGTAAACTTTTTGTTTCCGGCTAAATCCTCCTACAGTTTAAATCCTATCAAGCTGAAATTATATTTGTAGTTAGACCATGATATGTAGCAGCGCATATTGTCTCAAGGTTACAGTCCACCAAATATTAGCAGAGTTTAACCCTGTTGAAAATTTCTATTAATTTCTATTAATTTTTTGTTTCCGGCTAAATCCTTCTATAGTTTACATCCGATCAAGCTGAAACTTCATAAATAGTTACACAATGATGTAGAGCAGGACATATTATTTTGAGGTTAAGTGCACCAAATATTTGCAGATTTATGCCCCTTTGAAAGTTTTTGTAAACTTTTCGCAGCATATTGTTTAGAGGTAATAGTGTGCAAATTTTATTTTATAATAGATATATTTTTTTCCAAATAACTAAAGTTTTGGTCATATGGGCAAGATATTGATTTTTTTTTCTTCTTTTATTAGATTTGCAAGGAAAGGTTGCCATTTTTAAATCTTTATGAATACATAAATCCTTTTTTTTTTTTTTTTTTAATACTCTTCTGATTTGGCTCCCTTGAAGAACAAAAATAAGATCAGTACATTGTATTAAACAAGTTAAAGGTTTACAAAAAAATTTCTTGCAACATTTTTTTTTTTTTTTTTTTGGTTGTTTATTTTTGTTTTGTTATTGTTTGGTCTGATATTGAAATATAGGAAAAACAAATCAGCCAAAGGCTTATATGAGCTTATAATATAGTCATGCTTCTGTGGTGTGTCCTCCATCAGAAAGCACTTCTCCCTAGAAGCAGCAAACTTCTCCCTATTTTCCCAAGAGGGAGAAGTTACTTCTTCCTTAATTCCTGGGCCAGCTTGGTCGCTTAGGTTACAGTTCACCAAATATCAGCAGAGATATGCCCCAATGAAATTTTTTTATTTATTTATTTATTTTTTTTTTTTGTAATTTCACAGTTTATATCAGGAGAACTGAATTATACAGGAGCCAGTTTTTGTACTATAACCTTATACTTGCCACGGGCGTATAATGCCCCGCTTGTTCAAGATTGGGAATAGGAAGAAGTCGCTAGGAGCTAGGTCAGGCGAATAGGCAGGATGTGGTATTAATTCATACCTGTTTCCCTCTACAGCATCCATTGCATCTTTGCAAGTATGGACTCTTGCGTTGTCTTGTTGCAGCAAAACACCTTTAGAGAGTTTACCTCGGCGTTTTTCACGGATGTCGGTTCTCAGCTGGTCTAACAAGTTTGCATAGTACACTCCAGTTATTGTACTTCTCTTGGGTAAAAGTCCAACATAATAACGCCTTTTGCGTCCCAAAGTACTGTGGCCATCACCTTGCCAGCAGATGGTTGCGTCTTGAACTTCTTTGGCCTTGGTGACCCAGGCCCTACCCACTGACGACTGAGCTTTATTTAATGGCTCATAATAATGAACCCAAGTCTCATCTACAGTCACCAGATGCAAAAGAAAATCATCTTTTGACCTAAAACACTTCAACAAGGTGCTGCATACTGAGGCTGTGGTTGCCATTTGCTCATCGCTAAGGGATTTGGGGACCCAACGGGCTGTTAGCTTGCGCATACCTAAACGATCATGTAAGATTGTTGAAACGCTACTTTGTGAAATGCCTAATGCCTGCGTTATTTCTTCCACCTGAATTCTCCTATCAGAGTATACCAGATCCCGAACTTTCTTACACAGTTCTTCGTCGGTGGCATCCAGTGGGCGTCCAGGCCTGGCTTCATCTTCTAAAGACGTTCTACCGCATTTGAATTCCCCAACCCAGAATTTAACTTGTGCATACGATGGTGCAGAAGACCCATAAACATTGGTCAACTCGCAATGCATTTCCTGACCAGTTTTCCCTTTCAAATACAAGTACCGAATTATAGCACAGTACTCAACTTTTGATGATATGCTTACTTTTGCATCGCTAGCCATGTTTGACATTCAGTATCTTATGAGTGAATGACACGATAAGGGTGCAATTTTGCCCTCAGGCCTAAAACATGTACTGAAACAAGACCTGAAAATCTTGGGTGTCTCGGTCAATTGGAAATGGGATAGGCTGGTTACTTATTGACTTGCCCTCGTATATGGTGATAGTTATAGGGCCGAAGTTTTATTTAGCTCGATCCCTGCACCTGTGCCTAACCTTTGAGGTCAAGGGCTTCATACCATGTGTGATTAAATTCTTTCAATGTTGTAACATACATGTATAGCATACAACTGCCATCTCCAGAGTCAAAGCTACATACTTTGTGCTTTTTAAAAAGTGGCGGTAGCTCTGGTCGGGGGTATATGTGCCACACTGGGCACTTTGTCTAGTTACCTAACATAGTCCGTATAATTCAAGCAATTTTGTAGTCTTCAGCTTACAGACCATGTACTTTTATCTACTTTATCAAAGCCTATGCTGTAGGTACATGTACTTATTTGAACTGGTTGAGGCTTAACCCTTGTCATGCTGAATAAATTAAGATGCCACGCCCACTTCTAATTTCCCCCACCAATCAGATTACTTGATCTGGATTTTTGATAGAAATTCGCATAGTTAATGACAAACAGTGCAGATCCAGATCAGTTGGCTTCTTCTCTGGATTTTTGATAGAAATTCACATAGTTAATGACAAACAGTGCAGATCCAGATCAGTTGGCTTCTTCAGAAGCCAACTGATCTGGATCTACACTGTTTGCTAAGACAAGGCATGTCATGTTCAGCAAGAGAAGGGTTAAAATGCTTTCATAAAGAAAATCAAATGTCAAATCTTGCCTTCTTGGAAAAATGAGAAACATATCACCAATTTCTCATCTGCTGAATTAGCCCAGAGAGCCTTGAAGGTTAAATACACCCCTCATGAAGTCCTCTGCTGATCTTTCTTTGAAGTGTGCTTTTATTACATGTATATGGATATTTTTCTGCAAGTTTTTTTCTGTTAATTTTGAAAAACCTTGCACACTATGTTAATTACATGTACATAGAAAACTGTAATTGGATTTATTTGAAAAATATGTGTTACAGTTAAAAAATAGTGACTGGTTTAGTCTTTAGAGCCGGACGCCAAAGCGCAGTCAGTGGCATGTCTGGCTGCAGATCCAGGGGTCACATTGGAATCCCAGCTTGGCCATATAACTCGTGGAGGCTGATCTTAAAATCATTTCCACTACATTCTCTCCATTCCACTGTTCCAAGAAGGCAGTTGTCAGTTACTGCAGTTGTATGTGCGCAAGTACTGGTTAACGCCTTAGAGGAAACCAGCCAGGAATAAAGATGTAGTTGGTTAACCCTTGTCCTGCTGAATATATTAAGATGTTACGCCCACTGCTAATTTTCAGCCAATCAGAGTACTAGCTCCGGATTATTGCTATAACTTTACATATTTGATTACAAACAGTGCAGATCCAGATCAGTTGGCTTCTTCAGAAGCCAACTGATCTGGATCTACACTGTTTTTGCAAAGGCAGGATATATCCAGGTTCAGCAGAACAAAGGTTAAATGACTTGCTCAACATGATCATAACTGTGTTGACTGGGCCAGAAAACTCCAACTCAAACAATCTCACAAACAAAGACTGGTTTAGAAATATTGCTTTTTATCCTCAGGAAAGTGAAAACCAGTTGGTATGTTATCTGTCTGTTGATTTTCTGTTTGTCTTAAAGAAATGGGCAGTTATTTTGATTTTTATCTTTTAGAATTCTAAGAAATTTTACTTTCAGTTATGTTATGGTGTTGAAGTTTAATATTACATGTATCTTGTTCCATGGAGATGTTTTCGTTTACTTACACAGCACAGAATATATTTTTATGCCCCCGCATCGAATGATGCCGGGGGCATATAGTTTTTCGGTTTTCCGTATGTACGTACATGGGTACATGCATACATGCATACGAAGGTACATCCTTCTGTATGAATGTGTGTACGTACGTACATACGTACGTATGTGATCCTGTTAGACTCAGGTTAAGGCATTTGTACAGTTTTTTAGTCAGTTTCCCCACAGCGGGGGCGTCCCTATACTGTGGACACATTTTTAGTTATAAACTTATTTTGGCATATCTGTTCTTTGATATGACTTTTTAAGGTGTTGCTATTTGTTTTGTTTTTAGTGTTACCACTGATGATCAGTTATAATCGACTAGCAATAATTTTGGCCTCTTGTGACTGATTATCAGAATGAGTTTTTATAGCCTACTAATCAGAAATTTCTGTTATTATAAACATATATTTCTTACTTTTAATTTTAATAGGCAACTTGTAAAAAACTGAAATACTAATCATCTGTTTTGGTGAAACAGGTGAATATATTTGATAAAATTGCTTGAAATAAGGCTTTTTTTTCATCACAAAAACATACCTATATAATTTTGACCCCCTTAAACCCCACTTTTATATAGTAAAACTGGGGTTTACAGGGGTATACATTATTTTTCTTATTTCTGCTCAAAAACATAGATTGTGGGTACTCGTTAGAACCGCCTCGCCGAGGCGGTTCTAACAAGTACCCACAATCGATGTTTTGAGCAGAAATGTGAAAAAATATCAGAGTTTTATCTGAAAATTTTCAGTTTTTGGAGGTGAGATTTTCAATTTATATTTGAATAGGCGTGTTTTCGTAATGTTTCAACCAAAAAGCACTAATATTTTTCTTATTTCTCCATGAAAACATGATTGAGGCACTTCTAATGAGTATGCACAGTGTAAGTTTTCATGGAGAATATGACAAATATTGCATGGATATCACTCAGGATCTGGAGATGTTGTTTTTTTACTTAACATGAATGAATACATTTTCAGGGATGCAGCTGAAAAGTCTTTGCCCTGTTCTGAAAAATGGTCTACTCCAAAAGAAAAAAAAATGTGCTAATATAGGGATCAAACATGGTTTTTCATGCATTTTCATTGGCCAGGTTCTGAGGGAGGTGTTGAAAACCAAGGCCGGAGGTCGTGGTTTTCAACAACTCCCTAGGGACCTGGCGAAAGTCACTGCATTGAAAAACCATGTTCGAATGCTATTATTGCATAAAAACTGACAACAATTGCTACATTTTGCATTATTTCTTGCACTGTTTTGTATCGCCTTTTCACCGATGTCGCACGAACGCTATTTCCATGTACTATGCTTGTTCTAGGGCAGGGCAGTACGCATCTCGTGATGGCAACAATTCTGTGGCCCCGGGTTGAGCATATTGAAAGTTGCGTAGCCGTGCATTAACAGCACGTGAATTGCCTTGTTAATACATGGCTTTTTGTCAGTTAATGCACGGCTGTTAATAACGTGTGGAACTGCTTTTTAGGCAATAATTTTTAATGAAAATATGAATATAACAAAAGGTTTATAAAGCTTTTTGCATTATAAACATTATTTAGCTGATAATATGATTACTTTCATTGACATAACTTTGCATGCTACTTACACTGAGTTTATTCCGCAAACTACACATACCTAGCTCAGTAGAATTTTAATTAACCTTTGTCATGCTGAATAAACTATGATAAGATGCCACGCCCACTTTTAATTGTCGGATAACTTGATCCAGGTTGTTGATACAAATTCACATACTGAATAACAAACAGTGCAGATCCAGATCGGTTTGCTTTTGTAGAATGGGGAGCAGGGGCAGGGGCAGTTTGCCTTCCTTTGTAAAATGTGTTACTTCTCTTGTGAAATTCTTATGCTTTTTCTTTTTATCACTTACTGTGCTAGGGACAAATTCAGCAGATGACATTTTGAAATATTTTTCTTATTTTTCCTAGTGTTACGATACAGAGCAGTTCTTGATCGAGGGCCCCCGTAGCCTAGTGGATAAGAGAGTTGACTCTTAATCCATTAGGTTTCTCACCGCTGGTTCGAGCCTCGCTCGGGTCATATGTGGGAAAGCCAAGTTCTGCTTACGGATGGTCAGGTGGTTTTTCTCCGGGTTCTCCGGTTTTCGCCCACCTTCGATGAACGATCGGCTCGATATAAGTGAAATATTCTTGAAAGGGCCGTAAAACCCAAATCAAAAAAAAAAAAAAAAGTTCTTGATCGAAAGTCAAAATGATGTTTTGAATTAAAAGAATAAAGTATACAGAACTCAGGAAAGTAGAAGATAGACAGTACACTTCCTGTTAGTTACTGTTTGTGTCTTGAGAAGGCATTCTCTTCACATCAGCACGACAATATTCACAGCACCTGGTTGGGCATTGTACTGTTCATCAACAATTTGATTAGTCAAGCCAGATTAATCAAATTGTAAACCAGGGTAATTTCCGAACATGTTGTGATCATTGTCGAGGCCAATGTGAAGAGAATAGCAGTTATATGTTTTGTGCATTATTTGTTGTAAATATATATACATGTAAAAAATGTCAACAAAATTCCAACAGTGTTAGAGCCTCTGTGTAGTGAAAGAGTTAGGCGTTACCCAACCTGGAGTTTAATCAGTAGGAAGTCACCCTCATTCCAGCTTGATCGCTCTCCAGCTTAACACCTAGAAAATAGGATCTGACACTTGATGCAAATGGTTTCCTGAGGAGACAGTTTGCATCAAATGTCGAATCTTATTTTCTAGGAAAAATAAGAAAAATATTTCAAAATGTCTTCTGCTGAAATGTTATCCAGCATCAAAGTGTTAGAATTGAGATTTTTCTGTTCAAACTTTCAGATTTTCCTGATCAAACTGTAAATATTTTATTATTTCTTCTGTGCTCTGTAACAGGTTGACACCCCTGCAGTCATACCAGCTCTTCAAGGAGAGGTAGTAGAACAGATCCACTGTGGGGAATATCACACATTGTTTCTTCTGAAATCAGGGGCACTCTACTCTTGTGGAAACAATGAAAATGGCCAGCTTGGCCAAAGCAAGAGAACAACCAGACCTGGTAAGTACATTTGAAGCATTTTGATTGAAAAACTGTTTATATAGCATAGTTGAAATTTTTATTTTACCGTGAAAATATTAGTTGTGTGCCTTTAATACACCAGTCATTTGCAATCCTGGCTACCATAAGCCTGGGATAGCTAGGGTTAAAGGTTGTGATTTTACCTCAGTCAGGTATTCTGACAGTGCCGTTGATGTGCCAGTCTTTTATTAGCCCATTGTAGACTGAATGAACTCCCACACTATACATTGGAAGATTCTAATCTTGATTTTAAGTATGAGGCTATGTGATTTAGCTATTCAGAGAGAAAAATGGTTGAACTATTTGCAAACAGTGGAGACCCTGATCAGACTCTGCATGCTGTGGCATCTGATCTGGGTCTGCATTGTTTGTCAATTCCAATTACCCATTTAGGGGTCTCCAGTCTACAATGGGTTAAGAAAAATATCTAACATGGAACTGTATCTGCAGGCTTGCCGTCAGACTTCAGAGTTTGTTTTGATAAAATATTTCATTAGCCTTCTCATCCAGACCAAATTCAGTTGGTGTAATTTTTTGAAATACGGTAAATGTCCTAAAATTTTGACCACCAAAGTGCCAGACAAAATGACATATGCAAACAGTGCAGACCGAGATCAGACTGCTCCTTCAGGAGTAGTCTGATCAGGGTCTACACTGTTTGCCATTCCACTAAGTAATTTAAGCAACAAATGCATAAAAAGCAAAATTCAGGCCAAAATAGTATGGTAAAAAATTGTTTGAAATTTTAGGACATTTATCGTTGGGTAGAAATAGGGAAGAAGTGGCTACAGTAAATGTCCAAACATTTTGAACACTTAATTTCATACTCTTTTCACAGAAATGTTTGCTTGTAAGAATGACAGACAAGGTTAATTTTGATCAGACAGTACCAGTCTGATCTGTGTCTGTTGTGTTTACATATGCCTTTTTACATGTTGGTGTACTTTATGACAATACTGCAGATTTTTGCAAACAACATTGTTTTCAAGGTCATAAAAATTGTGTTGTTTGCGAACAGGGCCCAGTTGTTCGAAGGGTCGTTAGCTTAACGGGCTCGTCAAGGATCATTTCATTAACTGTTTTAGCGGATTCAATCTACAATATTCTGATATTTTTTGCTGAAAAAATGTGAGTAGCTTTTGCACTGCAAAAGCTACTCACATTTTTTCAGCAAAAAATTTCAGAATATTTGCGTATCACTTGATGTAAATTTTAACGAATCGTTAACTAACATCTTTGTTAGCTTTGAACAACCGGGCCCAGATCAGAAAAGAGAAATGTTCTAGAGAATCGGATGCACTTTCACTTCTTCATACAACTCTGAACAAATTTGTTTGCCTCCTTTCTGAAAAGGGATATACTATAAATGGGAAGAAATTGTTCCTCTTTGGAGCAAATGTTTTTATTTTTAGAGTAGACCTTTCAGAAAGGACTTAGTGTGCAGGAAAGCAAGCAGGAAGTCATGAATATTGTCTGCCTTGTAAAAATTTGCTGAAAATATACTAAGTGTATCAAATCCCGACTATCTGAATACACCACAACCTTTTTATAACGCTATTGTTGGGATTCATAGTATAAACCGTGTTAGTTAAACAATCGTGTTATATCCAAACAAAAATGTACAGATTATATTGAAAAATGACCATTTATGGTCATTTTTCAATATAACCTATACATTTTTTTTTATCCATCTTTGAACTGTGTTATATCCAAAACCATGTTATAATGAACTGTGTTATAAAGAGGTTGTAGTGAAGTTACAGTATTGTTTCCCATTAGCATAGCCTGGTTATGTCCCCCTACTAAAGGAAAAAGAGACCTATTTATGTCCCTAACCAAAGGGAGAGGGACATGTTTTTATCTCCTCATACTAAAGGGGGAGGGGGTAGGGGCATTGGTTTTGGTGCAGATCCCATTGTGGTCAGCATCTGTGAGATCTCTTGAACCAGTAAACAGATTCTTATCAAATTTTGCATAGATATATCGTTGGGACTAGATGATGAACTGATTAGGTTTTTATGACCTTAACCTAATTTTCAAGGTCACTGTTGGACTAAAACTGTCAAATTTAAACAAAAGTGTACTTGAACTTCAAATTCAGTGGGGTACGTCTGTTTTGTCACAGTTCTTGTTATCCTATTTTAGTCTGGAGACCCCTAAAAGGTTAACTGACAAAAGGTGCACACCCAGATCAGATGCCACAAAATGTGACATCTGATCAGGGTCTCCATGTTTTCAAATACTTTAGCAATTTTTCTCTAGGAATATCTAAATCACAGCCTTACTTGAAATTGAAGTTTGACTCTTTCAGTATACAGTGTGGGGGTTTATTCATTCTAAAATGGGTTTTCATAACTCTTGATAAGGGGAATTTGGAAAATACTTTCCTTATTTCTCCACAAAGGCCTATGTTGTGGGAACTCATTAGAAGCACCTAGATGAGGCGCTTCTAATGAGTACCCACAACATATGTTGTCATGGAAAAATATCAACAATTTCATGCTTTACAAAAGCGCCTTATCTAGAGTCATTGTTGTTATCTGTATTTCAGGAAAAATTGATGGCCTTGGTAACCAGACTGTAATCCAGGCATCCTGTGGTTCCCGGCACAGTTTGGCTCTCACACAGGCAGGAGAGGTGTTCAGCTGGGGAGACAATAACTGCTGTCAGTTAGGAAGAGGGCAGGTAGATGCAGACTTATGGAGAGTGCCTAAGTAAGCTTAGAATATTAGAGCAGAGGTTGGGAGGTTGTACAGTAAAACAGATGCCGATCGATTGGGACATGTGACGAGTCAAGTTGGGGCCTTCAGTGTCCTTTAGAGTTCAGAGCATTCTGTATGAAAAATGATTGTTCTTATATTATTACTTTTTTTGTTCTTAATAACCTTTTCCACTCTCTGGACAAATTCAGCAGATGAAATATTGATTACATTTTTCTTATTTTTCCTAGAAAACAGGATTTGATATTTCTGCAAAGTGCCTCCAATGGAGACAATTTGTATGAAATGTCAAATCCTGTTTTCTGGGAAAAATAAGAAAATTATTTTGAAGTGTTGTCTGCTAAAATTTTTACTAAGAGTGTTCAGAGTTAAACTAACCCTGAAAGTGTTAGGAAAAATTATAGCAGAAGGCATGAACAAATACAAAACAATGACAATAACAACAACAACAAAAAGAAAAATCAAAATGTGAAACAGCAATAACAGTACTACATAATGTTAAGCTAATTACACTGGATAAAACCCAACTAAGTTGCTAAAAGCATAATTTATTAACCCTTGTCATGCTGAATAAACTAAGATGCCACACCCACCTCTAATTGTCAGCCAGTCAGATTACTTGACCCAAGTTGTTGATATAAATTCACATGCTTAATGACAAACAGTGCAGATCCAGATCAGTTGGCTTCTTCAGAAGCCAACTGATCTGGATCTACACTGTTTGCAAAGGCAGGGTACATCCGGGTTCAGCAGGACTAGAGTTAATGATTAAATTTTTCTATGGGGATTTGTAGGATAGGAAGAAATGATGAATAGGAAGAAAAATATGTTAATATTTCCTCTTATCTAGAGTATTCATCTGCATGGAGAAGTGGTTAGCCTGACTGCAGATCACAGTCCATGACTGTACTGTGCTTTATTATCTATGTGGCTCAAGAGGATGTATGTCCGACTGGTGATCAGGAGGTTGTTGGTTTGATCCCTGTCAGGTCCAGCAACATTCTTTCGTGGAAATCAATCATGAACTATTTTCTGCTGTCATTCTCTCCCTTCTGGTGATTCAAGAAGGGCAATTGTCAGTTTCAGGTGAAAGAATGTGCACAAATTCTGGTTAACTGCTTAGAGGACTAAGCCTGCTCAGGAAAAATGTGGTAAGGTGAAGTGACCAGCTCAACATGACCCTAATGGGTTGACTGGGCTGTAAAATCTCAACTCATTTAATCAAAAGTCATCTTTTTATGATAGAAATAATTTGGAAAGAAACATATACTGGGTAGCCTGTAATCATCATCAAAATGTAGGAAAAAGGTGATAACAGGCTGGTCCAGGATTTTGCTGTTGACCCATTTTAGTCTGGAGACCCTGATAGAGTAATTAGTAGACAGTGCAGATCCAGATCAGATGCCACAAAAAATGGCATTTGATCAAGTGTACACGCTTTGCCTTAAGTGTAGTAATATCTATAAAACATAATAATGCATGTAATGAAAACTGACCAGACATCCTGTTGTTGGAAATAGACTGGTCCAAAGGGGAATCGTAGAAAAGTCGACTCAGTATAAATGGGTTAACAAAAAGGGTAAGGTTTGTATTTATATTTTTGAGTTTGTTGTTTATTGTTTAACTTCTTGTATACAAGTTGACTTAAGCAAATGGATAACTTGGTGATTTAGCTGCTATTTTTTCACCAGGGAGACAACTTTTGTGACTTTCTGTATGCCGGCTTGCACATCAGTCCCCTTATGGAAAGGGGCTATGCTGTAAGGAATAAATTTTGGAGCTAATTATTTTCTTATAGAGAGACCTCTTTTCATAAGTGGACACCACTTTTAACAAAATTGTCTCCCTTGTAAACATACCCACTTACGTTAAATTATTATACCCCTACCAGCAGATGAAGTAAATAGGAGTTATATAGTTTTAGTGTTTTTCGCAACGATGTTTGTCTATGTCCTTGTGTCTGTGTGTAAACTTTTTTTTCCATCAAACATTTCTTAGGACTACCTAGAGTCTTGAAATTTGATACAAACATTGGGTATGACTTGTATTGTGTTAGAGAGAATCAGCATCCTTACGTTTTTCATTCTCTTAATTTGTTCATATTTTCTGTTGTGTTAGAGAGAATCAGCATCCTTACGTTTTTCATTCTCTTAATTTGTTCATATTTTCTGTTGTGTTAGTAAGAATCAGCATCCTTAAGTTTTTCATTCTCTTAATTTGTTCATATTTTCTTTCATCCAATAAAATTTTTTGTCATAGATTTCTTAGCTCCTATGAGAGCCAGAGTCTTCAGATTTTGTATACACAGGGGGTAGAAGTGTATTGTGTAAAAGAAAACCACAATGCTGAAATTTATTTTTTTTTTCCTTTTTTCTTCTTTTTTCCCCATCCCTCAAATGTAATGCATAGGGAAATTTTGTCAAAGATTTCTCAGGAACTATAAAACCTAGGATTTTGAAAGTTTGTACAAACATTGGGTTTGACTTGTTGTATTGTGTAAGAGAGAACCAGCATCCTCCTAGTTAGAATTTCCTTTATTTGTCCATTTTTCTTTCTTTCTCAGAAAAAATCTCACACCTGCTAGAGTCAGAGTCTTCAAATTTTGTATACACCCTGACAGTGGTGATGTATGTTGTGTAAGAGAAAATCAAGCTGCTGTAATTTATTTCTTTTGTCCATCTCTCCCATGCAATACATGTACTTAGGGAAATTTGCATCTACAAAGCTGGTTCAACATACCTCTGATAGCTATGGCCGGGGGTATGTGAGCTTTGCTCACTATCTGCTATATTTATAATTTTATTGTTATTGTTTTATTTACAGGTTAATAAAGCAACTTGTGCCTTATACAATGATACAAGTGAGCTGTGGAAGAAACCACTCCATGAGTCTTGCTGATGGTGAGAACCATTTGAGATCCTCTGTGAAAAAGACATGCATTTACATATTGTATCTACCCTTTATATTTGGACACCATATTCAATAATTCAAACTCCAGGCTTGCTTTAACTTGGCATAATTTGATTGGTAGAAACCCAATTCTAAACAGCATTTATGCTTCGATAAATCCTTTGATCAGGAATCTTACAACTATTTTCATAAATAACCCAGTAAGCATTCTACATAAATCTATAGCTGACCATTACAACGGTCCGTCAGGGTAGCTGATGGGCCGATAATGGCCCACTGTAGATTTATAAAGAATGCTAGCTAGGAAGCTCTTTAACTGAAGTTTTAATGTAAATATGTGAGAGGTCGGGCTCCATAATGCACTAGGTAGCATGTCTGACTGCAGATCCAGAGATCGCAAGTTTGATACCCTGTTTGGCCACATATCTTCTGTGGGGACTGATTATGAAATAATTTCTATGGTCAGTCCCCCTCTTCTGCTGAAGGGGCAGTTGTCAGTTATAGGTGAAAGTATGTGCACAAGAACGAGTTAATCACAGAGGACTAAGCTTGCCCAGGAAAACATTTAAGTAGGTTAACTTACTGGCTCAGATGACCATACCTGTTGACTGGATCATAAAACTCCAACTCCAACTGAACATGACAGAGTTGGAATCATAATTTCATTTTTATGGATTTTATCAATGTGTAAATGCTGCAAATGTTCACTCTTCTTGTCTTTTTATAAAATGAGCTGTTTCGGGTACACAGAATCATTTCGTGTATGACCTTCCATGTAAATGTTTAAAGATTTTTGTAAATGTGACAGCTCTATACATATCTGAGTTGATCTCAGCCCTGGTCATAGTCCCAAATGTCTGTATCAGCCTGAGTCGAGAAAGGCTCTGGCTCATATGGGCAACTGTGACTGAAACCAGGGCTGAGATCAAAAAAGGCATGTAATAATCTTTTTATCATATATTTGGGGGCTGGTCGAGTGGTGCGAAGGTGTCACGTATCTTAGTCACTGGGGTGTCCAATTGATATTGGCTTACAGTTGGGCAAGACCTGCTATCCTTGTAGCAGATAAGGGTAGAGGGGGAATGTTTTTATTTCTTCTGTTTCTTCACTTTCATTCCTGTTCCTCTTTCTTCCCCGTCCCTCTCTTTCATCTTTTCTACTATCTCTTCTATCTTTTTTCCCCATTTCTCTGGGAGACAACACAAAATCACCCACAAGGATTGACATGTCGTTAAACCCCAACACAATAAAAAATTTTATTATATATTTATTAATGTAAGAAAACATTACCGTATTAATCCGCCTATAAGACGATTTGTTTATAAGACGGGGGCTGTTTTTTGGGCCCTTCCCAGGCAGGATTTTGCTTTTACTTAATTATAAGACGGGTTAAAAAAGTCGCCTGTCCGAGATATTCCCTGCCACTCAGAAATTCCTAAAGTACAATTAAAAAAACTTCCAACACCACTTACAAGCATGCATACCGTATTTAACTGTGTATAACACGCACCTTATTTACCCAGAAAACGTTTATAAAAATCCGATGTGTATTATTTATAGGAACACCAAAATCGGGACAGAAATCGCCAAGATAATCGGTCGCGAAAACTCATGACATTCACGATCGCCCGGTAAAAATGCGAAATAGAATGATTGCTATGAGATATTCATGATTTTTTATACCTATCTCGCCCATACCATGGTTCTATCAGCTCAAAACAAGCAACTCCATCTGATTTGCAGTAATTTGATATCCTTTTCATGTCCATGCTCTTTTTGTTTACGCTTTTTTATTTTGCTGATCATGTGATCTCTTCAAAGGGAAACTACTCAAACAGGCATATGCATATGAATCTGTATTGATTACCGGACTTTGACAAGTCTCACACCGTAACTTGAATAAATCAGCCTGCACAACTGATTTATTGTAGTTCAAAATAGGAAATAAATTTGGTAGAACATAAATATTGGCACAAATGAAAAAATAAAGAAGTATTTAATTTTTTGCAATTATTAAAATTATTGATAATAAGTAGTTGCGGTCATGGTACCAAAGCCGTAATTCAAAATCATAAATCCATAATAAACAAAACCAACTGGGCTTTTGAGGTAGGTAGATCGGTCATTTGCATTTTATCTTTTATTTTCTTACCATATGTTTATCTTTTTTTTTTTTTTTTTTTAACTTTTCTTCCAACTTACCTAAAAAATTGTTTGAAATAAACAATGTTTATGATAAAGAAAAAAAAACTACCAGCATACATCTGTGCACTTAATTGGTTAATTGGCAGTCAGAATGACAACTAGTCGACTTTAGTTGTTGTTTGCATTGCCCTGAGGCACTGAGTTGATAATTTCACGTCTCAGTTAAGAAAGTGACACAAAGTGACACAAAGAAGGCGTTAATTATGAGAACACAAAAGAAATAACTACATTTTTATTGTCATAGCGTCTGCAGTGGGGAAGCAAAGAACTGCCTACACTACATCAAGTTGCCTGAGGCCCATGGTCACAGAGCTGCACAATGAAAATTCAGTTAGCATTATCGTAAATTCGGCCTGTTTCTACTCTAAACCTTCCGAATTCGGCCATTTTCAACTCAATCCTAGTGAAATTTGACACACTTAGTATCTGGTAACTTAGTAAATAATGCACGGATAAATTCTTTGTGTTTTACATAGGAACATCTTTTTTTTTATTTCAAAACTATTTAGCAAATATTCAGTGCGTGTTATACACGGGTGCGAGTAATACACAGAAAAATTCGGTACTTCACCTAAAAAATTACCTTGCTGCTATTTCTATCAAGGGACGAAGGTAAACATTATATCCTTCTACCGGTTTCGAAGATCGGCATTTTCCGTGACCACGTGGCACCACCGGACTTTGCCGAAAATACCGATATGGCCAAAGACCTCGATTATAAGACGGGTCTGGATTTTTGGGGGCTTTTTTTTGGGAAAAATCCCCGTCTTATAGGCGGATTAATACGGTACTTGTTAAGAAAACAATTAAATCAACATGCTCTAATTTTTATGCCCCCATTATTCGAAGAATGGTGGAAAAGGAATATAGTGTTAGCCCTGTCCATCTGTCCATTCATCCAGTGGCATTAGCGATTTACGTTCAAGTTTTTCAGGCATTCGCAATTTGCTTTAAGTTTTTCAGGTGGAGGCATCCGTGTCCTTTAGACACATTTATGGTTTGGACATGATTTAACCACAGTCTGCTAATATCCTGATTGTTCTATGTCTTGGCACTTTATGCATGCATCAAGCCATTTTTAGGGGGTGGTCGGGTGGTGCGAAGGTGCTGTGTATCTTACATCACTGGGGCGTCCAACTGATATTGGCTTACAGTTGGGCAAGGCCTGCTATCCTTGTAGTGGGTAAGGGTAGAGGGGGAATGTTTTTATTTCTTCTGTTTCTTCACTTTCATTCCTGTTCCTCTTTCTTCCCTGTCCCTCTCTTTCATCTCCTCTACTCTCTTCTATCTCTTTTCTCCCTTTCTCTGGGAGACGACACAAAATGACCCTCAAGGGTTGACGTGTCGTTAAACCCCAACACAATCAATCAATCAAGCCATTTTACCTTTTTAAACCACAACCTCTTTATAGCACTATTGTTGGGGTCCATATCATAAACCGTGTTAGTTAGACAACCGTGTTATATCCAAACAAAAATGTATAGATTATATTGAAAAATGACCATTTATGGTCATGTTTCAATATAATCTATACATTTTTGGGATCCATCTTTGAACCATGTATAATCCAAAACCTTGTTATAACGAACCGTGTTATAAAGGGGTTGCAGTGTACTTGGCTCAAATAATGTAGACTTTTGTTTAACAGACGGAAAAGTATTTACCTGGGGTGAGAACCAGTATGGACAGCTTGGCCTTGGAAACAACAAAAGTTATGATACTCCACAACTAGTGAGCTGTTTAAGAGGTGTGCCGATAGCTCAGATAGCTGCCGGAGGCTTCCATAGTTTCATATTATCACAGTCAGGGGCTGTGTATGGATGGGGAAGAAACAGGTAAATTGAAAATATGTTAGTAAGTGAAAATGTATAATACATTGGGCTTTAGATTAGCCCTTCTCTTGCTAACACGATATGCCCTGTCTAAGCAAACAGTGTAGATCCAGATCAGTTGGCTTCTGAAGAAGCCAACTGATCTGGATCTGCACTGTTTGTCATGAAATATGTGAATTTCTATCAAAAACCCGGATCAAGTAATCTGATCTTAATTTATTCAGCATGACAAGGGTTAGTACTTATTTAAAAGATTATGGTGATTGTTACAATGTTTTTCCTGGAGAGGTAAGAATACTTGGGATCTGAAACAGAGGAATTGTTAAGAAGGAGCCTTTGGTGAAAATTTTGGGATGTGTTTTCTTAGTACTTGAGGCTGAGATTGTCTATTACATGAGTCAAAATAAGAGACTGGAAGCCATGAATTAAGGGCAGTAACTCCATGTGCAAGTCAAACAGCTTGCATGTTCAGACAGTTGTCTGTCAGAAAAAAATTAATATGGATATAAATACATACATGTATTCGGCTTGATTCAGTTGTAAAAAGTACATTTTTATACCCCGGCATACTTCTGAAGGGGTATATAGTTTTCATAGGTTCCGTCCGTCCGTACCTTAGTCCATCCTCCCGTCTGTGATTCCGTATGTTTACCCTTTCTACAACCAAGTTTTACTTCGAAGGTTTTTTATTATATCTCTGCAGCCACTGATCAAAATTTTTTCGTATTTGGTGTGGGGGTACCTGGGAGGGTTCTCTTCCATTCTACATCTGTGAACCCCTGGGTCATGCCTCGGGGCGGGGCTAGAGGTCAAAATCTAGGACACCCCAATAAAGTAGTATATAGCAGTTTGTTTATAAGAACAACTTTTTAATAAAGAAGGATGGGCATCAAGCATGTTTATCACATCAACATTCAGTGTAATAAGGTCAAGGTCATGGTGACCTTATTTTCATGCTTCAGCGATTTTGCCTTATATTTTGAAGACTATTTCATGGATTAATGTGATACTTGGGATATTGGTTCTGTGTGACATCACAAATGACAGCTTAACAAATGTGATCACCTTGACCTTTATTTTATGGTCCAGTGATTTTGGCTTATATCTTGAATGTTATTTGAGCATCATTATTTGGGATTATGATTCAATATGATCTGACATTTTAGCTAAAAGTAATGTAGGCCACTGTGACCTATATTTCATGGTCCAGTGATTTTATGTTACATCTTGAAGACAATTTGATGTATGGCTATCATAGTTTGGGATTGTATTTCAAAGCCCTGTGATTTTGTCTCATATCTCCCACTAGTTGATGCCAAAGTGATATATTTATAATGACACAGTGTGACCCAAACTTTGACTTCAAAGTAAATATAAATCAGCATGACCTATATTTCATGGTCTAGTGATTTTGCTTGATAGCTTCTAGATCATTTAATGGATTAACATCAAAGTTGGTATAATGGATCAATGTAACCATCAGACTGACCTGTCAAGCATATGTAGGTCAGTTACCTATATTTTATGCTCCAGTGATTTAGCTTCATGTCTTGAAGAATATTTGCTCCAGAAAACTTGTACTTGGGATGATAGATTAGTGTCACTCAGAGCCTGACCATGTAAACTATATGTGGGTCAGTGACATATATTCCATGGTCTTTTGATTTTGCCTCATTGTTATTGACTTTAAAATTATTTTATAATTAAAAAATGATGCTGGCCAAGGGTATTTATGACCCTCTGGGCACTTGCTCTACACTTTGTACAGCAGTTTTGACATGCACTCACCATCTGTTGTCATTCTGAATTATTCTATTTTCTTCTTATCAGCCAATCAAAATTCTCAGTTTTTTTTTTAAATTATGATATTATGGATCCTAAATTAGGTTTAACTCGGGGCCCACTCCTTCCATAATCAAACACTCGAGTCCAAGTTGGGTAGACTTACTCGAGTGGTTGAGTACCAGTGTCAGACCCTTGCAGCCTTAATAGTTACTGGCCCACCAGGAATGCATACTTAGCCCAAAGTATTATATATGACAGTGCTAAATGACAGAGATACACTAAGTCTTCAGGTGGTTTCATTAAAAGGCTGTGGCCAAGCAATTTCCCCTTGTCAAAATTAAGGATTATCCCCTTGCTACTTTTGATAAATTTGTATGGAGCTAATAGAGGAAATACTCCTCCTTCATTAGCCTTGACTCACGGATGCCAAAAAAGTTAATGAAAGTGAAACCCATGGGCCTTTGTGTTACATGAAGAGACACCTGCTGTCATGTGACAGAATTAGCCAACTATTAGAACAAATTAATTCAGTCTGGCCAGTGTGCAAATGCAAGTCTTTGTTTTCCTGCATTTGGTTGAAAATTATTATATAATTGCACAAGCTCTGTAGATGAAATTTTATCATGCTAAAGATAGAGTACAGTAACATAGCTCTAGATAGGATGGGGTATCAGGTAAATATTTTTCTTATTTCTCCACAAAAACATATATTGTGGGTACACATTAGAAGCACCTCGGCGATGCACTTCTAATGAGTACCTACAACATATGTTTACATTGAAAATAAGAATTTGGTTGAAAAAAAATACCAGACCTGGAGCTATGCAGTAATCAATAAAGCACAAATTTTATCTTTACAGTTTTGGTCAGTTGGGAGTGAATGATGAGAAAGGTCAGTAGTTTCTGTGTGTTCACAATAGTTTTTTGTATCTTTGATATTATATTTATCTGTCATTTATGTTTATCTTTTCTTCATTGTTTGATGTTAAAGCATACTATTCTGTGAGTCATGTTTATCTTTTCTTTATGTCTTTTATGGTATAATATTTCATGCTATTTGCATTGGTTGCATTCTCTTTTTAGCTCACCTGTACAAGGTACATGGAGAGCCAATGTAGTCACCCTGGTCGTCCGCATTTGCATTCCTGTCACACTACTTTGAAGTTTTATGTTCAAGTTTTTCAAAAGTTCGTATCTTAACAATGGCTTATCAGAAAGCATTCATATTTGGACCATAGGTACCCTGTAGGGTCGGCTTTCATTCCATGATATGATACCCTAGGATCCATGCCCTGGGGTGGGGCAAAATCTAGGACACATGTAAGAAGTGTTTTTTTTTACTTTTCTTTTATGAAAACAACTTAGACAGATACCTCATCAGATAGCGGTCAACCTTGTGACATTGACTTGTATGTCATGAAGAGAAAGTCAACATGACCTGTTTTTCCCTGTTCAGTGATTTTGCCTTATATCTTGAAGAATTTTCATGGTTAAGTAATATAGCCTTAGATCTTGAAGAGTATTTCATGTACAAATACCATATTTTCTGATTATGAGTCAGTATGACTCGAAATTTGACCTCAAAATAACGTAAGTCATAGAAGACCTATATTTCACAATCCAGTAATGTTGCTTTAAATCTTGAAGAGTATTTGATATATAAACATCGTACTTATGGACAGGGCTCGAGAAACTGAAAATTGCCTTTGGTTCAGTCATTTCGGGCGTATTTACGGAGTTTGCCTAGTCATATTCAGCTGCATTCATTGAATTTGCCGAGAAGAGAGTTCAATATTTTCCATAACCATTACCGGGTATTAAAGAATTTCTGTAATGCAGTTTCCAAATGCAGATGCTGCTTTATTATTAACATAACCAATGACATACCAACATTGCCTACACTTGCTGAACTTACAGGCGTATAAGTATCACAATTATAAACAGCAATATAGCTCAGTATTATCAGACATGCGCAATTTAATGTACTTTCTCTTTCAGAACAACCGAGCGCTTAGTCCGTGAAGAACGCAAAAGGGTTCACATTGCGCTGCAGTTAGCCACTACATTTTTTGTTCTTTCTACAGACTAATAAAAAAAAAGTGTTTCACCCAAGTGCTGCACTGAGGCCCAGCACATCCGACTTTGGCAGGTTGAGCATGTTAAAATTACAATGAAGCACTTTTAGATCTTTTAAAATTGAATTAGCAACAGCAAGAAAAAATGTCTGTTATTGTTGTTATGCTGTTGTTAGGCATGAAGCTGTCTCTTTTATAGTTACTGTAATAGCCTTAAGTGCTGGGACAGACAGGTCTGAGCAAACAGTGTAGACCCAGATCAGATGCCGCAAAGCATTTGGCTTCTGATCTGCATCTACATTGTCTAGCACTCATCAGCAATATAAAAGATGCATCAGAATGTAGTAAAATAGACTTGTTCAAATTTTAACCCTTAAACTGCCAGTCACAACAATTGTCGTCTGCTTTGTCATCTGCTTTTGATTTTAAAAGTCATTTTTTTAAACAGTGTGGACCCAGATCAGACTGCTCCTTTAGGAGCAGTCTGATCTGGGTCCACACTGTTTGCTTGTATGCAAAAATAGGTTTGAAGAGTTTGCAAGAATATTCAGCAGACGACATAACAGACAACATTTTCAGATGCAGGTTTTCTTGGCGTTTTAAGGGTTGACCAGTATGGTAAGGCAGGAAGGTGTTCCAATACTTAGGGTAAATATGGTAACAGCAAGTATTTTTTTTTTTCATATGTAAATCAAATGGGCATTTACTTATTTTTGACACGCAGATTAAGTGGCGTTGAGATAAAGAGCAGATCGCTCAAGGCGATTTCTGGTACATGGGTAGTGTTGTGATTATGTTGACAAAAGGTTTGTTTGTTCTTATAGCCAGCATGTCACTCAATGGACCTCAAATGGTATAGAAATGAATTTCGTTTTTATGAAATGTAAATACAGGCAAATAACTCACAAACTGAGTAAAGCTTGAAGGGTTGTATGTTAAGTTTGTAAGCAATTAGCCAGCATTTACATACCAATAAAATCCTCAAAACTCCATCTTAGTCTTGTTTGCCTTGAAAAGCTAAATCAAATAACTAGTTTTAGAATCTACACAAAGAAAATAGTTCCAAAATTCTTGCTCGATGGATTTATCGAAGTATAAATGCAGTTTTTATTTTGCTCTCTGCCAGTCAAATAGCACTAAATTAATGGAAACCTAATGAGTTTGAATTATCGATCATTATGCTTCTTTGTAAGTAACAGAGTTTTTTTTTAATTTTCAGACCGTCCAAGTCCAACCCTATGCAAATCATTACGTTCACAGAAAATCAAATATATAACTTGTGGAGAGGATCATACTGCTGCACTAACAGGCGTAAGGTTTTTTCACACCTTCCATAAGCTCAAGATTAGCCCTTAACGTTTAGCATGCTGGGTAAAAATTGCAGCAGATGACATTTTGAAAAAAAAAATCTTATTTTTCCCCATAAATTGACTTTGATGTTTCATGCAAATTGTCATCATAGGAGACAATTTGCGTGAACTGTCAGCATATATTTTCTGGGAAGAATAAGAAAAATATCACCAGTTTGTCATCTGCTGTATTAGCCCAGAGAATGGTAAATGTTAAAGCACTGATCCCAACTACAACAGACTACACTTTGAAGTATATGTTTGTTTTAATTTTTCAGATAAGGCTTGACAATTCACATGAAATGTTAAGTCTTATTTTCTCTCCTAAAAAACACAAAAAACAAACAATGTCAATTTTAGAATGTCATCTTCAGAATTCCGAATAAGTGTGGGTATCAGGTAAATATTTTCTTATTTCTCCACAAAAACATATGTTATGGGTACTTAGTTAAAACATCTCAGTGAGGCGCTTCTAATGAACACCCAATGCATAAGTTTTCATGGAATAATAAGAAAAATATCAGCTTTCTGGATGAAAAATAGATGCCTTATCTGGAGCTGATTTGTTAATCAGTCAATATCTGTTGTGCGGCATCAATAGTTTGCTTTAAATGTCTACTCCTCCTACACCCTGGGCCAATTTCAATCAAAATTTAGGAGAATGTTGTCAAGGTGATTCTCTATCAAAATAGCTAATATGGTTCCACTCCAATGAACACCAGAGCTAGAAGAAGAAAAGTCTTGTTTTGAGTGTCTTTTGAACCGAAAGGCCAGTTGACTCGAAACTTGGTAGGAAGTATCGGGGAAACTTCTAGATCAAAAATAGCTAAATTGTTCTGATCAAAAATCTGTTTTGAGCTTCTTCTCCTGAACTGAAAGGTCAGTTGACTCCAAACTTGCAGAAAGTATCAGGGTGACTTGCAGATAAAAAATAGCTGAAATCCTTCTGATTGGAAATTCAAGATCACGGTCCTATTTTCAACTTCTACTCCTGAACCGAAAAAGGCTAACTGACTCGAAACTTGGTAGGAAGTATCAGCATGACTTGCAGATCAAAAATAGCTAAAATCGTTCTGATTGGAAATCCAAGATGGCCACCGCGGCTGCATATTGTTTCAGTCCAGATCCTGTTGTGGTTAGCATTGGCACAGTTTCTTATGTAAACAAAACCTCTGGAACCAGATGGCAGATTTTAATCAAACTTTAGGGATACCTCTTTGAGACATTAACTTTAGCTTTTTATGACCATGGCCTTATTTTCAAGATCAGCTCAAATGATGTTGGGTTTTAGTCAAACATTTACATGTATGTGGTATGAGTTCAAGTTTAGGATATATTTCATTGCTTTGACACCAAAACATAACTTGTTGGTATTCTTAGGAATTCTCTCAGAAAAGCAAATCAAGTGAATACCCACAAGATGTTTTTTGATGCAAAAGTAACAAAAATTGTATACTCCCTCTATGTAGACTTATAAAATTATGACCTGATCTGAAGATTATTACTTTTTTTTTTCAGCCAAAAAATACTGATTTTTTTCTTATTTCTCCATGAAAATATATGTTGTGGGTACTCATAAGAAGTGCCTCACCAAGGCATTTCTAATGACTACCCACAACATATGTTTTTATAGAGAAATAAGAAAAATTTTATGTGGATACCCTTAGCCGTAGCCTAGTGAATAAGAGAGCTGACCATTAATCCATTAGTTTCTCACCACTGTGGTTTGAGCCTTGCTCGGGTCACAGGGGAAAGCCAAGCTGCTTATTGATGGTCAGATGGTTTTTCCCCAGGATCTCCGGTTTTCGCCCTCCTTTGATGAACAATCGGTTCTATATAAATGAAATATTCTTGAAAGGGCCGTAAAACCCAAATCAAAAAAAAAAAAAAAAAAAAAATGTGGATACCCTTTCTTATCTGGAGTTATGGAGATAGCAGTGTGCCCTACCATGCATGTCCTATTGTCTATATTTACAGGAAGGTGGTGTCTTCACATTTGGTTCTGGAACTTACGGCCAGCTGGGTCATGGCTCAAAAAATAATGAAATCCTACCTCGTAAAATTATGGAACTCATGGGCAGTGAAGTTACACAGCTTGCTTCAGGAAGGTAAGCCTTACATATTGTAAGTTTCATCACAGAGCCTTTTATTATCACCCTCCCATTGTCTCAGTATGACTTGAATAATGTTGAAAGGGATGTAAAACTTCAAATCATCATCATTTTAAAGATTAGTGGCGTTATATCCCCTCACCTAAGGGGAGGGGTACATATTGATTTTGGTGAGGATCCCATTGGAGTTAGCATTGGAGTCGGCATCACACTTTCTTGTCTGTAGTTGTATTAGTTTTACCAAATTTCATGGATATATAATTGGGACATTCCAAAGAACTGATTAGATTTTGGCGACCTTGACCTAATTTTCAAGGTCAGAGTGGTAGAAAAACTGAAAATTTGTCTCACTTGTCAGCACAATACACTGCAGCGCCGTTATAACGCGGTCGCTTATAACGCGGAAACCGTTATAACGCGGCTGGGCCTTGGCTCCCGTTTTTTTCCCCACCAGTTTGAAAGTGTTGCCCTTTTTCCGCGGAACGCGGCAGTCTAAAAATCGCCAGCCGTGACCATATACTCGCTGATTTACTCATTCTTTTTTACCAAACTTTTCATCAGTTTTTGTCTTTAGGCTATTTCAGATCACGTCCGCACACCATTTAAAAGCCATACTACGGTAACTGGCACAGCCCTCAACGATAATTTTCATGTATTATAAGTGAAATAAAAGAAATAATAAGAGTAACTTACGCAACACAAATTAATTACATAATTATCCTAACACAGTCATAAATCAACACTTCATTGTCCTCCTTGCTGTAATAGTAGTCTGATAATTAATCCGTTTGTGTGACGTGTGAATGCACTGCCACAGTCCATAGCTCCAGATTAGGTGTCTTTTTTTTCTTTTTTTAATTAAAGAAGACTGTTATTTTTCCTTATTTCTCCATGAAATTGTAGGTTTTGGGTACTCTCTGGAAGGGCCTCAGCGAGACGCTTCCAATGAGTATCCACAACTTACGTTTACGTGGAGAAATAAGGAATTTAATATGTGGAGACCCCTCTAGTCTGGAGCTGTGGATAGACCCTCTTATCTGGAGCTATGACAGTCAGCATGTCCAAATAGATCAAAGAAACGGGTCAAGTGTGAATACACTGAGATAGCTTAAAGCTCCAGATAAGGTGTCTTTTTTTTTAGTTAAAAAGTACTGCTACCCTAGGTTAACGGAAATAGACTGCTGGGAAACGAGATGTACTTTCTGGACAAACATGAAACTAAGACTGGTCAGTGCTCTTTATAAAAAAAAAATATCTGAGATTAGATTTTTTTTATTGTGAAAGAAATCAACAGCAGCAATAAAAACTGACCAAGCAGGTAAGCCTGTCCCTTTTATCATGTTACTAAACATCTGATGCAACAGTTGGTATTGATTTTTTCTGCACCTGTTGCTAAACCCTTAGCATGCTGTGTGCATATAATTAGCAGACCACCTTCTGAAATATTTTTGTCTTTTCTACGCTCCATTACGAGCTTACTATTCAACACCATAGAAACAACCTCTTACACACCTGTGTGTGCGATACTTATGCACCTACGTATGTGATACTTATACTTACAGTATAAAATATCACTTTCGTTCTTCTCTAATAAAGAGACAAAACAAAATAATTTGTTTGGCGATAGCAGAGCACTGTGGCTAGCGATAGCAGAGCACTGTGGCTAGCGATAGCAGAGCACTGTGGCCAGAGCTTTTATTTTATATTATTATTATTATTATTTTTAATCAACAGTTACCTTGAAGAGACAGGGCAGATGAAAAACCGATTTCGATGGCAGATTGCAATATCAATTTGTTTAACTAGAAAATGATTCAATGACAATGAATTGCTTGCAGCCTAACTTAATTATGAAATAAGTAATTTTGGAACTTGACAAAACTGACAACGTGTTGTCTCAAGAAGTGCTCGCTAGAAACTGACGATATGTCTTGCCACCTGGACAATCTCATTTCAATATTCAATCTTATTGGTCATCTGTAAACGGTTCATTTCACAATAGCCGAAACAGCTTATACCGGTTTTACGCTCTACAAAGACATTACTTTTCCGCTAAACTTCGTAACGCGGAAAAGTGTTAAGTCTTTTCTACGCTCCATTACGAGCTTACTATTCAACACCATAGAAACAACCTCTTACACACCTGTGTGTGCGATACTTATGCACCTACGTATGTGATACTTATACTTACAGTATAAAATATCACTTTCGTTCTTCTCTAATAAAGAGACAAAACAAAATAATTTGTTTGGCGATAGCAGAGCACTGTGGCTAGAAACTATTCAAAGTTAGAGATGCAGACAAAAGATTACAAATCTGCGTATGATATATATGTTATATCTATAAACCTAAACTCTTAGACACCTTTAAACGTTTTGATGGACTGTCGTCAATGTAGCTATCTTTAGCGAAATCGGTCTTCCACCTGCCATGTCTCTTCAAACATCTTTCACTGACTTTATAAATTTTATTATTTGCAGCGGTAGAGGCACCACCGGACCTCAACGAATGCAGACCAACTTTCAAATTGGGATCAACAATCTTGAACATTGATACTACACATTCTTTAGATCTAGTATAGCTTAGTTTTTTATCTTTCGATATCAGCTTAGACCCTGATTTTGATTTGTTTACTGCTTTAAACAACAAAGAATCCGAGCGAATGTTTAAATTTGCTAAATTTATGTAACGTTTTAACATGTCAACTGGACAGGCAGATGTACTGCCTTTGCTTATTAGGATATTACAACCGTGTCTGTATTGGTCGGTCTTGCTCTTTGGTATGCTAATATCAACATAATTGTCACAAAATGTCAAATCCTTGCAGCGTATGCTGCTAAGCTCATCGAATCTTAAAAAACCAGCATACGCTAAAGTTATCATGCAAAGGTTCCTAACAGTGCACAAGTCCTGAGAATCTATAAAATTATCACAAAGCTGTATGATGTGATCTGAAGTAACAGCATCTTTCTTTCGACAAGGAGCTTTAGCAGTTCGTTTTGCAGATTCAAGTATATTTCTAACGAAAGAATTTTCCGTAGGATCAGATAGCCCGTTCATATGATGAGCCCACTTAATTCCATAAAAGGCACTAGTAACAGTATGGTATGACCCCGTTGTAGTTAATAATCCTGACAAGTATAAAGCAACAATGATCGGCGATCCCGGAAGAGAAGAATAATTGTTCGTTTCACAGTACCTTTTCCATGCATTAAAAGAATAATTGTACTTTTTAGAAGTCGATTCACTCTTTGATAAAATCAAATTACCGCACAAATCGTCGAGTTCCTTACTCGTAACTCTGGTAGCACCCGCTGCGTTGAGTTGTTCCCTGACCGTCTGCCGCAGTCCTATTCCTGAAAAAATAAATCGAACAACACAACTATAAAACATGTCACTCCCCTGTTCATAAAACTGCATGATATTTTCTGAAGCTGCAATTAAAATTCAATCTTTAAAGCAACCATTTTGAACTTCAGCGGATTTTCAGCAAATACTCCGTTGTTACCATTCCCTGTCAAAATGATGTTCTTCTGCGGAAGCATTTTGTGCACTCTGACAAAACTTCTGAAAACATTTTCTTATTTCAAACAAATTAAAGGCCAATATGGAGCCGACTGCCAAACAGGAACTACTAACGTACCGCATGCCTTTTCTGTAACAATCTTGTTTATGCATTGGCAAATTAACTTCGGAGGTGGTACCCACCAATTCACTTCACCTGACCACGGCTGTTTCAAAGAATCAACCGATTCGCACCCGACACACCATACTCTGGAATTAAAACGAACGCACTTGTTGTTCAAATTTGATGCAAATCTGTCTATTGTATATTTTCCCCAAATTTTACTCAACTGATCAAATATGCTTGGCTCTATTTCCCAGTCATCGTTATCAAACGTTCTACTGAACTTATCTGCTAGCATAATATGGCTACTTTCTCTAGAAATCCAGACAGGATTGACATTTATTTCCTTTTCTTTACAAAAGTCATGTACATTAATTGCCAATTTCTGTAAGTTTGGCTTCATGCTACCCTTTTTAAGAATTGTACTTACATTCTTGTTATCACTGAACACTGTGATTGATTTGTGACTCAGAGAGGATTCATTACTTTTCAGCACCCTTTCTACGGAGGCTAATTCGCGCCAAGTAGAACTTTGACTTATTTCAATTTCGCTCCAAGAGCCGTAAACTTCAGTGCCTTCAACTAAGGCGCCCGCACAAAGGGCTAAATACCCACCATAGCCTTTTCCCGAGGCATCACTAAACAGAGCAATCTCACTATTTCTAGTTTCTGAAATCATCTTACCCTCTATGTTTAACCTTTTTACATTTTCTCTCCAAAATTTGAGCTCCTCTATAGCATCTTCGTTTACAAAAACACAAGATTCCCAGCCGAGCCTTGAATCAATACAATGGTATAAGGCTCTTGTCCTCATGCAGACTAAACCTTCAAAAACCTGCTGCAAAGAAACAATCTGTCCAACTACAGAGGCTAAAAATCATACAGGGACAATCCACACCTTCTCTGTTTGCATCTGAAAAAGCAAAGAATCAATAGCATTCTCCAGTCTAAGGATTCTCTTTTCTGCTATGTGAATCTTGTTTCCAACCATTTCCCAGAAATGACCTAGCCATGTAGCACTTTGTTTCGGTTCCCAGTCGCACTTGTCTTCTGAAATCAAGAATCCTAAATTAATGAGCGTTTTATGCACATGATCGCTCAGCAACACCGCCTTTTCTCTCTCTGCGTGCCCACCCATTCCATCGTCCAGAAACATCACCACCTTGTGGCCCTGTGAACGAAAATATTTTACTGGACATCTCATCAACTTGGAAAAAATGAAACCAGCTGTACTCAGACCAAAGCATAAAACATTAAACACGTAACATAAGCCACGCCATGAAAAACCTAAATATGTCCTATGGATATCAAATATTGAGATTATGTGATATGCCGACTGCAAATCATATGTAAAAAGAAATTCATGATCTTTAAATAAATTCCTTGCTACTGAAGTATCCTCATATTTGTGCTTGAATTTCATTAAATGTGGATTTATATGTCTGCAGTCCAAAACTAGCCTAGCTTTTCCAGACTTTCCATAAGCTACGGTCAGCGGATTGACAACAGACGGCTTCTCTACCACTTGAGATATGCACTTTAATTTCAACAATTCTGCTATTTCCTTGTCAACAAAACTCGGATTATCCCTAGCAGACCGATTATTATTTAATGCATAACTTGGGGGTAAATCTTTGAATGGCAATTTATATCCATTCATGATAATATCTCTGATGTACCTGTCTACCTGCATCTGATCCCATACATCAATACGATCTCTTAATCTATTTACAGGTGTAATTCTTTCATTGGAAATACCTGCGCTATTTTTAGCATTATCAAATACTACTGATAAACAGTTTGAGGCCTCAAATGGGGTAATTGCTCTCAACGCGTTCTCGTAAATAGTTTCATTTTCTGAAGACTGACATTCAAAATTTATACTTATCTTATCTCCAGGTTTCGTAACAGTCTCCGCACTCAAACATTCGAACTTCCAATGCCCAGATTTACCGCAACCATAGCAAAGACCGGGGCGTCTGCCTCTGCCAGATCTGACGCTGTTTACAGTCGGTATATTGGTGCCCTGCTGGAACTGTCCCGACGTCGCTGTAGCTGAAGTTGATTGATAGCCCTGTGGAAACGGTTGGAAACGCTGCATACGTCTACTCCTCTCGAACCTACGTTGTTTCATCTTTCTCGAAGCCCTTGCCTCCGCCCGCATCATACGTTTTTCGTCCTCCGAGTCTGAGGCTAACGGATTAGACTGATATTCTTTAACAACGGACCAACCAAGCTCACTAGAATCCGCCAAACGAATAACTTTTTGCCTGTTAGAAATCAAGTCCAAACCTTCAGAAATTTTCCCGGTAGCTAATCCTGTGTCACCACTTTTAACGGCATGTTCGGCATCTCGAAGCTTTGATGATAACTTCACATTGAATTTAAACTGGTCTTCACAACTTTTTCTCTTGAAAACGTAATTGTCGTTTGACAATATGTCCTCCTTCATTTTTGAAAGCTGACTGTCCGCAATACTTTTCTGCGTGCTTGTCATTCTATCCTCGAGACATGCCAATTTACTCGAAATAAGCTGGTCCAGGTGTGACATAATCTCATTGTTAACTAGTCCCTGCCCCGGCGGCCCATGAGGTCCCGGCGGCGTCGGTGACCCTTCTCTCGGGTCCATTTCGGAACTTGACAAAACTGACAACGTGTTGTCTCAAGAAGTGCTCGCTAGAAACTGACGATATGTCTTGCCACCTGTACAATCTCATTTCAATATTCAATCTTATTGGTCATCTGTAAACGGTTCATTTCACAATAGCCGAAACAGCTTATACCGGTTTTACGCTCTACAAAGACATTACTTTTCCGCTAAACTTCGTAACGCGGAAAAGTGTTAATTCTTATATCCTCAGGCTGCAAGATTTTGACACTGCATTCAAACTTGAGAAAATTTGCATGACAAAAGTTGTTGTATGGAAAAAAAAGAAAGAAAGAAAAAGAAAAATATCATCAATTTGTCATCTGCTGAATTTTTCCAGGGAGCAACAAAGGTTATTTTTTTGACACGCAGATCAACTGTGCACATGCTCAAGGCAATTTCCGGTAAAGGACAGGTTGTTTATTACACAGTTATTCATAATGCAAGACTGTTGCAGTTAGTTCCCTTGAATGATCATAAAAGAAAACAAAACAATTTAAGCTTAAAAATTTTATTATTTACTGGATTAAAAGAATAAAACGGAAATCAGGCAAGGTACATGCACAAAGTTTCAACAATAAAAAAAAATAAAAAATAAATAAATAAAAAAGGAACATACAATATAACATACATGCAATGTGTAATATCCCATAATAACTGGAGGAAACTGCAGTGGTGAAAGTGGGTGTGGTTGTCATGTTCCGTAATACGCGGACCACGTATAACGCGGACCACGTATAACGCGGTCAGTGTTCAGGGCTCCCGACGACCGCGTTATAACGGCGCTGCAGTGTATTTTATGAACCAGTGGTTGGATTCTTACCAAATTTTCATGGATTTTCATGGCTATATAATTGGGACATAACTAAGAACTCCTAATTATACCCCCGGCATGCGAAGTTTGCCGAAGGGGTGTATAGTATTTGTTGGTTCTGTTAGTCTGTTCATCTGTCTGTCTGTCCTTCCATCTGTCCGGATGTGATTCTGTCCATTAACCCTTACTATAACCAAGGTTTACTTCAAATTTTTTTTATTACTTATAACTCTGCAGCCACTGTTCAAAAACTTTTCATATTTGGTATGGGGGTACCTGGGAGGGTTCTCTTCCATTCTACATCTATGAACCCCTGGGTTGTGTGCCCCAGGGCGGGGCTAGAGGTCAAAATCTAGGACACCCCAATAAAGTAGTATATTGCAGTTTGTTTATACAAACAACCTCGTATTAAAGAAGGATGGGCATCAGACATATTTATCACATCAACATTCAGTGTAATAAGGTCAAGTCATTGTGACCTCATTTTCATGCTCCAGTGATTTTGACATATTTGGAAGCCTATTTCATGGATTAATGCCTCAATAAAGTAGTATGTTGCAGTTTGTTTATACAAATAACTTCTTAAAGAAGGATGGGCATCAGACATGTTTATCACATCAACATTCAGTGTAATAAGGTCAAGATCATTGTGATCATATTTTCATGGTCCAGTGATTTTTGCCTTATATCTTGAAGACTATTTCATGGATTAATGTGATACTTGGAATATTGGTTCTGTGTGACACCACGATTGACAGCATAACAAATATGGGTCACCTTGACCTATATTTCATGGTCCAGTAATTTTGCCTCATATCTTAAATGTTAATTTATGTATGAACATCATTATTTAGGATTATGAATTAGTATGATCCAACAGTTGACCTAAAAGTAAATGTAGGTCACTGTGACCTATATTTCATAGTCCAGTGATTTTATGTTGCATCTTGAAGACAATTTGATGTTTTACTGTAATATTCTGGGATTATGTGACCTATATTTCATAGCCCTGTGATTTTGTCTTATACCTCCCAATATTTAATACCTAAATGTCATATTTACATATAATGACACAGTGTGACCCAAACTTGCACCTCAAAGTAAATATAAATCAGTATGATTTATATTTCATGGTCTAGTGATTTTGCTTAATATCATTTAGATCATTCAATGGATTAACATCATAGTTGGTATAATGCATCAGTGTGACCATCAGATTAACTTCTCAAGTATATGTAGGTCGGTGACCTATATTTTATTGCCCAGCAAATTTGCTTCATGTCTTGAAGACTATTTACTCAAGGAAAGTTGTACTTGGGATGATAGATCAGTGTCACTCAGAGACTGACATTGTAAACTATATCTTGCCTTATATCATTGTCATTAACTTTAAAATATTTTATGATTAAGAAATGGCGCCAGCCGGGGGTATTCGTGACGCTCTAGGCACTTGCTCTAGTTTTTGATAAAAGAATACCTAATTTTCAAGGTCATAGCAGTAGAAAAACTGAAAATTCACAGTAGGGAGACATCTGTTTTCTCTGAAAACACTGTTACTAGTTATTATGTAATTGAGTTGGCACACTGGGAAAAAACCCTGATATTCCATTCTGTTCTGTTCTGTTCTTGATGACATGAAAATTAATTCACTGATGCTAAGGTCTGGTCTGGGCATACACTGTTTGCACAAGTGTTCAGTTCTACTGAAATTAAAAACTGAAATCTTCCCTGGTCAGGTGCAAATGTATGAGAGCTAATCTAAAAGTTTTTGAACTACACAAGAAAAAATTATTCTACCCTTTTCATGTATTTTTTACTTGTGTGAAATATGAAAAATGTGAATGTTTCATGATTTTTTTTTTAATATTTTTTCTTTAATATTTTTTCATGCAGACCACAAAAGCATACACTTTTCATAATCTAAATTTGTGTGAAACAAAGTTATATTTTATAAATAAAAACAAAATAGGAAATATGAACATGAAAACTGTGTGGACGGTTTTACATGCAAATCAGTTATAACTGTAATTGTGCTTTCTTAGTTCTGTTTGCAGACACATTTATAAAGTTACACAATTTTCATTACTATTTGGATGTGTATTTATGACTTGGTATATGCTGGGTGAAAATTTCAGCAGAAGACATTTTGAAATATTTTTTCTATTTTTTTTATCACATAAAATAGGCTTTGACAATTTGCATAAAATGTCAAAACCTATTTTTCTGAGAAAAAGTAAGAAAAATATCATTAATTTGTTGACTGCTGAATTTTCCAACAGAGTTGTTGAAATGAAAATATTTGTCATTACAGGAGACACACAGTTGCGTATGTGGCTGACAGTGGTAGACTGTATACCTTTGGTTCAGGCATATTGAGTCAGCTGGGAACTGGAGAAAAGGGAATAACTTCCCTACCCACCTGTGTAAAAGGGCCATTTATACCATATGTTTCAAAGCATGCTCAGATGGACACAGACAGTGGTCCAATGTTTGTGGTTCACAGAATATCAGCTGGAGGGGATCATTGTTTTGTGATAGCAACCAGTCCCGAGGTGAGTCAGTAGAGGATGTTGAAGGTGGCCGAGCAGTTAGCACTCCTGATTTTGGGTCACAAGGTCCTGAGTTTGAATCTTGAATTTGGCTTCATTATACAGAGCCTTTCATTATCACCCCTTTGTCATCTCAGTATGACACTAATAATGTTAACCCTTCTCATGCTGAATAAATTAAGATGCCACAGCCACTTCTAATTTCCAGCCAATCAGATTACTTGATCCAGGTTTTTGATAGAAATTCACCTATTTAATGACAAACAGTGCAGATCCAGATCAGTTGGCTTCTTCAGAAGCCAACTGATCTGGATCTACACTGTTTGCTAAGACAGGGCATGACGTGTTTAGCAAGAGAAAGGTTAAAAGATATTAAATACCAACCATTATGTTGCTTTGCTTTTTGTGCTTTAGGTATTAAAAAAGGTATCTGGAGAATTCTTTTTATCTTTCCCAGCACTGGCATGTGGCAGGGTAGTTGTCACATGTTCAAGGTCAGTGGTTTTCTCTGGGTACTCCAGTTTTCTCCACCACATGTCCCCACCAAATGCCAACATCTGCTTCTTCAAAACCTTGTATATAATTTCAGTGATGTTCTTGTGCAACTGAAGTAAAGTAAAGTTTAAATCTTTCTTGTTATTTTCCAAACATAATTCGTTAGGGGTGCACAGTGTCAGATAAAGGGGGATTTATGCTTCTCATCTGGCTCTGTATAGTTGAAAAAAATGTTTGGTTTGGTTTATTGTTGAAAGAATAAAATTGATTTATTTTCTGTCCACTATGAAAACATTTGCTAAATAGTTTCAACAGCTGTGATTTAAGTGGAAATGGAGGAAATCTACCAAGCCCCGAGGTTATAAAACTTTTTTTATGCTCAACTCAGCTGAGCATGAAATTTTCTCTGCTAATAAATATGACAAGAGAAATGGTGGAAACAAAGGATGCTCCCCGAAGATGCGTAATAGTGGGAGGGTTATGTTAGTGGAAGAGTAAAATACTTTAAGAGATATGCTACAGACAAGCTTATTATTGCAATCAAAGTGCTGTAGGTGCTGGTGGTCTGGGCAATGATAAATGGCTCAATGGCCAATGACAAATGACTAGAGATCCATTTGAAAGTTTGTAAAATGTACAAAAAAAAAAAAAAAAGAGAAAAAAACAAAGAAAAACTAGAAATGGGTCCACAGTACACAGATGTCCAATATAAGGCCCTTTGCCTGCAAGGTCAGTAACTCTTAAACCATGCGACTAAGAAACTTAATTTTGTGTTCTCTAGTAAGTGATTTTCATCAAAGAATCCAAAAATAATGAGAAATATAAGGCCCTTTGCCTGAAAGGCCTGTAACTCTTAAACCATAAGACTAAGAAACTCAGTTTTGTGTTCCCTAGTAAGTGATTTTCAACAAAGAATGCAAAAATAAGGACAACTGTAAGGCCCATTTCCCTGCAAGGCCTGTAACTCTTAAATCACAAGATTAAGAAACTCAGTTTTGTGTTCCTTAGTAAGTGATTTTCAACAAAGAATGTAAAAATCATGAAACAAATAAGGCATGCATCCAGAGTATAAGTGAGGGAGATAACTCCAGACAGACAGATGGCCGGACAGACAGTGGAATTTTACTGTATAGTGGACTCCCGTTATCTCAAACTCCAAGGGACCATAATTTTCAGTTTGAGATAACAGTAGTTTGAGATAACAGGAGTTGAAATGTAAAGAATATATGAAGCAAAACTAAACCAACATTACTGAAGTATAGTTTGGCTTAAGCAATACAGGTCAGTCCCGTTATTACGCACTGGTCGGGATGCACAAATCCAGACTGCGATATAGGCAAGGCGCCTAGTAAGTTCAGAGCCGACTGATCAGACTTTATAAATGTTGACATTTGTATGGGACACACGTATATACATGTTTGGAGGGATTTATGAATGAAAACATTGATATTTCATGTGTTATTTATATAAATAAACGAATGAGTACTAAAGTTGTATGTTTTGTCTTTTTTACACCCTCTGATGTACTTTTTCTGCAATATATACGCTAAATACTTTATTTACATTTCCATTTTGTTGCCCAGTCCGCCATATTTGCCGGTGTTGTAATACAAATGGTGTTGAAGTGCGGTGTAAGTCACATAAAAAGTCCGGTATCAATACCGGTCCCCGCAAGCATAGCAAATTATTTTAGTCCAGTAAAAGAAATCTTATTAATAAAACAGCAGAAATCATTAAGTTTTTTAATCTTTCTGCTTGTATAGAATAGAACGAAAGCTCAAAGAAAAAAAATTGACTAAACCAAAGCATGCGATTCCAACAAAGTGCCATGTTCAATGGCCTCAAGTTTTTCTTTAACCGTGAAGGCTTTTCGTTTTCTTCTTTGGTTTTCCATTTTAACCAGTGTTAATCTGATAGCAGAATGAACTTTTTCAAGACAACAATGAGTGCCGGACAAATTTCACAGTTACACGCTCTACTACCTGACCGCGTGTGCAGTAATCAACGTCCAGTGATCTGCATCATTGATTGGATGAATATCTAATTAGGTCGGCAAGGCGGCCATATCAAACTGGAAAATTCGGTGTCTTTCAAGTATTTACGAATAAATTATGGATAACTGTGGTCATTTTCCCATTCTTTAGATGTGGGATAAGCCATTTCTTGATAGATATGTTTGTATCGTTTAAAAGTTAAATGAAGTTTTAACTGGCACAAGTTTGTCTTCTTAAAATAAACATCAAAAGGTCAATTACGGTCATTACGCACGTACACAAACAAAAATACAACAGAGACAATACATTGATTAGCTTTATTCTTTCAAAATCATTTTTTTTTTATTTGCTATTATGACATGTACAACAGCAGTAAATAATTTCTTTTTCTGCAGATCGAAGCTCTGAAAAACAAAAAACACATTTTGTTATTTTGACCTAGAGGATGGGGAAACTGGGACCCTTCGAAAAAATTTTGGGAGGCATGACATCCCCGCGTTATATCCGTATTTGCGCACTAACGACACGAGTACTAACGGGACTGACCTGTAGTTTGATTTATCAGAGTTTGAGATAGCGAGAATCAAGTTTATTGAAAATATTGTGGAAAAGAGGAGTAGGAGGAATTTCTCCTCTTTTCTACAATATTTTGTTACCTGTTGTCAGATTTCTAATCTATGTTAAATAGGGACCAGATTTTCGCTTTGAGATAAGCGGTTATTCGAGATAAGCGAAGTTGAGATAACAAGAGTCAACTGTATATTGATCTTTTCAGGCCAGAGAAGCACCATGTGACTTCAGACAGTATGATATTAGAACACAGATCAAATCTTTAACACCTGCCACTATAGAAAGAATCAGCTCTTTATGTGCCAGTGATGAAATAGACATAGATCTTGAACAGTTCGTATCTTGTAAATCAGGACCTAGTTGTTCAAAGCATTGTTAGCTTAACAAGCTCATTAATGATAAACTTGTTAACTGATGTAGCTAAGGTATTTTCAAATAAAATGCTGCAAAAATGTGAGTAGCTTTTGCAATGCAGAAGATATTATACACTTTATGACCATTGAGGTATTAGATATGACCTGATATCCACCAGAGAATACCAATATTGACCGAGGCAATAGCCAAGGTCAATATTGGTATTCAGTGGTGGATATCAACATCATATCCAATACCTCAATAGTCAATAATTGTTTTATTATATAGTTTGTCTTTTTTCTTGATAACTGTGGCAATAACACTCAACACCAGACCCCATTAATATAAAAAAGTGATCTTAGACATCAGTGTCACTACTGGCGACATCACTAAAAGTTGATATCCACTGGAAGGCGCTTGCAAGCCGGTGAACATCAGATATATATTCACTAGGCTAAAAACAGCTCTCAGCCAATGAAAGATAGTCTATTTTTAGGTTTTATAATAACAATATATTTGCCATATTTCATGAAGTTTTAACTTCACGTTAGCTAACAACTTAATTAAGTTTTGAACAACTGGGCCTAGATTATTTAAAGGTCATTTACATGTAAATGATATAGGGGTATGTAGTGCTTATGCTTACCCATAGATGTAGGTACATGTAAGGGGTATCCATGTCAGTATGTTTCTTATTTCTTTACTTAAAAGTTATGTTATGGGCACTCATTAGAAGCCCCTTTGCTCCACTGGAATTGTCTAAGTTAGACAGTGTGTATGTGCATACGTGTCAATTTGAACAACCTTTATGTTATGCCACAACAGTGTCTGAAAATTGCTGGGAGCTCAGTGATCACTGTAACAGTGCTGTCTCCAAAAGTGTCATATACCGAGCTGTCATATTCCAAACTTTTGAGACTAGTTGAAAAAGACCTAATAACATGACCAGCATAGACTCATATCAGCCTGCACATCTGAACAGTTTGATCTGAGTCTACATTGGGTGCTCTGTAACACTGCATTTTGTTAACCCAATGTATTTTGTAACCTGTTAACAAAATTATTGGTTTAACAAAATGAATTGTTGGGTTAACAAAATGCAATGATAACTATATATATATATAATCGGATTTTTGATTAACGTGCAGGTACAGGGGCAACATCCACATCAGTGGGCCCCCTTCCAGATAGCTGGCTTGCTGCACGCATGGCAGATCTCACACCAGATCTCCAGGTACATCTATCATGAGGGTTGATAGCCGAGAGCTTCCACTCTCTGCAATCCCTCTCTGTCAGCTGCTTCCATGTCATTTTGGGCCTCCCAGGCCCACGCTTTCCATCAACCTGTATGTCAGAGGCTGTTTTGATTGCACCACTGGAGCGTTCCACATGTCCATACCATCGAAGTCTTTTCTCCTTCAGAATGAGGTCCAGATCCTCAATGCCAAGCCGCAGAAGTAGCTCATTGGACCTGGTGGTGACAATGTGTTGCGGCCTGAGATTGCAGATCTGTCTGATCATTGCCTTGTCATTTCGCTGCAGACGCTGGAGGTTCGGCTTTGTCAATGGCCAAGTCTCGCTGGCATGGAGCATTGCGCTTCGCACACAAGAGCTGTACACATGGCCACGTGTTTTGAAAGAGAGGTGGCGTGAAGAGAGGACTGGTAGCAGATCCTTGAACTTCTTCCAGGCAGTTTTCACACGTGTTCCACTTGAAAGTTAAGAGCCACCTGCTGCTGAGAGCATGTCTCCTAGGTAGCAAAAGGAAGCTACCACCTCAAGCTTGTCAGGTCCGACCTGGACTTCCTTCTGTGGTCTGCCATCCAAGGGAAGTGCAGTTCCCTGGCACCGTGTACATCTATAGTCAGGGTCCTTTTTCAAGCGCTTGAGCCCGCTGCATTTCTTGTGCACCCAGTGCTTGCAGCCATTGCAGAAGATGCTGTTGCTGCCAACTCCAGTGCGACAGACAGCGCATGGAAACTCGCCTGAACTCTGCAAGAGGTCCAGTCCCGTACCGCATAACTGCAAGTCATTATGTTAACCTTGCTCGGTTTACAAGATGCAGCAATCATTTTGAAACCAATACAATATTAATCAGTTTTGTAATCCTCTGAAAGAGTTTTATAAAGAAAATTGAATCTCAGCAACACTCAGGAGCAGTGATCCATATTTGGAACACTGATATCCTAGATGGAGGATCTGCTTTCCTTGCATTATGCCGCACCCCACTGCCCCTTGTTTAGGCTAAACATCAAAACTTAGGTTATCTTAAAAAGTTTTAGCTTGTCTGTATGAAGCACAAGGAGAGCCATGTAGTCAACCAAGGCCCAGATGTTCAAAGCGTCGTTGGCTTAACGAACTCATTAGTGGTCAAAATTTTAACTGCTCTAGTTAGTACAATATCTAATTCATGGGTATTTTTGCTGGAAAAATGTGAGTAGCTTTTGCAAATGCAAAAGCTACTCACATTTTTTTCAGCAAAAATATAGGCATATATGCCATATTTAATGATCAAAGTTTTAACGATTGGTTAACTAACAACATGGTTAGTTTTGAACAACTGGGCCCAGGTTGTTTGCAAATGCTTGTTCATGTAAGTGCACATTTGCATCACACATTGATAAAACTTTTTTTTCAAGTTAGTTTTAAATGCTTACATCTTGCCAATCACTCATTAGAAAATATTTATATTTGGAATCTGGCTGATGAAGGGATCTTCTTTAATTCTAAAAGAAATCATTTCTGGGTTCAGGGTGGGGCTAGTAATCAAAATATAGTACACCTTTGTAAAGTATTAATTTATTTCTTTTATGTTAAGAATCTCTTAACTCAGTAGATCATCAGCTAATCCACAGGAAAACAAAAGCATAAAAACTTTTTAAAATGTCATTATTTTTTACCTCTTGCCCCATATGAGGCATGAAATCCTGAAGTCTGTAGTCATGGAATAAAAGCAGGCTTTATATAAGCACTTATATTCCTAATAAGAATGCTTTCTATGAGTGGTTGCTGAGATGTATAAAATTCAGTGTAGCTTGCCAATGACACTCAGCACCAGACCCCATTAATATAAAATTAATTTTTTCAGCGAAAAATATCAATGTATTTGCCATATTTTAATGCTCTGTTAGCTAACAACTTGCTAACAAACAAAGACACAGATTACCAGGGTGACAGTAGTCTAGTTCCTTGTACTTCATACAGACAGTAATGAAAACAGTGTTGGCATACTTGCAAATGTACAAGTGTGCTTGTGCAACTGAGTACATGTATGCTTGCTTGTGGGGGTAAGTGAGAAACTCAAATTGATAGGATTCACACTGAATAACTTTTCAGCATTGTCCATGCATTATGTAATGTTCACAAAAGAAAATTAGAACACATATCACATAAGTATCATTAAATACGTCCTGTGCTCATGTTCCTTTTCCTTTAAAGTATGCCCTTATTAGGAAGATATTTTACCACATTTTTTCCAGAAATTTTGAAAAACTTACGGGCACAGTGTGGTAAATAGGTTCAATATGGTAAGACCAATTCAGATAAGATAGCATGTTTTTATCTGAGAAACAGTTCTAATGAGATGTATAACCTATTCACATTTGCACTTTGCTTGGCATTCTTGGGATAGTCAAGGATTCAAAGCTCCTTCAGGTGGACACTGCAGACTTTGATCAAACTGAGCAGATATGAAAGCTGATCTGAGTCTGCTGGCTACATATGTTCTTAGTTGTGCCTCTTAAATTATCAGGGAGTATGAGAATCCATCATGAGTGTCCATGCAGGATAGTGAAATCTCACCCGAGGGGTAGGACTTTCAACCAGGAACGAGGCTTGCCTGTTGAAATTCCTACCCCGAGGGTGAGATTTCCCTATCCTGCATGGATTAGCTCGATGGATTCTTTTTCTCCCACATTTAAGTGGATTGTTCCTAGGACCAACGGGCCTGAGGCATGGTCATATGAGATAGAAATTTTCTCACATGGGCAAAAAGCTTATCTCATATGGGCAATGGTGGTAGTAGATATATTTTTTCTAAAAATTTGACCTGTAGACCTAAAACAGGAGTTGTATCTTCTATACAAAGCGAACACTTCTTCATATAAGGTTATTTTTGCAAAAAAAAAAAAAAAAAAGTATACTTATTATTGTTTCAGCACAAAAGAAAAAACAAATATGTTTACTCACTGGAATCATTCCACTGAGATGTTCCAATAAGTACGAACAAAAATCTTTTGGTTCAAAATTCTTAGCTCCAGAAAAAAAAAAAAATTAACCAAAATTATAGATATTTTTCTTATTTCTCCACATAAATGTGTTGTGTGTACTCATTAGAAGCACCTCTGTGAGGCACTTCTAATAATGTATATTTCATGCAAAAATAAGAAAAATATTAACCTGATATTCTCTCTTATCTGAAAAATAATATAAATTATTTCCTGACTACTCCATTTAACTGCCATGATTTACGAGTAAAATTTAGTATTCTTTATTTCAGAGATGTAAATAAAGTATTCTCCACAGCATCCTGTCTTAATGCATCCTTCCTAGTTAGGTATGTGCGTTTTTACTTCTGTATAATTTTTGTTACCCTTGACTTTCTGAATTTAACCATTGCATTGCTGAATAAATTAAGATGCCCCACCAACTTCTAATTTTCAGCAAAATTGATACAAATTCATATGCTTAATGACAAACAGTGCTGATCCAGATCAGTTGGCTTCTTCAAAAGCCAACTGATTGGGATCTGCACAGTTTGCAAAGGCGAGGTTCAGCTGGACGAGAGTTAAATATCAGCCGATGAGCTTGTAAATTTTCTTACTTTTCCAGTCAAATAGGGCTTGATGGTTAATTACAAATTGTCCTCTGGAATGATTTTTTAAATAAAAAATAAGCCCTGTTTTCACAGAAAATAATAATAATGAAAATCAGCAAAAATCTGGTAACTGTTGTCCGTCAAATGCTCATAGTTAATGCGTAGTAAGTGTATGCTGGATAAAACATTGAACAGATGATATTTTGGAATATTTTTTCCAGGAAATAGGATTTGATGTTTCAGGCAAACTTCAAGCAGATAGCAGGGATCCATAGCACTGTTGGTTGTGCAGTCTGACTGCAGATCCTGGGGTTACCTGTTAGAATCCTATAACTTCATGGAGATGGACCATGAAATAATTTCTATGATCATTCTCCCTCTTCTGCTTATTCAAGAAGGGCAGTTGTCAGTTACTGGCGAAAAGTATGTGCACAAAGTACTGGTTAATTGCTTAAAGGATTAAGCCTGCCTCGGAAAAGTGTAAAATGGTTTACTGACCAGCTCGACCAGTGTCAAATATTGCTACTTGTATATGCTATAACTGTGTCTGTCGCATTACAGAAGTTGATATGACATAATTCTCAAAATACACTAAAGTGTCTAAGGTGACATTGTATAAGAAACCTCATCATGCCATAGGGGCCTAAACTTTTACAGACATATAAAGGCCCAGATCAGCATGGACCTCCATGCATTCTGATAAGGGCCTACATTTTCCATTAGCCAGGCTTCTTTCAGGCAAACAGCACTGTGTTCATACCGCACTGTCCTTCACTGTTCACATGTTTCTCTTCACGCTTGAAATGACACTTTTTATTTTTCAGTGATGGTGGTCATTTTGGCAGCAGTAGTAGGAAACATGGTGTAGATATGGAAGTAGTTCGGAAAAACTTACAGAAGCTAGCAGAGACTAGAAATATAGTTATTTTACAAAAGGTAAACCATTTACATTATTATGACAAGAGTTTCTTTGGTAAGGACTAAAGTTTTATTTTCTTTTTTAGAGGAATTGTTAAAGAGTATTTGGTGATAATTCTGGCACTATTTTCTGCAGAAATGCGCACGCTCATTTGGACATTTGCTGTTCACATATAAGGGCCTTTTTCCATATTGAGCACCATATGGCATAAGGGCCCTTTTCTTATGTATGGACTTATGTAGATTCTGACTGATACATACTTATTGTTACTACAGTAATGTGATATGTCTCTTTGTATCATCTTTAGTGGATAAATTGATAGTGATCCAGAGCACTGGCAACATTTATAACAATGCATCTGATCCCAATGTATTTTATACCTTGAAAATGAATCCTTTACAATAGCAGCAGATGACATACTAAATACTTTTTTGCTTCTGAGAAAATAAGCACCGACATGCAAACAATTCACATGAAATGTTTGTTTTATTTTCTCAAGAAAAAAAAATATATATATTGAGTAAAACCAAAGCAACAACAATAACAAATATCACCAAAAATACTTAAGGCAAAAAAAAATTAATTATTAGATTCTCAGGCCATTTTTGGCAAAAACAGATGAGGCAGGCAGGAATTTTTTTTTTTTTTTTTTTTTACTCATGAAACAGGCGAGGGAACTTTTTTTTTATTACACGAACCCTTTAAAAGGACTTGTTTCATGAAATGCATTTTATAGTAATATTACCATAAAAATACTTAATGTTTGGACACCTAGACATAGCTAAAGATAAGGAGAAGTACTGAGGATAACTTTTTTATATGTCCCTATTATTATTAAATATAAAGGATAGTCCCCTACCAGCTAAAGTTTAGTAAAGTAAAGTAATACAATCAGTTTGTGCAGCTCCAGTTTAAATTTCTACCAAAGGTTTATATACCTTCAGAGAGGGATGTTTTGACAGAAATTCTGTCGAATGTGTCTATTTTGGAGCGTCCGATCGACGCACTTACATCGTGGTTTGATAATTCATCCGGGAAGGACCAGACGTCGATACTTCGTATCCCGATTTTATGCCGTTATACAACTCGGCAATTGTGCAGTCTTTTTCATAACCGCCTATAATGTTCCAGGACAGATGCACCGTAGCCCCGGATGAAATCTGGGTGGATATTTGAGACATCTGCTTTGAAAACGAAGGAAACACAAGTTTTGTTTACACAACTTGCGCTTCGGCAGCCATTTTGATCAATGATGGTGCTAAAACGCTTACTCGCTATGTTCAATCCAATGAAAAAATCAATAATATAAGCATTTACGTGACCGTGTATGCTTCGTTTGCATCTAAAACTAGGATTTTAAAAACCGCAACGCACCGGCATGCTGTATCAGACGCGGATGTGTTTTTTTTATTGGACACGGGGAAAAAAGGCTTATGCGCAGACTTTTTGGTACATGCGGCGGGGCCTGAGAATCTAATGATTATTTTTTTTTGGCCTAATGAAATAAATCATCAACCAATATCGGACAAAAAATATATTTATAGCCCAAAGAAAGGTGCTGTTTTACTGCTACGATAAAATGCAATAAAGAAAACGTGACCCACAGTTTAAAAGATTCGAGACTCCCCCATCCGCAGTAACATACTGCATGAATGCATGATTCCATGACACTCAGGACGTGGGAAGACATTCTTGCAGGAAAGTTACAGCAATGGCCATATTGGCTGGAATGATAAACATAGGTCATCCACTTTTAGATCCAATAGACCTTGAATAAAACTAACAAAAACTTATATGAAAACAACCCCATTGAATTTACTGACTCTTACACTCAAATAATTTCTGTGAGCTTTGATTTCTCGTAGGATCATTGCTTGTAAGGGAGGTTAACTTTTGACGGACAAATTGTTTTGTCTGCTTTCCTTGACTACTCACTCAGTACACTCCCATATTACAACACATTTAGTCAATACACAACACACAAAATGGTGGTCACCAGATGTAAACACTGCGCACTCCCAAGATTTTCAGGAAATACACTCTCATACTGACAGTGACAAGAATTGCATAGTTGCAAGTACATTGGGTAAATTGTTTACTTTCAAATGAATCAGCTGTCAGCAATGTGCATTAAAAATAGAAGAGGTAAATGGATGCAGCATGCCAAACAAATAAACAGGGTCCAGTTGTTAAAAGCATAGTTAGCTTAACGAGCTTGTTAGTGGTCGAAATGTTAACTGTTCTAGTAAGTACAATATCTAATTCATATGTATTTTTGCTGAAAAAATGTGAATAGCTTTTATAAATGCAAAAGCTACTCACATTTTTTCAGCAAAAATATTAGGCTATATGCCATATTTAACGATCAAAGTTATAACGATACATTAACTAACGACATCGTTAGTTTTGAACAACTGGGCCCAGCTGACTTTGGTCTCACGTGCTCCACATCCATAATACAGACATTTGCAATTACGCCAAGCTTGGTCTCTACAGTATCATTCATGGATATGTAATAATCATAAGAATTAAAATATTTCCGTATTTTATTTTTAGCTCACCTGAGCACGAAGTGCTCATGGTGAGCTATTGTGGTCAGTCAATGTCCGTCGTCCGTCCTCCGTCGTGCGTCATGCATCGTGCGTTGTGAGGCGTCAACAATTGCTTTAAAAGCCTACTCCTCCTACACCCCTGGGCCAATTGACTTGATACTTGGTAGGAAGACTTGTAGATCAAAAATAGCTAAAATCGTTCCGATCAGAAATCCAAGGTGGCCGCCATGGCCGCCATCTTGAAAATCTATTTTTCTCTTCTTCTCTTGAACCGAAAGGCCAATTGACTCCAGACTTGCTAGGAACCATCAGGGTGACTTGTAGATCAAAAATCGGCCATCTTGAAAATCTATTTTTTGCTTCTTCTCCTGAACCGAAAGGCCAAGTGACTCCAAACTTGCTAGGAAGCATCAGGGTGACTTGTAGATCAAAAGTAGCTAAAATCGTGCCGATTGGAAATCCAAGATGGCCGCCATGGAGGCCATCTTGAAAATCTATTTTTTGCTTCTTCTCCTGAACCGAAAGGCCAAGTGACTCCAAACTTGCTAGGAAGCATCAGGGTGACTTGTAGATCAAAAGTAGCTAAAATCGTGCCGATTGGAAATCCAAGATGGCCGCCATGGCGGCCATCTTGAAAATCTATTTTTTGCTTCTTCTCCTGAACCGAAAGGCCAATTGACTCCAAACTTGCTAGGAAGCATCAGGATGACTTGTAGATCGTGCCGATCGGAAATCCAAGATGGCCGCCATGGCCCCCATCTTGAAAATCTATTTTACGCTTCTACTCCTAAACCCAAAAGCCAATTGACTCCAAACTTGGTAGGAGACATTGGGGTGACTTATAGATCAAAAATAGCTAAAATCATGCCTATCGGAAATCCAAGATGGCCGCCATGGCAGCCATCTTGAAAATCTATTTTTCGCTTCTTCTCCTGAACTGAAAGGCCACTTGACTCCAAACTTGGTAGGAAGCATCGGGGTGACTTGTAGATCAAAAATAGCTAAAATTGTGCCGATCGTAAAACCAGGATAGGCGCCATAGCAGCCATCTTGAAAATCTATTTTTTGCTTCTTCTCCTGAACCGAAAGGCCAGTTGAATCAAAACTTGGTAGGAAGCATTTGTGTGACTTGTAGATCAAAAATAGCTAAAATCATGCCGATCGTAAATCCAAGATGGCCGCCATGGCGGCTATCTTGAAAATCTATTTTTCGCTTCTTCTCCTAAACTCAAAAGTCACTTGACTTGAAACTTAGTAGGAAGCATCAGGGTGACTTGTAGATCAAATATAGCTAAAATCGTTCTGATCAGAAATCCCAGATGGCCACCATGGCCGCCATCTTGAGAATCTATATTTAGCTTCTTCTCCTTAACCGAAAGGCCAATTGACTCCAAACTTGGTAGGAGACATTGGGATGACTTGTAGATCAAAATAGCTAAAATCGTGCCAGTCTGATATCCAAGATGGCAGCCATGGCAGCCATCTTGAAAATCTATTTTTTGCCTCTTCTCCTGAACTGAAAGGCCAGTTGACTCGAAACTTGGTAGGAAGCATTGGGGTGACTCATAGATCAAAAATAGCTAAAATCGTGCCGATCGTAAATCCAAGCTGGCTGCCATTTAGAGTTTGTTCAAATGATCACGCTCAATTGACTGGCATGCCATTTATCTTCTTCTTCAAAATAAAGAACTGCTTAAATGATGATCTTTTCATTAGTTGCGATGACAGGATTGGAAAAATGTTGCATAACATCTGCATATCTGCAGTGGCTATGTCACTCAGGTGAGCGACCCGTGGCCCGTGGGCCTCTTGTTATAGGTCTTTGAACATATGCTGACCACCAAAGCCTAGATCAACCTGGACACGCATGTTATTTGATCAAGGTCTTGACTGTCCACATCAAAATGATTTGATACTTGTCCAACCCATTTATGCCTAGCATCCCATAAAAGGGACATTGGCAAACAGTGTAGACCCTGACCAGATGCTGCAGAATGTGACGTCTGATCAGGGTCTACTCTGTTTGCATTAAATACAGGAATTTCTATAAAAGATGGTAATAATAAAAATTGACGAGGCACCCTTTATATTGGAAATGGACCAGTCCAAAGAGATATGGTAGAAGGATCCATTCTGTGTAAATGGGTTAAAATTATATTGACAAGCTCCAAAAGGCCTGATTGGACATGATGGATTAGCAGGCTTATCTAGGCCTTTGCTGCTCATGTGTGCCCCAAAGACCTCTTTTCATGTGGCATGATTTATTTATTTTAGATCCTCCAGAGTATAGAGAGTAGTCTGATTCCCAGTCTAGCTTCATCTCCTCCCGATGTGGAAGCTGTGCGCCTCTACCTCATTCTTCCAGAACTTCACTTTTTTGATCAGCCAAAAAACTTTACTTCACTAATGGATCCATTTGGAAATTGTATATTAAATCTTGATAAACCTGCATCCAGAGTATTAGGTGAGCATAGTTCTTGATAAGATGCCTTTTTTTAACCAAAAAGTATGGGTATTTTTCTTATTCTGCATGAAAACTTGTCATTGGTACTCATTAGAAGTGCCTAATTGAGGCACTTCTAGTGAGTAACCACAACATGTTTTCATGCAAAAATACCCGTAAGAAAAAAAAAATTACCTGATACCCCCTCTTCTGGAGCTAAGGGTGAGTATAGAATTAATACTCCAGATAGTAAAAGCATACAGATAAATGATTTATGGCATGAGAAAATGCACTTTCAGACATGGGTACCTAGCAAAGACTAAGATTAACATGGGTATCGTTGCAATCTGATCAGTGTCTTTTCTGTCTGCCTTGGGTCCTTGGCTATCCAAGAGTCCCTGGAAAAGACTTGGGTCAGACTGCATTGATGCTCAGGCTGAGTCTTCGCTGGGCATACATGTCCTAAGGTACATTTTCTTATGTTGTGGAGTTGTTAAGGAGGAGTATTTGACAATAACTGGGGGATAATTCTCTCTAATTCTCCATAAAATACATTGAACATCTCTTGAACCGAGAGGCCAATTGACTTGAAATTTGTTAGGAAATATCAGGGTGACTTGCAGATAAAAAGTAGCTAATATTGTTCTGATTGGAAGTCCAAGATGGCCACCATGGCCACCATCTTGTAGATTTATTTTGAACTTCACCTCCTAAGCCAAAATTCCATTTGACTTGAAACTTGATAGGCAGTATCTGGGTGATGTGTAGATCAAAATTACTAAAATTGTTCTGTGAGAAATCCAACAAGGCGGCCACAGTCGCTATCTTGAAAATCTATTTTGAACTTCTTCTCCTGAACGGAAGGGCCAAATGGCTGAAAACTTGATGGTTCCGATTGGAAATCCAAAGATGGTCCCCCTAGCCGCCATGTTGAAAATCTATTTTGAACTTTTTATACCCCAGGCATACGAAGTATGTCGAGGGATATATAGTTTTTGTCTTTGTCCATTCGTCAGTCCATCTGTCTGTCCATGTGTCCATACGAATGCTAGCATTTTGCGTCAAAGTTTTGCGTGAAGTTTTTTCCTTTTGTATATATTTTTGAAAGCTTACACTTTAGGATGTTGATGTGTGGTTAGTGTTACTACTAGATGATTACAGAATAGCTGACATCATTCTGCTGATACTACTGACTCAAGGTCAAGGTCACAGACTTAGAAAATAGTGTGATGTTTACATCAAAGGGTTTTATGTGAAGTTTGTGTCTTTTGCTTATAACTCTGCAGCCACTGATCAAAACCTTTTCATATTTGGCATGGGAGTACCTGAAAGGGTTTTCTTCCATTCCACATCTAAGGACCCCTGCGTCATGACCAAGGGCGGGGCTACAGGTCAAAATCTAGGACACCCCCAATAAGTAGTATATTGCAGTTTGTTTATACAAACAACCTCTTATTAAAGAAGGATGGGCATCAGACATGTTTATCACATCAACATTCTGTGTAATAAGGTCAAGGTCATTGTGACCTTATTTTCTAAATTATTTGGCATGCTTCAGTGATTTTGACATATTTTGAAGCCTGTTTCATGGATTAATGCCTCAATAAAGTAGTATGTTGCAGTTTGTTTATATCAGCAACTTCTTAAAGAAGGATGGGCATTAGACATTTTTATCACATCAACATTCAGTGTAATAAAGTCAAGGTCATTGTGATCACATTTTCATACTCCAGTGATTTTGCCTTATATCTTGAAGATGAATGTGATACTTGGAATATTGGTTCTGTATGACACCATGATTGGCAGCATAACAGATGTAGGTCACCTTGACCTGTATTTCATGGTCCAGTAATTTTGCTGCATATCTTGAATGTTAATTGATATATGAGCATCATTATTTGGGATTATGAATTAGTATGATCCAGCAGTTGACCTAAAATTAAATGTAGGTCACTGTGACCTATATTTCATGGTCCAGTGATTTTATGTTACATCTTGAAGACAATTTGATGTATTACTATCATATTTTGGGATTATGTGACCTATATTCCATAGCCCTGTGATTTTGTCTTATATTTCCCATTGTTTGATACCTAAATGTCATTTTAACTTCATAATACATTAACCTATAGATAATGTGCTATTCTATTCTGTTTTAACACCTTCCACAGAAAAAACGACCTTTCAGTCGTTAATTAAAGTCTTAAACCAGAAGGTCCCTTAGGCAGTTACCTGTGTGACGTAACTCTTCCCGCTCAATTGACCACGTGTTAGTTTCTTTTCTGTGGACAAAGAAATTCAACAAGGATTATTTACCTGTGATAGAAATTTGGATTATTTCTTTCCTCACGGATAAATTTATGTATCCTTGTGTTTCTTTTGTTTATTTATCACTCCTTTCACTTTCTGTGTTATTATTTAAAATTTTCAATTTTCGATTTCATGTATTTTTGGCTGGTCTTTTTCCACATGCGTTTTCGCGACTCTCGCTATTCGGCACAACGCTCGTGCGCGATCGGTTCGATAGTCGTGTTTATATATGCAGAATATTTTTGTTCTTTTCGTTCCAGGTTATTCAGCAATTACGATATGTTTTTTCCTGGACTTTTGTTTGCAGAGATCTTCAGTTGGCTAAAGATTCTCATGGTGGAGAAGCTGATTGTAAAGAACTTGTCAACCCTTGATGGGTTATAAGACAATTCTTCACTGATGGGAGCCCCACCCCATATGGCTATACTGCCGGGGTAAGACCCATCAAGGTGGCATCTTTGGGTACTTAGTATCCGATAAAGTCTAAGTCCACCAGTCACCAGTCACCAGTCATCCAGTCACCAGTCACCAGTCAACCAGGCACCAGTCAATCAGCTTCACCAGTCACCAGTCAATCAGGTGCCAGTCAACCAGGCACCAGTCACCAGTCATCCAGGTGCCAGTCAACCAGGCACCAGTCACCAGTCACCAGTCACCCAGTCACCAGTCACCAGTCACCGATCAACCAGGCACCAGTCAACTAGTCTCCAGTCAATAATTTAATTATTTTCTGGAAAGACTTAATTTCTGACATATTTCACCGGACAAAATAGTCACGTATACTAACTTCTGGTCATTATGTCTAATTATTAAAAAAAAATTTTTCACTGGGCAAAGTATCAGTAATATTTCTGATACTTATACCCGGTCATATTATTATATTATTTCTGATTTTTCACCAGGCAAACTTTTACAGAAAGTGTCTGGTCAATTTTTGCCTAATAATTAATTATCTTCGGGAAAAAGTTTCGAATACTTGTGCCCGCTCAGTTTTCATATATAATCTCCCTTTTTCATCGGACTAGAGTTACGAATACTACTATCCGATCAATTTGTCAAATTACTTGTAACTTTACTGGGTAACAGTTACGAATACTAGTGTCCGGTCATTGTGTTGGGTAACTAGTGTCAAAATAATGATTACTAATTCCCGAACAATCTATTATCGTTCATAGAGCTCCATTCACGTTTAAGTCAATGGATATAGGTTATTAAGTGAAATACATAATAACTTTTTATACAAAAAATTCTGTACAGTCTTTCCCAAATCAGACTAGAATCTTTAATATTCCATTGACTTATTAAAGGTGTGTAATTCCATTAATATTTTAAATTAACTTATGTTTTATCTCTTTTATCCGCTAGAAAGAGTTAAACTTCCGACTATAACAAAATTCTTACCGGGCAGCAGTTCGTAGACTAGTGCCAGGTCATTCAAATGATTTTTATCTCTTTAATTCGCTAGAAAGCGGTTAAATTCCGACTCTAACGAAAATTTCATCGGGAGGCACTTCGTAGAGTAGTGCCAAGTCATTCTAACGAAATTCCACCGGGCAGTAGTTTCGTAGACTTTGTGTCGGATTACTAGTGTGCGAGTAGTAGTCACTAGTACTCGCTCAACATATATTTATTTAATAACCACTATAGACATGTATAGTCTTGGATTATAGGTTATTGAATGACAGCGATGGGTTCTAATACCTAGTAGCCATTTATATTGTTGAATTCTGTCCAGTCACTTTTGAACTTGACTTAAATTCTATATATATATTTATTATTGAAAATGAATTAAGAATTATCGGTTACGATCAAATTCGCAATTCATTCACTAAGTGTAGAAGATACTTCCAGCTATAATTATATCTCTTTTATTCGCTACAAAGAGATTAACTTCTTACATATTCACCTTATTCGGCTCTAGGGCAAAGGTGAACTATAAAACTATCGTTATTTATAAGAAGAAAAATATACACGAAATATAAAAAATTTTCTTCTTTCCTCCCCTGTTTTTCTTCTACATGCTCCGATATGTAATCAGCATGTAATCTAAGGAGTAAATTGACAAGAAAGTAGCAATCGATCTTTTCTACTTTCTATTAATTTTTCATTCTTAAGGTATCGGAAATTTACACCAACCAGATAAATAAATTAACAGTTTATTTATTTATTCGCTACCTCTCTAGATTACTACGATTTAAAATTCTAGTTGAGGTACATATTTTCCTTTTGTCTTTTCTACATGGAAAATAGTTGATCCGATAAGCTATTATTCTATTTTATACTATCTTTTGATTGATTATATAAGAGTCTAGGTCAGTCGTGCTCTGTCTAAACTCTGCTATAAAATAATAAATAAGAAAAAAATCTTATATTTAGGCATAGATATAATTCGATACGTTCTTTACTTTGCCTGTTTTATTTTTCTTCTGGATCATTTAAGACTACGATAGCAATATACCAGATATATTTGCCTCAGTAAGAATCTATTACGCTGAAGATTCTTCATATTGGAATAATAATTTTATTATGATTATAATTCTAGACCCAATTAATCCTCGTATATTATAGGTCTACTTTATCTTATTGAGGAATAGTTTTGCTTCGACTAGCTCTATACCTCTAATATTTTATTTATAACTAGAGTCCATGTCAATCAAAATTTTCTTGCACTTTGGTATTGACAATGGATACATATTTAGTAAAGGCATTAATTATTCAGTACGTGACAGATTATTATTGCCTAAATTAGATATTATATACAATACTTTCCTTTTGATATTTTGTTTTATTGACTTTGTAACTATTCAGAAACTGCCAAAGTCAATCATTTCCTTCCTCTAAACTTACCGAAGCTCTAGATTATGTTGATATATATTTTTGATATATGCTTAGAGGTTAATTAACGAGAGTTTACCTCATAATAGCAGATATTATTATAATTATATTAATCAATCTATAGTCTAGGCTTAGACAAAAGGGAAAACATCCTTAATTACGAGCCGGTAAAGAATTAAGACACTCTTAATTATCTCTTTACCCCTCCTTTATGTTTACATTCGTTAAAGGGATCATAGTAATTCTCGCTAAGAGTTCAAGTTCAGTTTGCGAATAATGCAAAGATTAATATCTTGATTTCCAGTCCGCATCAAAAATGGTCTATATATATAGATAAATATCTTTTCCGAAACTGGATATTTATTTATTTTTCCACACAATAAGTCATTTCAAGATGTCGATGATTTTGAAATGCACTGCTTCAATTTATAATATAAAATATGTTTATATTAACTTCACAACTTAGTAAGTGCTGCACCTACGTTCCTGGTCAGATCTTACTTTTGTGATATTTTTGAACATACTGAAAGTTTTCTCCGATTATACATTCGGTAAATAAACTTTCGAGTAGTATTTATGCTTTTAAACATTCAGATTATTTGATAATTGTTGGAGATAATATATTATTCCGATATTTATATATCTATCTTCATTATTTATCTTTCTCATCTTACTTTTAAATTAGATTGACCTTCTCGCTACGTTCCAGGTTTAAATCTAGCTAACATTGTGGAACAGTCACTTTTTTATTTCCTAAACAATATTTTAACATTTTTCTCAGTATTCAGAGCATAACGACTTCATGAATACTTGGAAATAATTCAATTCTACGCTTATTAAACTAAGCCTAAAACAAGCCCTAGTTTTTTAGAATGGATATTATCCTTCGATTCAGTTCATGGAGATACATCCTTTTAGATCCCATTATCTCTATTTCAATCATTCAAAATTCTAATGACTAAGTACTCCTTTTCTACGTACGAATACAGAATATCGAATCACTGTTGCTGCATATTGGTTAAAGATTAAACAAATTTTATCTTAAACCTATATGACGTTAAATTAATTATTATCTCTTTCATATACATGTTTTTACCCTTCCGTCAGGGATCGCGGTAATAATATTATTACTCTCTATGGTTTACACATAGATCTCGAGAGTATATATATGTATTTTCTTCCTGAACTCATTTGCGAGTACGTAATTTGATATTTCAGGAATTACCAATTATGCAGACATAGATTTTATTCTATTAATATTCAATTCTAAAAAGTTGATTGAATGTTTATCTATAAAATTTCCGGGCAGTAATTTTATAGAGAGTTATATGTTTAATAATTCCTTGCTTAAATAATAGTTACGCTTAACCTATTATCTATAGCGGGAATTTTGTTCAGTAGTATAATTTTTATTTAGTATTAATATATTTCTTACTATTCTTAAATATGCGTATAGAATAGTAATACTATCTCTTAACTTTTAAATTAAGTGTTTTCTGAGATTATTAATCAGTATTATTGTATAATCTTTCTTCAGAGATTATCACACTATTACTTTTTCTCTGAGTCCTTCTCTTTTTATGAACATTTTGATTTGTATCAAAGTGGATTTTTTAACATTTCTTGATTTCCATGATTATTTACTCAGGAGTACTTTTCATGGCAATCTTCTGGTATAGAAAGATTCTATCCAGCTTATTTATTATTGCTTAATCTTATCAATACGGTAAGATTTAGCCAAACTATGACCGTCATACAGTTTGCTGCGATCAACCTTATTCTTATCTCTCTTATTCTCTGTCAAACTCATAAGTTATGATGTTGACAGTTTATTCTTTATTTTTTTGTCAGGACATCAAACGCTTTTATATGTCTATGACAAAACTAATTATCAATGGTTTAGGTTGTTTTTTCTTCCCAGCAGTTATATGCAAACTCTGTATTATTTTATTGCTTGACTAAAAATTCGTTGTACAATTAGTCTAGCAATAGTTTTAACCATTATGTTTGTCTATACCTTTTTTTTCTTCTCGTGGATAACTTAGTTATAGTTAAGTTAACTCCATCTACTTTTATTATCTCCCCTTCTTTAATTTGATCAAGGGAAATAATTACACATTATGGTTATTTTAAGTCTGTGTCTGTTCATCGGAAACTGTCCTGTCGCTCAAATTAACAGAATCTAATTAGTTTATAATTCTAATAGCTTAGACTATTACAATTACATAGCTTCACATATCTAGAATTTTATCCAAAATATCTACATATGTCAGTTATCTATAGGAAACTCCACCGAGTAGACTTTTCCTTATTTATTCAAGACCCTACATAGACTACTTACAGTGTATGGTCTTGGCTTTTTGTTTTACAAATTTTGTTTTGAAAATATTTCTATATTCCTAGCTTACTTTGCAATGGAATATTTATGTTATGTCTCAATGACTCCCTTTTCTTTTTGAAGCCAATTGTTGTTTCCTAAAAAGAAAAAAAGACGGGGGGGGGTGGGGGGGGGGGGGGGGGGAGCAATGTTAGGTCTCTGAGACTTAAGAACTGGCTTCCTCTAGAGTCTACTAATATATATAAGGTTGTTAGATCATAACACCTTAAAGATATGCTATTTTGTGAATCTAGATCATTCTTTCTATTTAATATAGAATTAGAATGTATCTGATTCCTTTGAGTTTCCTGAGTCTTAACCAGAAGTGGTGAGATATTATTGGTGTTAGAATTAGGAGAGCACCTCCCTCCTATTCTGCAAATTCTAGCACATTATCTATAGGTTAATGTATTATGAAGTTAAAATGAAGTTTTTTAAAAGTAAAACATATTTTAACGAGTAATACTTAACCTATAGATAATCAATTATCTCCCTCCGCCCACCCTTGCTTATCTCTCCTAATTGTGTCTATTGTTTTACACATAAAAGAAACTGACACGTGGTCAATTGAGCGGGAAGAGTTACGTCACACAGGTAACTGCCTAAGGGACCTTCTGGTTTAAGACTTTAATTAACGACTGAAAGGTCGTTTTTTCTGTGGAAGGTGTTAAAACAGAATAGAATAGCACATTATCTATAGGTTAAGTATTACTCGTTAAAATATGTTTTACTTTTAAAAAACTTCATATTTACATATAATGACACAGTGTAACCCAAACTTTCTCCTCAAAGTAAATATAAATCAGTATGACCTAAATTTCATGGTCTAGTAATTTTGCTTAATATCTTTTAGATGATTTAATGGATTAACATCATAGTTGATATAATGTGTGACCATCAGATTAATTTCTCAAGTATGTGTAGGTCAGTGACCTATATTTTAAGGCCCAGCAAATTTGCTTCATGTCTTGAAGACTATTTACTCCAGGAATGTTGTACTTGGGATGATAGATTAGTGTCACTCAGAGACTGACATTGTAAACTATATCTTTCCTTATATTATTGTCATTTACTTTAAAATATTTTATAATTAAGAAATGGCTCCGGCTGGGGGTATTTGTGACCCTCTGGGCACTTGCTCTAGTTTCTCCTGAACCAAATATCCATTTGACTAACAGTTCATTGGAAGTATCAAGGTGACTTCTAGATCAAAAGTAGTTAAAATTGTTCTGATTGGAAATTCAAGATGGCCACCATCTTGAAAATCTATATTGAACTTCTCTCGAACCGAAATGCCAACTGACTCTAAACTTGTCTGGTAATCAAGTGAGCAATACAGGACCATCTTGGCCCTCTTGTTTAAAATTGATTTTCTGTATGAAGCTGTATTATTAGTTAAGTCACAGCTATTTCTAACAACACAGACTATATTTTATTGCATGCAGATGCTAGATATAAAATGAATATGTCTTGTAAATAATGCATATCTCTATTTCAGATTTGTGGTGGGGAAGTCTTTCAGAGTCATTCTTTCACAGGGTTGTATATGTGAGTAAATTGGATGTTATTTGTCGTATTGTATGTGTTGTATTTTGTCCATAAGCTATGTTCTTTGTTATTACATTTATTGAATTTTTACAGGTAGGTTGGGTGAGGCAAAGGTGTCGTGTATCTTACGTCACCAGAGCATCCAGCTGATATTGACTTACATTTGGGCAAAGCCTGCTGTCCTTGCAGCAGGTAAGGGTAGAAGGGGAATGTTTTTGATTTCTTCTTTTTCTTCACTGTCATTTATTTTCCTTTCTCCCCTTCTCTCTCTTTCATCCTCTACTATCTCTTTATCTCTCTTCTCCCTTTCTCTAGGAGATGACACAAAATGACCCACAAGGGTTTACGTGTCATTAAACCCCAACATAATTGTTGAATTTTTAATGGGTGGTAGTGTAGTGGTAAGAGCCTGCAGTACTTTGAGCAGGCAGAGAAAAGAGGCACCTGTGGCATGTTAATATTTCTTCTGTTCATGCACTGTTATTCCTTTATTCCCTCAATTTCTTCTATTTCTCCCTTTCCTCACAACTTCTAGCTCTTCTGTCCTTTTTTCCCTTTCTCTGGGAGACAACACAAAAGGAAACCCCTCAAACTCCATCAGTGCATGCATCCCAGGCTTCCAGGTCACCTGCCACAATACTAGGTCACTGTGACCTACTTATGCAAAAACATCACCACCTATCTCAGCTTGTATTGTGAAAGCCCCTTTAAACTTTACTTTTTCTTTAAAAAAAAAACAAAACATAGAGCTAATACAACACACACCGTAGCTGTATATAAAAGTTGATATGAGGAAAATATTTTTCTTATTTCTCCACAAAAGTTTTATTTTGTTGGTACTCATTAGAAGTGCCTCACTGAGGCACTTCTAATGAGTACCAACAACATATGTTTTCATGGAGCAATCAAAATATCAAGAATTTTTTTGGAAAAAAAACACACACATACACACGCACACACACCTGCCTTATCTGGAGCTATGACAGCCAGTGTACCTCAGACTCTGTCTACTATTTTTATTGTATCTTTCTAGGTATATAAAGAAACTGTGAAGTATGTGTTACAGTTACCTAACCTTGATCCTCAGAATATCAAAGAGGTAAGTGGCTGGTTTGGGTGGATTGTGGGATTTTGTTTTGTGTCTTTCAGAATGCCTTTGAATGGACTTTTAAATCTAAATCCTTCAGCTGGGAGATGACACCAAAATGACCTACAAGGATTGACAAGAATTCAAATATCCCCTCTTGGAAGAGCTAAAGTGATCATATCTTTCTTTTATAAACCTTTCTCTTCCATCTATTTGTGTCATCCAAATACAGTCGACTCTCGTTATCTCGAACTTCACGGGACCTGATAAAAATGTTCGAGTTATCAGTAGTTCGAGACAACCAAATTGTGACGTCATAGGTATGACGACTGTTCGCCTCTGTTCGCAAAAACGTGGTTGGAAGGCACATGTATATGGCAATTTAAATAATTTACGCGTACTTCAGTTTGCATTGTTACTGTTTGTTTTAGGAGATGCAATGGTTCTCTTGGAATAATATCATCAATAAATGTTAATATTAATAAATTTCAAACGTCTCTTGTTGTCTTTTAATACTCCTGCAAATTTGGATTTCCATGTGAGCTGCAAATAAATTACTGGTTTCCGGGTTGTGTTAGCTATACGTTATGAACTGGTTTGGATTAGCTCCCTTCGCATAGTCGACTCGATAAAGAGTTGACTGGTTTCCGCTTTTGCATAAAACGCTTACAATGTTAAGCGGCAGCTGTAAGCTAGTTTTGATTATCTCCCCTGGCATAAACGAACCCTCTCAGAGCGGCAAACTGTAGATCCTGCAGAGAAAGCTCGTTATGAGCCGTCTCATCTGGACCTACACTATTTGTGCGGGTATCCGTATCAGTCTACAGGGTCGGAAGGGTTAACATCGGTACCCACGTATGATTCGTCTATTTGAGGCCGTGCACGACAACTCCTATTAGAAGACTGTGCGACTGTCAAAGACTCGGATCAGCCTGTACGCCCACGAATTTTCCATTATATGCATGAGCCTTATCTGGGCTTACCAAAGAGCACCGCCTGACCAAAGAGTAACAAGCAAAGATTCAGACTTAGCTAGCATGTTCAATACAGGCTGATTTGAGTCGGAACCTGTCGCGCACTGACTTTTCTTGAAGACGCTATATCATTCAGACGGACAGTACTCAGTAGTGAAGATCATATCTAAACAATAAATTAAAGAAACGTCGTTGATTAATCTTCCATAACACCATTCTGAGCTGCTTTTTATCTCACAAATCAATGACACGAGACGGTGTTGAGCGCCGCGTGTCAAACCCGACTCGACACGCACGTGATTTCATAATTACGGATTTTAGACATTGTGTTGTTTGTAATTACCTGGACAAAGGGGAAAATTAAAATATTGATTTATTTATCAATGGCCTATTATGATTTTCATTAACTGAGAGACCGGCGGCGCCGCATCTTACATTTTGTTTTCCTTCGTCATGGTCCGAGTTCGAGATACGCGGTAGTAAAAACTGTGAAAAATATATTCAGGGACTGAAAATGATGGACGAGATAGCCGAAGTGTCGACATAAAAGTAGTTCGACATACGCGAAGCTGAAATACAATAAATATATAAGGAAAATAATCGGGACTTAGAAATCAGTTCGACATAAGTGATAGGATCGAGATAAGAGGGGTCGAGATAACGAGAGTCAACTGTACCAACTACTTACTGTAGAATAATACAGTAAATAAGACTGATAAACCATTCTGACACAAATGATCCTCAAGAATTGATGTATTGTTAAACTTGAGATCACTACCATTATATACCAAGAAACTTGCTTCAGAATGCTCCCTCTATCTAGACCTATGACTTCTGTTTCAGATGGTTGCTTGATACCATGTACTGTTTGTATTCTTTGAAGGGCTGAAGAAATTAAAGCATGTCAGTGAATAGAATGGGCAGATAATACCATACACCAGGGCCCAGTTGTTCAAAACTAACGATGTCGTTAGTTAACGATTCATTAAAATTTTAATTGAGTGATACGCAAATATGCTGAAATTTTTTGCTGAAAAAATGTGAGTAGCTTTTGCAGTGCAAAAGCTACTCACATTTTTTCAGCAAAAAATATCAAAATATTGTGTATTGAATCTGCTAAAACAGTTAACGAAATGACCCTTAATGAGCTTGTTAAGCTAACGATGCTTTGAACAACTGGGCCCAGGTTCTATGTATATGAACTGGAGCAAAAAGTTATTATATTTTTTGTTATTTTTGCACCAGAACTTATCCAAAGCTGCAGATAAGAGGGGTTATCATATACAGTTGACGCTTGTTGCCTCGATTTGGCTATCATGAATAACAGCTTATCTCTAAGTGAAAATGTGGTCCCAGTTTAAACATGAAAATTTAACAACAGGTAACAAAATATTGTGGAAAAGAGGAGAAATTTCTTTTGGTGCAAAATTAACAAAACTTATCTTTAACCTTTACCACTCTCTGGGCATTTTCAGCAGACGACAGATTGATGATATTTTTCTTATTTTTCCCAGAAAACAGGATTTAACATTTCATGCAAATTGTCTCCTTAGGAGACAATTTGCATGAAATGTCATATCCTGTTTTCTGAGAAAAATAAGAAAAATATTTCAAAATGTCATTTGCTGAAAATTTTACCCAGAGTGCTAAGCGTTAACTACTCCTTTTAGCTTGACCTGTGGCATCTATTTCAGATGGGCACTCGATACCATGCCCTGTATGTGTCATTAGAAGTGCTGAAAAAACTGAACCATGTTAATGAACAGAATGGACAGATAATTCCGTACACCAGGTTCTATATCAATGAACTTAAGGATAAAGTAGATATCAAGAGTGACTACCTGTCATGGGTTCAACAACAACATCCAAGTAGATACCATACAGGGATGCAGGTATGTGACTGTAATTCGTTTGGCTTTTTATTTTGAATAAATGAAAAAAATAACTTCTAATCAGAAACCATGTGACACCTTTTATAGCTCACCTGAGCCTTTAGGCTCATAGGTCAGCTTATAGGATAGGCAGGCTCTGTCATCTGACCATCTATGCCTCTGTACGTCATGGTCCGTTGTCCACACACTTCAAATGTCTTCTCAGAAATCGCTGGGTCAATCAAAGCCAAATTTCATATGGAGCCAAAATGGATAGGGGAAACAGGGTCTGTTCACCTCATCTGGGTCACATGACCAAGATGGCTGCCGGGTCCGTATATGTTTAAAAATACTTAAAAAATCTCCTGAATCAAAGGACTGATATGCTGCATTTGGATATGGTCCCAATAAAATTTGAAAAAAAAAATAAAAAAATGATAACCTTGGGTTGACCTTGACCTTTTTACGGAAAGGTCGCATTTTGTTACATAGGCTCCTGTAGGCAAAACTTGAAAAAATTTCTCTCTGGATTTTGCAGTTTTATGATATTTAACCATGTAACTTTTGATTGACAATGCAATAAATAATGTTTTCAAGTTTTAAACCATATTGCATGCTTGAAATTTGAATTTAAAAAAAAAAAAAGAAAAAATTCTTAAAATCCTCATCATTGCTAGTTACAGAATAGCATTTACACCTAATATAGATGTTTAGATATACATTTAAGTGAAATTATAGCCACTTTTAAGAAATTTTGTCAAATTAAGTCACAAAATCATTTTTAAAATAAAATTTAAATTGTAATATTATGGTTCTTATTTAAAATTTTGTTGATTTTTCGCAAAAAGTAAAAGATGATACAGGTCTTTAACTTAAATATGATGATAAACTGTCTCAACTGACACTTTAAAGGTCATAAATCCAAGTTTTAAATATTTTAATTATCAAAAAAAAAAAAATGACCACTATGACATCATAAAGGCATCATTGATATTCCTGAGCTGTTTGGAAAGATCAAAACTGCTCCAGTTCAAATGGCTATAACTCAGGAACTAACTGGAATTTTTACATGTGGTTTTCTGCATCATGATCCTTGAAATAATGCCTTTAAGGCTTTAATGGAGAAATAGGAATATAAATCTTCGTCACTTGATCTTTATGATGGCTGCCATGCCCATATGTGGTAAAAACACTTTTTCTTCTCCAGAACCAAAATTACTTTTAGGTTGAATCTTGATATATAGCATCAGGGACTCAAGGTCTGCGAAGTTTGTTCAAATGATGATAGTAGATTGACTTTTGACCTTTTTCTGGTAGGGTCAGATTTGCCTCCCTATACATTTGTATGGCGGAAATGTTGAAAAATCATTTTTAGCTCGGCTGTTTTCGAAGAAAACGAGGAGGTATTGTCATAGCTCTGGCATCGTCTGTGTCGTCGTCGTGGTGCAAAAACTTGGACACTTTGTAATATCTCTGTCATTACTGAAGATATTTACTTGAAACTGGGACTAGTTGTTCTTTATGAAAAGGGGAACTCATACCAATAGGGGAGGTAACCCTCAAAATATTTTTGGCACAGTTATGCCCCTTTTTCAACTTAGAATTTTTGTTGAAAAATGGTTTCTCTGCGATTTCTCAAGAACTGATGGATGAATTCTGATCATGTTTGGTATTTAGCATAATTAGGAGGGTCTCCATTGCAGAAAGGAATTCGGTGACCTTGACCTAATTTTCAAGGTCACCATGGAACTTTGATCATTCAGAAAATGGGTTTCACTGCTATATCTCTAGAACCACTGGATAGATTCTGGTCATGTTTGGTATATAGCATAATTAGGAGGGTCTCCATTGCAGAAAGGAATTTGGTGACCTTGACCTAATTTTTAAGGTCACCACGGAACTTTGATTGTTCAGAAAATGGGTTTCACTACGATATCTCAAGAACCAATGGCTGGATTCTGGTCATGTTTGGTATTTAGCATAATTACTTATTCTGCCTAAACCTAAGACTGTCTATCTTACTTATTCTGCCTTTCTGACACCTAACTGTGGATAAGTATTTTAACCCACATAATTATGGCACTTCCAATTTAATGTATTTAAGAAGTTCTGTTGCTTATAATCAAACATGCCCTATATATTTCTAAAAGAAACTGCAGCCGAGCGTTGGCACCTGCATGCGGTGCTCTGGTTTCAGAATGTATTAAAGACTAGTGGCTGAAACTTACGATGTATGATTAACGTAGTAAAACCTTTTACTTACAATAAAAATTTTGTCCTCTGGGGGTTATCTGCCTTTGCCCCTGGGCTATATACATGTATAAAATTGAGTAAAAATGGTTCCGCATCATTAAACAGGATGTTATCAGTAAGTTGCGGGTTCGACCTGGCCGGGTCTGCGACATTCTTTCGTGGAGATTGATCATGAAATATTTTCTACAGTCATTATCTCCCTTCTGATGATTCAAGAAGGGCAGTTGTCAGTTTCTGGCAAAAGAATGTACACAATACTGGTTAACCACTTAGAGGACTAAGGCTGCCCCGTAAAAGTCTGGTTAAGTAAACTGTCCATGCTCAACATTACCCCATTGGGTTGACTGGGCTGTAAGACCTCAACACAAACAAAAACTAATGATTGAAACATACAGTGTATGATTATGGTAAAAAACACTTAAGAAAGCTCTGAGGCTGAATCTTGCTACATTTATATAGTATTGGGGACTCAAGGTCTACGAAATTTGTTCAAACAATGCTCCTAGAATGACTTTAGACCTTTTTACGGCACAGTCAAATTTGTGTCCTAGTTGCTGTGGCAATACTGGAAGAATGTTGCATGGCATCTGCAGATATGCAAGGGCTGTTTTACTCAGGTGAGCGAATCATGGCCCATGGACCTCTTGTTATCATTTGCTGTACCTATGTACTGTAATTTCTCTAAATATCCAGACACCTAAGCTCCTTACCATACTTATCATAAAATTTAAACAAGTTCATTTGAAAAGTTTGATGTCCATAAAAAATACATGCTGAATGGCAAACAGTCCAAACCCTGCTCAAGCTGGTTGTTCTGACTAAACTGTTTGCTTAGGCTCTGTAGCCGCAGATAACAGGAAAATCTAGAAAACAATTTTCCTACAAATACATATATTGTGGGTACTCATTAGAAGTGCTTTAAAAAAGCACTTCTAATGAGTACCCACAAAATATGTTTTTTTTTGTAGAGAAATAAGAAAAATATACATACTTTTTGCCTGAAGAAAGTGTTTCTGGAGGAGTATCCAGACAAATATTTTTCTTATTTCTGCAAGAAAATGAGTTGTAAGAACTCGTTAGAAGTGTTTTGTCAAGGTGCTTTTAATGAGTACTGCTGGCAGTGGTGGCTCAATCAGATGTGTGTTCAACTCGTGATCTTGGGGGTGGTCGGGTGGTGCGAAGGTGTCATGTATCTTATGTCACCGGGGCGTCCAGCTGATATTGGCTTACAGTTGGGCGAGGCCTGCTATCCTTGTAGCAGGTAAGGGTAGGGAGGTGATATTTTTATTTCTTCTGTTTCTTTACTTTCATTCCTGTTCCTCTTTCTTCCCTGTCCCTCTCTTTCATCTCTTCTACTATCTCTTCTGTCTCTTTTCTCCCTTTCTCTGGGAGACGACACAAAATGACCCATAAGGGTTGACGTGTCGTTAAACCCCAACACAATCAAAATCAACTCGTGATCAGGAGTCCCTGGTTCAATCCCGACCAGGTCCGGTGACATTCTTTTGTGAAGATTGATCATGAATTATTTACGGTCATTCTCTCCCTTCCACTGATTCAAGAAGAGCAGTTGTCAGTTTTAATGTGAAAGAATGTGCACAAATACTGGTTAACTACTTAGAGGACTAAGCCTGTCCAGGAAAAGTGTGGTTAGGTAAACTGACTGGCTGGACATAACCCTAATGGGTTGACTGGGCCGTAAAACCTCAACTCAGTCAATCAATCTAATGGATACCCACAACATTATGTTTACTTGGTGAAATGAGAAAAATATTTTTTTTGAAACTCCTCTTATGTAGCTATGATATAGGTTTTCAGGGAGAATTAAGAAAAATATCCATACTTTTTGATTGTGGAGATTGATCATGAAATATTTTCTATGGTCATTCTCTCCCTTCCACTGATTCAAGAAGGGCAGTTGTCACTTTCTGGTGAAAGAATGTGCACAAATACTGTATAATTGCATAGAGGACTAAGCCTGCCCAGGAAATGTCCATACTTTTTGATTTTGATTGTCTTACATGGAGCTTTGCCTAATAAATATGATCCACATGGCTGTGACAAAGTGTTATTGATTTCAGCAGAAGTTGTTGTTCTGTAACTATCCATTTACATTTGATGCTGCTGCCAAAAGTGTCCTGTTACAGACAGATGCCCTGATGCAAATGCAGGTAAGACTATTTAAGGTGAATGAATACACCTTCAAGGGAGACAACTCAGACAGAATTGGTTTTGCTCTGCTCACTTCTAAAAGGGGGTCTACTTGAAAAAGAAAGAATTTGCTCCCCTTAGGATCAAATTCTTTCCTTTTATGATAGACTTCTTTTCAGAAGGGGGTTCATGTGCAGAAAAGCAAACAGGAAGTCACAAAAGTCATCTCCCTTAGGAAAATGGCGGAAAATCTACAGAGTGTATCCAGTACCCTTGGGGTACTTGATACACTTAGTAGATTTCTGTCATATTCTACAAGGGAGACAACTTTTGGGACTTCCTGTTTGCTTTCCTGCATACCAAGCCCTTCTGAAATGCCGTCTACTCAAAAAGGAAAGAATTTGCTCCCAAAGGGTCTGCTCTAGAAAAGCATTTGCTCCTAAGGGGTCTACTCAAAAAGGAAAGCATTTGCTCTCAAGGAATCTACTCTAAAAGGAAAGATTTGCTCCCAAGGGTGCTCCCAAGGGATCTACTCTAAAAGGAAGGCATTTGCTCCCAAGGGGTCTACTCAAAAAGGAAAGCAACCTTCCTGAGATACCAAAAGAAAATAAGATGAAGATAAGATTTGAATTAACCAAACTGCAAAAAATTGCAACAGGGGAGCAGCTTGGGAAAGGTGAGAGAAAAAACTTACTTTGGGGTAAAATATGTTTAAAATGCCCAAAACCTGACCCGTATCTCTTAAAGCAAATCCAGACATGAACATATGAAATCAAAACACATGAAAGCACAATTAGAAAGAAAACAAGAAGCAAAGTGGTTAGGCATTGAACAAAATGATGACATCAACACAAGAAAACATAACTCTTGAAAATATAACAGAAAGCAAAGTGGGCAGTGGTAAAATGTAATACCATGTTTTACCAGATGTTGCATACTATAGAAAGAGGGCTAGTTGAAGTCTCTTAAAGTTATTAACTGGACTTAATTGTTTATTGCTAAATGTATAGTGTCCCCACCTATGATGTCACTATGATGCAAATAGTGACATTTGTTTCAACTGTAAACAATACTTGAAGAAACAAAGGAATCTTAGAGTGTTGAAGTTTTCAAAGCAATAAATAAAAAGAATACAAGTGGATTTGTGAAAGAGGAGTATTGCGCGAGGCTGAGATTAAATTGAGGGTCAATTGTTTACAATCAAGCCAAAGTATACATGCACCAAAATTTCCTAAAGGTTGTTGTCCACATGATTATCATTGACCAATGAATTCAGGTAATGGTTATTTATAGCCGCTCTATGTTTGTCTCTGTGACATCAGAGTGCTCTGTAAAACCAGGACTGGGCTTAGTAATGAGACATTGGCAAACTGTGGACCCAGATCAGATGTTTGGCAATGTGGTATCTGATCTGGGGCTACACTGTTTGCTTAAATTACAGGAGGTGACAGGATAAATGAAACATTCTTAAGTCCCCATTCAGGACCATTTTCCCAGATTACACTCAGAGACAGTTGACCCTCCAGTGCTTTGATTATTATTTCCCTATATAAAAAAACAAACTATATATCTCGTTATCTCGACCTTGCTTATCTCGAATAACCGCTTATCTCTAAGTGAAAATCTGGTCCCTGTTCTAACATGGAAATCTAACAACAGATATCAAAATGTGGTGGAAAGAGGAGAAATTGCTCCACAATATTTTCAATATATCTCTTAACTTAGGAGTCAAATTACATATTCATTTATTAAATGTGGTTGTTCGATTTATTGTTTTCCTCAGTTCCGGTAATCTGATATGTCGACGTACGGATTTCTCGAGGTGTTCCAGAGAGTCCCTTGGACTTCGAGATAACGAGAGTCGACTATAGTTTGTACACATTGGAAATGTTTCCATAATATAGATTTTTATGGAGAACTGCAAAATTATCCCAGAATTATCACCAAATATTTCTCCTTAACAAATCCTCTGGATACATGCTGAATTTTTTACTGATCTATCTAAGACTGTCAAATTCACTTGAAAGTACAGTCAAACCTGTCTTAAGCAGCCACCCATGGGAAGCTTAAAATGTGGCTGCTGAAGGCAGGTGGCTGCTTAATACAGTTCAAATATATAAGTATATGAATTTTCGGGCAACTTCCGTCTGGCTGCTTAATACAGGTTGGCTGCTTAATAGAGGTGACCACTAACACAGGTTTGACTGTATATTGTAAATGTCTGTGCTGTTTGCATATGTAATAAGTCTATACTTTTATGATAGAATTTTTTTTTTGTTCAGTCTGCTATAGATGAAGTGCAGCGGCGTAACTTTCAGAGCTTCTTCCTGCCCATCAATCCTGTGAACCCGTGTTTAGTTTTCTATGTGTCCAGAGATAGTATTGTTCAAGATACTGTACAGCAACTCATGCAACAGGGCAGTGGTGATCTTAAAAAACCCTTGAAGGTAATTACAAGTTTATTTTAGTGCCTGGCTCCATAGCACAGTAGGTAGCATATCTGACTGCAGATGCAGTGGTCGCAAGTTAAAACCCCAGCCTGGCCATGTAACTTTTGTGGAGATTGATCATGAAATCACTTCTATGGTTATTCTCCCCCTTCTGCTGATTCAAGAAGGTCAGTTGTCAGATATTGGTGAAAGTATGTGCACAAATACTGGTTAACTGCTTAGAAGATTAACCTGCCCAGGAGAAGTGCGAGTAGGTTAACTGACTGGCTTGACATGACCTTAATAGTGTTGACTGGGCCGTAAAACTCCAGTGAAGCAAATCAAACTTACCAGTTATGATATATCCAGATTAAAAGGAATACCGTAGCTCTAGGTAAGTCGCTTTTTCAACCAGAAAGCACTGGGCCCAGTTGTTCAAAGCATTGTTAGCTAAACAAGTTCATTAGTGGTCAAAATGTTAACTGTTCTAATAAGTACAATACCAAATTCACAGGTATTTTTGCTGAAAAAAATGTGAGTAGCTTTTGCAAATGCAAAAGCTACTCACATTTTTTCAGCAAAAATATTAGCATAAACCTCGTATTTTATATTTAATGATCAAAGTTTTAACGATACGTTAACTAATGAAGTCGTTAGTTTTGAACAAGTGGGCCCTGATATTTTTCTTGTTCATAAAAGCATATGTTGTGGGTAGTCATTAGAAGCACCTTCCAAAGGGGCTTCTAATGACTATCCACAACATATATTTTCGTGGAGAGATAAGAAAAAAATTTACCTGATACCCACTCTTATCTAGAGCTATGAGTACCATATTTATCCTAAATATATATGGACACCCTAACTCTTAGCATGCTGGGTAAAATTTTCAGCAGACATGTTGAAATATTTTTCTTACTTTTCCCAGAAAACAGGCTTGACATTTCATGCAGATTTTGTCCACTGGAAACAATTGCGTGAAATTCAAAACCTATTTTCTAGGGAAAATAAGAAAAATACAATCAATTTATCATCAGCTGCATTAGCCCAGAGAGTAGTAAAGATTAACCAATTACAAACTTGCTCAAAAACTTGAACAAGCCTGTTTGACTTCCTGATAATGTGTCTAAAAAGTACTAAGGGAATGGCAAACAGTGTAGGCCAATCAAATTGCTTCTTAAGATCAGTTTAATCTGGGTCTACACTGTTTTCTCAAGCCTTTGTCTGGTCTGAATATTTAGGGTAAATAAGGTTTTCAGGAGGTAATTTTTTTTATCTTTTTTGCTATTTTATCACTAGGACAATTCTAATGTATAAAACACAGTGGTGCAGAAATAACTGAAGATAATCAGTAAATTATCACCTTGTCTACAGCTGGAAGGTAGCGTCTTTCAGTTAGCTATAACAATCATTTATGATGTAGAACTGGTACTTCATTGTTAGTCTAATATCTGAACAGTATGGTTTTCTGATGGTTTAACTCAGTCTGTTAACATCTTGCTCTTGTTTGTAAACAGATTTAGTGCATGGAAATTTAGTTTCTGAAATCTGACTGATAGGTCAGTAAAATTTTGTCTGATGATTGTGGCTACTATGTTTTGTGAGTCAGTGGACAGTTCACTGTCATAGAATGACGGTTTGGGCTATTTAGTGGAATTGATACTGTGTCAAGGGAGACAACTCTTGTTGAAATTGTGTTTGCTCCCTTCTGAAAAGGGGTCTGCTCTAGAAGGAAAGAATTTGCTTGGGAAGCAAATTCTTTCCTTTTAGAGTAGACTCCATTTCAGAAGGGATGGGATGCAGAAAGAAAACCGAAATCACAAAAGAGATGATTTGAATGAAATGTCAATACATATTTTCCGAGTTAAGACAAATACTGCTTAGTGGTCATCTGCTTTTATTACGTAGAGGTCAGAGGTTAACGCATAGGGAAAACCTTACTTGAATAGTGCAGCTGCACACTCTGCAGTATGTGGTGGTAATCTACAAGGCTGTGTGTAGGCAGGGTACCATAATTTTGGCCATACAGTATTTTGTGTAGTGCTTGCCGTGAATTTTTCAGGTGATTTTTAAAGGTGAGGAGGCCGAGGATGAAGGAGGAGTTAGAAAGGTTAGTCACACTCGGATTACAGATTACTTTTAACTGTACACTGTCAACCTTACCTGCTTAGTGAAAATGTATTATTATTTACATCTTATGCTAGTTGATCTTGTTTCTCCCAGTTTGTTGTCTCATTGGAGCTCGCTCTGTGGGTCAGAAAAATAACTGAGTAAAAAAACAACAACAACAGCAAAAATGTCCACATAAAAAAAAAAAAAAAAAAGACTTAATTCCTGCACTGTAGGTTTGAATTTTCAAAATTGCTGCAAAAGCTTGAGGTCAACTGTAAAAGTGTTTATCACAACTGCAGCAGATGATTTTTTATTCACATTTTTCAGAGAAAATAAGGCTTGATATTTTGTGTGAATCAACTGCTAATGCCAAGTCTTATTGTCTTTGAAAAATAATAAAAAAAATTAGAATGTTATCTGCCACAATTTGGCTTAGCATGTTAAGGGTTAAAAGTATGTGAAATACATATTAGTGTACAATTAAGTCCTTGCATGCAGGTAAATTTTACATGCTTTTTTGTGGTCTGTGGAATTTTTTTTTTTTAATTGACTTTTTCAAAAAAATCTTTCAGGAATACCATCAGAGTGTCAAACAGTTTGGATCCAGATCAGGCCCGACGTTTTGTCGGGCCTGATCTGGATCCAAACTGTTTGCAAAGGTTATCAGCAGATGACAAAAGTCGCCACCAACGGGGAAAGAGTTAAAAAAATAATCAGATTTGAATTCAAGCAAGAATGAATACTGTTAATATAAGCAAATGTACCTGTTACCAATGCCACATCAGCACTAAAAGCTGTGTTTGTGAAAGATTTTGAGCTTTCTCTATATTTCTAACCAATGAAATAAAGGGAGATCACTTTTTTAAACTCCTTACACTTACAGGGGTGTCTGTCCAAACACATGGGGTAAATATGGTAACAAGTTCTTTGAAAGGGGATGAAAATAAATGTGTCAGTTTGTATGTATAAAAAAAAAACCTATGTGCCAATTTATATGTAAAAAAAAAAAACAACAACACATACTTTTGCTTCCATCCTTTTTTTTTTTTTTTTTTTTTTTTTTATTTGGCTGCATCAAGCAATAAGGAAATTTAAGAACATTGCTGGAAGTGCATCATTATTGAAAAAGTTTACCATAAAGAAAATCTATCATCTTGTTGTATCCAAATACTGATAGAGTTATAATTGAGTCTGAAGTGACCGTTCAAGTATTTGTTGCTTTTACAGCTCATAAAAGCAACTATTTTTAACAAGTAAAAAAATCAAACCTTGATGAGAATGTTCAGTTCAAGAAAATACATCATTTTTGGATGGGTTTTTCGAAAACAATCCATCCTTTAAAATAGCAATGTCCAGGTGTGCTGGTATTGGGTGGTAGGCATTATCCCAAGTTAACCTTTTGGTTAACCTTTTTTCAAAGTTATATGTTACTTTTATTCTTCAGTGGATTGCTTTCATATTTGGTGGGGATGAAAAGGAGGACCAGTGGGTGTTTCCCATGCAAGAGAGACAACTCTCACTTTCTTCATTTTTCAAAATAAAAATGTCCATAATGCCGTTAGGCGCTTTTCTTGTTAATCCTTCAGGTGCCAATCACAACTGCATCAGAAGACAGTTTTCAATATTTTTTTTTATCTTTTTTTTTTTCAGAGACAATAAGGCTTCACCTTTCATGTGGATCATCTGCCTGCATTTCATGTGAATCATCTGTCTGCAGATATTCACATGAAATGTCAAGCTCAAGGGGGGGAAGTGGATGTTATCTAATAAGCAGTGGGTGGGGGGTCCTAAATTACTAATAAGTACTGCTTATTGATATTTCATGTTTTGTGAGTATGAAATAGCATGAAAGCTTGTCCTTATGAAAGTGTAATAATTTCAGGAGTTCTTTATGTTGTTGCTACGGGAACTTCTGGACCCAAAGTATGGTATGTTCAAATACTATGAGGAGTCAAGATTACAGTGGTTTGCTCCTGTTGTAAGTTGTATTTCCTCTATATCTACATGTTGTCAGTACAGTCAGTTTTGAATAAATTTGAATAAATAAGTCATAGGGCTTAAGTTAATTGGATACACCTGGTAGATTTCCAGCATTTCTGTAGATTTTTAACAAGGTAGACAGCTTCAGCCAAATATTTTCTCCTATATTTCCTTATTGTACAGTCCTTAAAAGCATTTTATAACAAACTAGAGGTAGTTTAATTTCGTACAGAAATTGTATTTTTAGACAACAAAAAATATGGTTATATCGATATTAGCTCCACCAGCCACCTTTAAGAAACCTCTGTTTGGGTCTTTGCAATTAAGAAGCCTCTATTTGGTTCTTTGCAATTAAGAAAGGTTTGGGTGGCAAAGTGGTTAGTGCTCCCGCCTTTGGATCACAAGGTCCCGGGTTCGAATCCCACTGGAGGCAGAATTCAACTCATGACTGTACAAGGCTGCATTGCACGGAGCCTTTCATTATCATCCTTCCATCGTCTTGGTATGACTTAAATAATGTTGAAAGGATGTAAAACACCAAACCATCATCTTTGCAATTAAAAACAAATTGCTCTATGTGGCATAGTGAACTGAGAAAGCCAAGGTCATTTTGCATGTGCATGCAGTCTGTTTAGGACCTTAGCTGTTTCTACTTGCAGAATCATTGGCTACTGTTGAATGGTCTAACTTGACCAAGGGAAATAACTGGCATGAAAATATTTTATCTACTCATGTTGGGCTACTCTTAAAAGAAAGAATTCCTGTCCTCTGGGTTCAAATGCTTTAGTAGTTCTCTATTTTGTAAATCTTCAAATATAAGGGAGATAAATTCCTGTCTGCAAAGTTGCTTCCCTTGGAAAATGGCAGCAAAATCTTTAACCTAAGCTAAAATTTTACATTCAGGTGAGACCTATTTTGGGAATTCCTATTCCCTATATTTATGTGTAACTTAGAATTTTATAGAATTTGTGTTGGCCATTGTTATGTGCAACAAAAAATTTTGTGGAATTCCTATTTTACACATTTGTGTGTAACTTAGAACTTTGAAGAATTCCTGTTGGCCATTGTTATGGGTAACAAAGAATTTTATGGAATTTCTGATACACACAATTATGTTAATTACCTTAGTTCACCATTGTACACAATTATGTTAATTCCTCATGTTCCCTATTTCAGTCATTTGAAGAGCGGGAGATGTTTCTGTTGATTGGCTGTCTATGTGGACTGGCGATTTATAATGCAATTATTATACAGCTCAGTTTTCCTTTAGCTTTATACAAGAAACTGCTGAATAGGTGAGTACAAACACGCATGCATGAGAGAGAGAGAGAGACAGACAGAGGGAGAGACAGACAGACAGAGGGAGATATATATATATATATATATTTATTACATTTTCAGCAGTGATTTACTGAGATTTCTCAGTGAATTATAATCGATAATTCACCGAGTGAATTATTTCATTTCAAACATTTTGACATCATAATTGCTAGGTGACGTTGCTGACATAGTTGGTAATAACAATAACAATAGTTGACGTTTCGCGGAAAATTTGATAAAATCATGGAAATCAAACTGCAGTTTTTACATCCAGTTAGCGTTTTTGAGGTAAGACCTGCAACACAAATATAAAGTTTGATTTATTTGATAATCCAGTTCAACTTTCGTGACATTTTTGTGTCTGTATTTCAAGCAAAAGATGATTTTTGCTTGAAAGTGAAAACAAGATGGCGACTGATTTTCAAACTAAAACACACCTCTTGAAATTCATGCACTGACTGGAGCTATTTTGGTAGGCAATCATAACAGCTGAATGAAAAAATTCAAAGGTAAGACATGGATGAAAATGTAATGAACAGTTTATTCGGTTGTTTTGATCGATTACGGAGAAATAATTCACTCGTGTTCTAAGGTTTGCTTGTAAAAAACTTGTTCGCTTCGCTCACTCATTTTTTTCGCGCAAGTCTTAGAACACGAGTGAATTATTTCTCCTTAATTGATCAAACCAACCAAACAAACTCTTTTGCCAACTTGTTCATGCTGTTAACAGCTTCTTCCTGCTTTGTGTTTACATTTAAGCATTCTTGATTGTTTTATGGCCCTTTGGGATCACTTTGCCTATTTTATGCAGTTACATATGAATAGACTGAATTCTCCATCTATTAATGTGTTCCTTGCTTCCAAAGCATCCCTCTATATAACACTCTTGACAAGATTGAGGCAATTCTAATTAGTACCCACAACATACATGTATGGTTTAATGCATAATTTAATAAAATAACAGGGGCATTAATCTAAAGACTCAGAAAACGCCAAACTGTACACTTACAGGGTAGGTTTTATAATCAGATTGAATGTGGTACTTGTTACTAATTTTAGTTTTATGTCTGTATGTTTCCAGAGCAACAGGACTGGATGACCTGTGTGAATTGACACCTACAGTTGGAAAGTAAGTACAAATGTATAAACCATTTTGCTTTTTCATGCACCTGAAAGACTCATCTTTTGTAGTTTTTGAATGGAAAACCGAACTGTTCACTAGATGAGCTGCTTCATGAAAAACCAACTGTCCAGAAACAGCAATGGGCCAAATAGTTTGTGCTCTCAACTTTGCTTTTCAGTCTCTGGTTTTGACTCCCACTCAGCTCATGACTACTATGCTTCATTAAGCAAAGCCTTTTATTATTACTCGTCAACCAGCCTTTATTATCACCCTTCCACCATCTGGATATAATTGAAATACTGTTCAAAGAGATATAACCCTTGTCCTGCTGAATGAATTAAGATGCCACACCCACTTCTAATTTTCAGCCAATCAGATCTCATGATTTAGATTGTTGATATAAATTCACATACTGAATGGCAAACAGTGCAGATCCAGATCAGTTGGCTTCTTCAGAAGCCAAATAAGCCAACTGATCTGGATCTGCACTGTTTGCAAAGGCAGTGTATATTTGGGTTCAGCAGGACAAGGGTTAAAAGACAAATTTATCCATCTGTCTAGTACCAAAACCTTCAAAACATTTAAAAATTGCATGCTTACATAAAAGTACAGGTGGAATACAGCTATAAACAATGCTTAATTCTACAAAACTTTGTTATCACTCTTTCATTGCGATATGACAACACATTTTAGTCGGGAAACCCCTACAAGGATTGTTGGCAAACAGAGCATCCCTGAGCAGACGCCGCATAACGTGGTGTTTTATCAGGCTCTACACTGTTTGCATTAAAATACAGGAATTTCTATAATACATAGTAGTAACAAAAACTAACCAGACACCCTGCTATTGGAAATAGCCCAGTCCAAAAAGTTGTGGTAGAAGAGTCCACTCAACATTAATGGGTTAAATAATGTTGTAAGAGACAAAAGTCAAAATCATTATAATTGTTATGTACACTATTGGTCCTTGTAGATTTTAAGAGGAATGGATACACTTTCAAAGGAAACAATATGACATGAAAATATCTACCTTCTTTCTCAATGGGGCCTACTCTTAAAGAAAGAATTTGCCATCTCTAGCAAAGGGAGACAATTCTTATTGACAGAAGGTTGTCTTTCTAGTAATTGAAACTTTTCAAAATGGGTGGGCGGGGGGATACTCTAAAAGGACACAAATATTTCTGTAAGAGTAGCCCACAGTGAGAAGAAAGACAAATATTTTCATATCAGTTTTTTTCATTTTAGGTGTATTCATTCCCCTTAAAGACATTTTCGGGTATTTCGCCATTTTTCTGCAATCCTCAGATACGAAAGTTGAGCCAGAGCAAAAACGTTGCTGTTATTTGGTACAAAACTGGGTAAATTTAGTAAATAAGAAATCGATTGTTCCTGTATTTAGCATTAAGTTTGTCAAATTAGGCTTAAAACTTGAGGAAAATAATGAAAAGTACATTTTTGCCTTTATTCAAGATCTGATAAAGCTGAATTGGTTCATTCTTATGTAAATGATTTATTTCAACATGTAGTATCCCCTGTATTAGTATACAAGTAGAATCTGAATAAACAAAGGAGAATGCATCTGTTTTGGGGATTTTATGTAGTTACAGTTTACAGATTTTTAATGCTGCCAGGCAACTGAGTCACATAGAGGCAGCGCCAGATAAATCTGGATTAGTTTTACTGGACTACTGGGTTGGCTTGAAACGGTGCCTAGTTATAATTCATAACTAGGTCACCTCGCCCAGACACGGAGTGCGTGCGAGAGTAGTAGTCCAGCCTGTAAGTTGCAGAATTTTGACAGTCGGTCGAAAAATTTGAGCTTTTAATCTCGCACCTAATGTGTGTCAATTTCGACTGCGTAGTGCATTAGGTACTCAGCTCGATTTGTGCGAAAGTTTCAAACACTAGCCACATGTCAGTCTATCAGACGCCGGAAAAGGGTGCAAGGTGGGTGTCCTCACCCAGGAGCCGAGAGGGTGTCCTCACCCAGGAGCAGAGGGGTGTCCTCACCCAGGTGCAGAGTGTCCTCACTCATAGAGCCGAGAGGGTGTCCTCACCCTAGGACCTATTGGGTGTCCTTACCCAGGTCTGCGTGCCACCATTTGACCTACTTAGAGTAAGTCATGCCAAGGTAACTTGGCGGCACGAGCCAAAGTAGTGTTGGTCCTCCACCATCCCCTAGGGGATCTCTACAGGATTCTTCCAAGGTATCGTACCAGTACGCAGTGTTCGTTTGTTGTACGCTGTGTGTCTCAATCAGCCTCTCCATAGTGGTGTACCAAGGATCATCGTAGAACTTGCTGGTGGGCCCTTTTACGAATAGCCAGGGCTTGTTCTCTCGCTGATATACGAAGTATGCAGGAAGATCGATGTTGATTTCCTCGTCTTCTCTGGGCTGTCTTGCTGCTTTTACGATGACCTTGTGGCTGGTGGCGTAGATATCCTGTAGGTCATACTTCTCATGCAGAGGGTATTCTTCCTCTATGTTGACATGGAGGTATTCCTTCGGCTGTCTTGTAGTCTTTGGTGACTTGGTTCTCGGTTTCTTTGGAGGCGGTGTTTCCGGAGAAGGAGGCGGTGTAGCTGGTCTCTGCATTGTAGGTGAAGGCGTGATCTGTGCTGTCTTCGTTGGTCTCTGCACTGTGATGGTAGCTGTGTCGATCTGTAATGTCTGCTGTGCTGGTGGTGTTGCTCCTTCTCCGGCGTAGTTGGCTGTTGGCTTGCTGGAGGCGTGGGTCTGGTTGCCGGATGTCTGGCTGGAGCGGGCTGGCGAGTCCACTCGCCAGCAGGGAGTGTAGGCCGCCTCCTACTTTCAGCCCCCTTCTTGTCGAATCGTTGGTTAGTCGGTTTCCGGAAAGTCACTTCTATCTTGACGTGATCTTTCCCATCCGCCATTCTCCATATTGGGGACCCATCAAACTTGTACTGTCTCAAGGCGTTGAGAAGTACTGCAGGCAATAAATCAGACATGGTTGGTTGACTGGTTATTCTCACGATGTTCACACTTCGGAATACGAAGGTGGAATGATGGATTTTATGTATATTTTAGTCCCTGAATTTATATGGGGGTAGGGGTAAATTTTTTCCCATAAAAATGAAATTAGCATAGTGACCAATCTTTTTCTTTTAGTTTTCTGTTGTGTAGTACATGTAATCCCCTCCAAGAAATAAACCTTGTTTTGTGAGATTTCCAGTGTAGCAATTTTCTGCAAGGTCCATAATATGGAAGAAAAGGATTTATTTTAAGGATTTTTAGGAAGTGTCAAAAATCGGCATTGCAGATTCCTGTCTCATCTTGACAAACAAGCAGCACATATCATTTCCTGTATTGTTCTGCTCAAAATTATAAAGTCAAAAGTAAGGTGAATGCTATTTTTGTCATACAATCTACTAATAGAATTATTTGTGCAAATTTTCGGGAAAATGGTAGAGTGTGGGGTTATTCCAGATCAGATTGTCAATGACTTAGCACAATAATGTATTGTTTTTGTTCTAAAAATAGTGAGCCAGTATATGAAACTGAATATATGCAGTCTTAAGCAGTTTGCAGTGCAGGAAGTGTTTTCAGTATACCGTATTCGATCTAATTACCGCACATACCCCTATAAGCGCACAGTCGAGAAATTCCGTAGTCTTCAGATTACAGCCAGTGTACTTTTTCTTTACTTCTTTATAAAGGCATATGTTGTGGGTACTCATTTGAATTGCATCGACTTGTCGATGCAATTCAAATGAGTACCCACAACATATGCCTTTATAAATAAAATTAGAAAAAAAAAACGCATAATTATCATCAAACAAGGTCTTTTCTGACTTTTTTTAATAGTGTATCCTTAGCAGGTAGATACGTATTTTACCACTGCCGAGTGTTCCCTGTAATTTTGAAAAACCTAAGGGCACAGTGCAGTAATTAGGTCGAATACGGTATGTCCTTAAATTGCCTTATTGTTTGATACAGCAGATATCATGAGGGAGAAGGACAATGTTGTAGATGGAAATGTTGACTTTTTCATTGTAGGAGTTTTGAACAGCTACTGTCGTATGAAGAAGATGATATTGAAGAGATCTTTTGTTTACATTTTGAGGTAAATATATGGACCCCAAAAAAGATATGCAACACTTCTGTACTGCAAAGAAAAGTAAGATTAATGCCTTCTGTTGCAATAAAAATTTATCTGTGTATGTTTGTCCACAGTTCCTGCAGGTACAGACAACCCTCTTTACACTGACACTCATTACAATAACAAAATTTGTTATAATGACAATTTGACTGTCATGAAACCTTGGCTTAAGAGGTAACAGTTAGTCACAAAATATGCAAGAATACTGTATTCAATACTTTGAAAAAGGATATGTTTTGTATATTTGTTAGAATTGCCTCAGTGAGGTGAGTCTAACAAATATCCAAAATGTGAACTATGAGGAAATAAGAACAAAACAAGACCTTTCTTACATATAAACCGGCAAATTCATTTTAATGGCAATGTCTTTGGGAACAAATGCTGTCGTTGTAACAGAGTTCACTGTATACTTCATACTGAAGAATAAACAATTCAAATATACCCTTACTTGTTGATTTACATGTACATTTCACTAGACCAGTTTTACAATAATAAGGTATACGTCTTTGTTTGTTTCTTTGCTTGTTTAGTAGTGTTGTACAGTTGAACCTCGTTATCTCGAACTCGCTTATTTCGAATTACCGCTTATCTTGAAGTGAAAATCTGGTCCCTGTTTTAACTTGAAACTATGACAACAGGTAACAAAATAATGTGGAAAAGAGGAGAAATTGCTCCTCAGGAGCAATTTCTCCTCTTTTCAACATTATTTTATATATATATTTCTAACTTCAGGAGTCAAATTACGTATTCATTTGTTAAATATGGTGGTTTAATTTATTGTTTTTCTCACTCTCTCAACTCTGATATGTCGAAGTACGGATATCTCGAAGTGTTTCAGTCCCTTGAAATTCGAGATAACGGGAGTCAACTGTATTTCTTTTAGTTGTACTGCTCTACTGCTCTAAAGGCTGATGTAGTTGGTCTGTATGAGTATGTTAGTAAAATAAGTTGTATATATTTTGAATTAAGCTATATGGGCAATTCCAGCAAAAATGTGTTTAAGTATAAGTGGATAGCATATCCACAGTCTGTCTTCACTGTCTGCCTATACACTAACATTCCTTTTTGCATGCAATCACCCATATTATGTTTCTTAGATTTAAAATGGTTTTTGTAAGTTTGTCTTATTAAATCACTGGTGACAAAACATTTAACCAGTTTAGACTGAATAAACTCCCCCACACTTTATATATGGAAGTTTCAATTTTAGGTATGGTAGGCTATATGATTTAGATATTCTTATTTGCAAACAGTGGTGATGCTGATTAGATTCCACATTCTGCAGCATCTGATCTGGGTCTGCACTGTTTGCCAGTTACCCTTTTAGGGGTCTCCATACTAAAATGGGTTAATTAATCCTTGTCCTGCTGAATAAATTAAGATGCCACACCTATTTCTTATTTTCAGCCAATCATATTACTTGATTCAGATTGTTGCTATAAATTCACATACTTAATGGCAAACAGTGCAGATCCAGATCAGTTGGCTTCTTCAGAAGCCAACTGATCTGGATCTACACTTTTTGCAAAGGAGGGTATATCTGGGTTCAGCAGGATAAGGGTTAATGAAGGCATTGTAGTTTCATATTAAGCTGATCTTGATGGATTATGGATCAAAAGAGACATGAATTTGGCCAGAAGCCTGTTGACAATATTAGATAAAAGGCCAGTTTATATGATAATTGTCCTAAATTTTCCTACAAAAACTCTTCTGACAAAATGGCCTATGCAAACAGTGTAGATCCAAATACAAATCAGATTACTTGAGGAGCTGACTGTTCTGGTCTACACTGTTTGCCATTCCACCAGGCATTTTGTAAAACTGATCTATAAAAAATAAAATTTAGGCAAATAAAAAAGGGTAAAAATAAAGTGTCGAAAAATTTAGAACATAGACTATGGATCTTTTCATATGACAGACTGAGACATGTGTAATTGTCTACGCCCATCGGGGTAGACAATCTTAGAGTCTGTGATTGCTAAGAAAGCATTTTATAAAAGGTAATGGACTGGTCCAGTGCTGTTTTCCATGGACTGCACTGCATTATTATAACCAAGTATTAGCTTTCACAAAAAATCTTGTGTATGCTCAGCACATGATAAATGTTAAAGCTGATTGCTGTCAGTTTTCTATCAGCTTTAACATTAAGTTTGAGGAAAGAGCAGACCTAGCTTTTAGTTAAGGCTCTTACTATGTTTACAGCTGAGCCAGGAATGTTTTGGTGAGGTCAAGACAGTTGAACTGGTGCCTGGAGGATCCAATAAAGTGGTGACTAAAGAAAACAGGTCAGACTTGATTTATGTTTATTTCTGTTAGTCAGGTACTAGCTAGTCTTTGTTCTCTGCATTGTGCATATGTGCTAAGCACTTTTGGTGGAAAAAGTAAATCCTGAAGTAGGATCTGAAACTTATTAAAATTTTGGTGGTGGGGTCTTCACAATACTAGTTTGGAAAAAAAAGCTCAGGTTCTTGATTAGTTCAGCTGAAATAATCCTTACAGCTTATGAGCCCCTTCAAGGAAAAACAATGACTTTATGGCATACCTCATAGCTTGAGGTAAGAGTGGTATTCGGATAAATATTTTTGTTTTTCCTCTATGAAAACGTGTTGTAATTGGAAGTGCCTCACAAAAACATATGTTGTGGTACCCATTAGAAGCACCTCACTGAAGTACTTATAATGAGTACCCATAACAAACATTTTTGTGAAAAATGAGAAAATATAAATTCTTTTTTTATTGAAAAGAAAATCCTTATTTTGATCTATGAGACTGCACATCTAAGTAGACTGATCAGGATCTATATTGCTGGCTTATACAATCATAGAAGTCCATGTGTTAGCAACCATGATAGACTCTGATCAGACTGTGCAGAATCATGCAGGCTGATCTCAGCCAACACTGGTTGCATATGTTGTTTTTTGTTTGGACAAGTTCATTTGTAAACAGAAACATGTTGAAGGTACTTATCAGAAGCATGCAGAGGTGCTTCTAACAAATACAGTGTATGTTTTTATGGAGAAATGCAGAAAATACCAATATTTTGGGTTAAAAACTAGCTTGACTAGAGTTGCAGCTAAGCAGTGTACATTTTATTTAACCCATTGTATACTGAATAGACTCTCCCAAACCATATATTGGAAGAGTCCAATTCCAATTTTAGGTATGTCCGGCTATGAGATTTACATATTCCTAGAGAAAAACGGCTAGACTATTTGCAAACAGTGGAGACCCTAATCAGACGCCGCATTCTGCGGCGTCTGATCTGGGTCTGCACTATTTGCCAGTTACCCTTTTACGGGTCTCCCGACTACAATTGGTTAATATCTTGAAAACAGGTTTTCCCTTCATGCAGCCGATATGGAGAAATGTTTTTCTCACAGCTGACTTGTGCAAATTTTTAATCCTGGAAGGATATTTCTTCCTTCAATAGTAACCTTCATTTTTAGTTCACCTGAGCATGAAGTGCTCATGGTGAGCTATTGGGAATGGTCTGTGTCTGTCGTGCATCGTGCAGCATCGACAATTTGCTTTAAATGACAACTCTTCCAACATTCTTGGGCCGATTTCAATCAAACTTCACAGAAAAGTTGGCTAGGTAACTTTCTACAAAATAGCTAAAATAGTTCTGATCCACTGAACAAGATGGTAGGAAGCATCAGGGAGACTTGTAGATAAAAAAAGCTAAGATCTTTCTGATCGGAAATCCAGAATGGCTGCCACGGTGGCCATCTTGAAAATGTATTTTGAACTTCTCCTGAACGGAAAAGCCAACTGACTCGAAACTTGGCAGGAAGTATCAGAGCGACTTGTAGGTCAAAAATAGCTAAAGTCTTTTCAGTCAGAAATTCAAGATGGCTCTTTTGGCAGCCATCTTGAAAATCTATTTTGAACTTCTTCTCATGAACCTAAAGGCCAATTGACTGGAAACTTAGTAGGAAGCATTGGGGGTGACTTGTAGATAAAAAATAGCTTAAATTGATCCGATCAGAAATCCCAAGATGGCTAGTATGGCAGCCATTTTGAAAATCTATTCTGAACTTCTTCTGAAACAAAAGGCCAAATAACTTGATTGGAAGTATCATGGTGACTTGTAATTCAAAAAGAGATAAAATTGTTTGATCAGAAATCCAAAATGGCCACCACGTCTGCCATCTTGAAAATCTATTTTGAACTTCTTCTTCTGAAAGGAAAGGCCATTTGACCAATTTCATTGGACGTAGAGACAGTATTCTCAAGATGACTTTTTCAAATTACAGCCCTGGTCCCTCCTCAGGGGTAACTTGCATGGTATAACGTGTGGTTCATATATTTCAGGAAGGAATTTGTAGACCAGTATGTGAGTTATATCTTTGAGAAATCAGTTGAAGAGCAGTTTGCAGCCTTTAACACAGGCTTTCATAAAGTGTGTGGCGGTCGAGTGCTTGTAAGTATCTATACATGTACCTCTGTTTAGTAGACATATTATGATTAACCCTTGAAGCACTAAGCAAATTTGTAGCAGACGACATTGGGGTGGTCGGGTGGTGCGAAGGTGCTGTGTATCTTACATCACCGGGGCGTCCAACTGATATTGGCTTACAGTTGGGCAAGGCCTGCTATCTTTGTAGTGGGTAAGGGTAAAGGGGGAATGTTTTTATTTCTTCTATTTCTTCACTTTCTTTCCTGTTCCTCTTTCTTCCCTGTCCCTCTCTTTCATCTCCTCTACTCTCTCTTCTATCTCTTTTCTCCCTTTCTCTGGGAGACGACACAAAATGACCCTCAAGGGTTGACGTGTCGTTAAACCCCAACACAATCAATCAAAGCAGACGACATTCTAAAATTGATTTTGATACTTTTCAGAGAAAATAAGACTTGACATTCCATGTGAATTGTCTGCTAGGCAGACAATTCACATGTCTGCTAGGCAGACAGTTCACATGGAATGTCAAGCCTTATTTTCTCTGAAAAATAAAAAGAATTTTTCAGAGTGTCATCTACATAAGGGTTAGCCCTGTTTAGAATGGCTGATAGCCAGTGAAAATATCATTCTGTTCTTATCTGACAAAAGCTTAGACAAGACTTTTCACTTTTTATTCAGTGTACATTTGCAGCATTTTAATATTCTTTTGGGTTAAAAATTACCATAATCCATTCGAGCATGATTGTTATGCCTAGCCACACAGGACTTGATTTATCAGGTCAGTCCTTTAAAACCTAAAGGTCATTGGGTCACCACTGGTGATGTCGCAACAATTCTTCTCTGCCTTTCTCTGTCTTTTGCTGTCCTGAGGGAATCTCCGAACCCCAAACCAGTCCATTCTTTGATATTGGCTTTCGATCAGTCTTCTGCCTTTTACTCCTTCTTGCTGCTTTTACGGAACCCCAAAGAATTGTCTTTGACATGCCAGAGGATCTTGAGATGTGGCCATACCATCTGAGTTTCCACATCTTCAGCATGGCTAGGAGATCATATGCACCCCCGATTGTATCCTTTTATCACATGGTCTTTGTAGGAAATATTCAGAAGCCTCCCATAGTATCTTTCAAGACCTTGGATTCTTCTTTCAAGTTCTGTTGTAAAGGTCCAGCTCTGACAGGCATAAAGGAAGATTCCTCAGCTTAACTTTAGAAGCAAGCGGGATGTTCTTGTCTTTCCAGATAACTTTCAGTTTGGAAAGAGCTGCTGTTGTCTTGGCAGTCCTAAAAAGGATTTCTAATTTGGACCCTTCATTAGAGATCATTGATTCCAGATACATGAAAAAACATTCCATATTTGTATTTAAATATTTATGGAGTAAAACAGTCCATATTTGAATTCAAATATTTTTATGTGGAGTAAAACAGTTCAAATTTGTTTTCAAATGTTTTTGAAACAGTTCTTGTTTCTATTCAAATATTTGTTTGTGGAGTTGTATTCAAATATTTGTATATGGAGTAAAATGGTACACATTTGTATTCAAATATGTGTATGTGGAATAAAATGGTATTCAGATATTTGTATGTTGAAACAAACGTTCATACTTGTAATTAGATATTTTTATAGTGAGTAAAACACTCTATATTTGTATGTGGAATTAAATGGTCCATACTTATATTCAGATATTCATATATTGAGTAAAACAATCCATATTCAGATATTTGTATTCAGATATTTGTATTCAGATATTTGTTTTTAGAATAAATTGATCCATATCTGTATTAAAAAAATTGTTTGTGGAATAAAACAGTCCATATTTGTAATCAAATGTTAAAACTGTTCATATTTATAATTTGATCCTTAAAATTATATGTGAGTACCATATTTGCCCTAAAAATTTGGACAGTTATGTTTGAACAAACAGTAGAGACTTAGATCACTATGCAGAATCTGATCAGGGTCTGCACTGCTTGCCATTCAGCCAGCAGTGTTTTAGATATCACCTGGGCCCAGTTGTTCAAAACTTAACAAAAGTTGTTAGCCAATGAGACATTAAAATTTCTGTCTTGAAATGTGGCAAAAACATAGATATTTTTTGCTGAAAAAATGTGAGTAGCTTTGCAAAAGCTACTCACATTTTTGCAGCAAAAATATCAATGTATTTGAAAATACCTTATCTACAACATCAATGAGTTTGTCATTAACAAGCTCATTAAGCTTAAGATGCTTTGAATAACTGGGCCCAGGTAGTAAATTGGACTTCTTCACTTTAAGAATAAGTATGGTGAAGAGTTTTAAATGCAGGTGTGGTACATTTAAGAAATTAATCTGTTTGCAGGAATTATTCCATCCACGAGAACTGAGAGCTATGGTAGTGGGAAATGAAAACTATGACTTCCATGAAATGGAAAAGGTATGCTTCTGATAAATACAAATTGCACCCCACTCCCCACCTCCACTGACCTCCACCTTCTCTGACATTCAAACAGTGCATTCTGATTACTGAAGGCTGAGATTGTCTAACAGATCATATAAGTCTGATTTTTTTAGTTCAGGAGATACAGAAACTTAATGCCAGCAGTGACAGACTACATGTCATAGTAACTTTTCAACTAGTCTGAGAGCCATAGAAATCTTGAGCCAACAGCAAAGACCTTGATCAGACTATCTTCTAACAATTTTTAATGGCACTTTAAGGGTTAAACTGTGGGCTATTCTATTGCAGAACACCCAGTATAAAGGAGAATACCACCGCTATCATCAGACAATCAAATTCTTCTGGGATGTTTTCCATGATCTCTCTTTAGAAGACAAGAAGAAATTCCTATGTAAGTATCATCATTTTAACTTCGTAATACATTAACCTATAGATAATGTGCTATTCTATTCTGTTATTCACCCCCTCCACAGAAAAAACGACCTTTCAGTCGTTATAAAGTCTTAATTCAGAAGGTCCCTTTAACAGTTACCTGTATGACGTAGTTCCTCCCGCTCAAATGATCACGTGTCAGTTTCTTTTCTGTGGACTTTGAATGTTCAAGGATTATTATTCTGTGTTAGAAAAAATGGATTAAAATTATTCTACACGGTTAAAATTTTTATATCCTTGACTTTCTCTGGTTCTATATTCACTCCTTCTACTATCTATGTACTTATTTTCGAAATATCGATCTTAGATTTCTTGTTTTCTCAATGTTAAATTTCTTCCTTTGTTTCCGCGTCAGTCGATGCATTTCGCCCGCGGCAACTGTGGCCATTTAAAAGCTAAATGGGATACACATTTATCTTGTCTAACTTGTAATTCTTGCACACGTATCTCTCCGTGTTATATTTGTAGTTCCTGGACAGAAAAAGTTTGGAACCTAGCAGAAAGAAGACGCCTTCATGCTACTAGAAAATCAGTTATGACGCAGAAGAGAAAACAGAAGAAATCAAAGAAATCCAAGAAGTCCCAGTCAGACATGTCTGACAACGGGACAGTTGATGGGAGCACCGCCCCTCATAGCTTTACTGCTCGGGGCAGGACCCATCAAGGTGGCAGCCTGGCGGACAGAGTCTGACCAGGCACTAAGCCCACCAGTCACCAGTCACCAGTCAACCAGTCACCAGTCAACCAGTCACCAGTCAACCAGTCATCCAGTCACTGGGCAACTTATCTCCGTTCATCCAGTCACTGGTCATCCAGTCGCCAGTCAACCAGTCACCAGTCAACCAGTCACCAGTCAACCAGTCACCAGTCAACCAGGCACCAGTCAACTAGGCTCCAGTCAACCAGGCATGGGTTTACAGTCATTCGCGTATGACCTACAAACACAAATTCCGCCTGGTTATATTCCTATAAATGTGCCTGTACAAAGCTTCGCTCCGTCCATAAGTAGCCATATTTCACAGGGTAGTGTCCACAGACTATCCAATGTCTTTATTCCTGGTTACGAACGTTCTAATAGACTAGAACTTCCTAATCCAGCTTCTTCCTCTAGACAGATTATTCCACTCGAACCTGATTTTTCGCAGGTCTCAGATCCGAGTGTAATGATTGAGCCTCCAAATTCAAATGATTTATCTATCTCCAGACCTTCAAGGAAGGATCAGTCAAAAAGAGAGCATAAATCTAATAAGAGAAGAAGACATCGATCGTCCTCTTCTTCTATCTCTACTTCCAGATCAGACTCTTTGAGTTCTTCTCGGCGAAAGAAAAATTCAAAGAGATCTAAGCACTCTCATAAAAAGAGAAGAAGACGATCGATGACGCCTTCTTCTTCATCAAATTCCTCCCAATCTCAACTTGACATTGGTAGATATACAAGGGCTCATAAATCTAACCAGGTTGTTCAAACGCCAACTCCAATACAACCTGAGGAGACTAATTTTAGTCAAATCACTAATCAACCTATTAATTACGATCAGATTCAGCCGAATCTCACTCAACAGAATAAGGAGTCAGATTCGGAAACTGAATCTGAAGTCTGGTCATTTGATCGTGCGATTAACGAGGTCTTCCGGCTTCTTCCTCCTGAGTTATGCCCCAAAACTCAGCAGGATCAAGCTCCATTAAAACCTCTCTCTGGGATCGAACAATTAATGGAGTCTCGTTCCACTCCATTACTTGTCCTCCCACAATCCAAATTAGTACAAAATACAACAAAATATATTCAAAATAGACTAGAATCGGACAAATTTTCAAGAGATTGGATTTGCCCGCAAAGCTTGGTTTCGGCTCTTGCTCCGACTAAATTCTACAAGAGCCAAAACCAATATTTGCCAACTGATAATATCCCTCAATTAGAAGCGGATGCGTCGCTCCTAGACATTTCTAATAAAGGAAGAGCTTCTATTCCGCTCAAGAATCTAGAAGCATGGGAAAGGAAGGCTAGAAAACTAGTCGCTATTAATTCTCATGCTGATCTATTTTCTTCAGCTGCCTTCCTTTCATTACAACAGGAATCGATGTCGGTTGCGGCCCTTTCCAGACTTCTGGAGGCCGTAGCCAAATCGATTAAACATGCTACTGCCATGTCTACACTCTTAACTACTGAATTATTCCAAGCTAGGAGGGACGCAGCCCTAGCTTCGTCTAAACTACTACTCGACAATTCCACATACGAGTTAAGGAACGCTCCTATTAACTCAAAGTCCTTATTTGACGGCAGGATAAAAGAAATAGCTAAATCAAACTTCGAAGCTCAACAGCAAAGGTTTCTAGCTTCTACATCCATTCAGTCACAATCTCATTCTTATAAGCCTCCTTCGCAGAGCAGAGCTTTCAAGATACCTAAATATCCTGCTAAACAAACAACATCCAGACCTAAACCTACGCAGTCGTATAGGTCCAAAAATATTTCTCAAAGCTCATCTTCTCACATTAAGAAAGATAATATCAAGAGGACTGGTAACATCCGTCAGTTCCCCTCCTCTAAACCTGCCTCTTCCTCCGCAAGATTATGAAGGCCCGCCCTTTCCACTGCCTGCTCTTCCGCTCGCGGACATTCCAGTGGGAGGACGATTGGCCCATTTTGCGGAAAAATGGGAGGAAATAACAGACAACAAATGGGTCCTCTCTATCGTACGAAACGGATTCAGGATACCATTCATCAAAATTCCTCCTTTGTCATCTGTTCCGATCAGAATGAGTCAATCCTCCTCCCCGTTTCTCAGAGAAGAGATCGAAAATCTTCTCAACAAACGGGCAGTGGAAAGGGTACAGAATCCGGAAACTCCCGGCTTTTATTCCCGGATATTCCTTGTGCCAAAAAAGAACGGAAAGTTTCGTTTAATATTAGACCTGTCTTTATTAAACCGTTACATAGAGAAACAAGCATTCAAAATGGAGACAGTCAAATCGGTAAGACAAGCGATGAGACTCAACGATTGGGCTGTCTCCATAGATTTAACAGATGCATATCTACATGTGCCGATACATCGTCAATCCAGGAAGTATCTTCGTTTCGTACACGAAGATCAAGTATATCACTTTTCGGCCCTACCGTTCGGAATGTCCCTAAGTCCGTTAATTTTCTCGAAACTGATGGACGTTATTGCAGCTTTTCTACGCCAACGTGCCATATCAGTTTTTCCATACCTAGACGATTGGCTGATAAAAAATCTGATTCACAACCGTCTGATTACTCAGACAAAGATTTGCATTCAAACTATTCAAAGCCTAGGTTTTCTGCCAAATCTCAAGAAGTCAGACCTCTTTCCTGCTCAGAAATTCACCTTCATAGGTATGGAATTTCTGACGCAACAAAATTTAGTCAGGGTTCCAGCGGATCGTGTACAGAACCTAATTCTAACAATCAAGAAAATAATGTCAGCAAAACATGTATCGGCACGAACTTTCCTTTTTCTTTTGGGCAAACTCAGTGCTGCAGCAGACCTTGTTCTCCTGGGCAGACTGCACTTACGTCCTCTTCAGATGTGCCTGCTGTCAGTCTGGAAACCTCATATTTTTCCTCTCGATCACCCGATCTCGATAAACGGCATGATTCGATCTCACTTACAATGGTGGATAAACCCCATTCGATTCGAGACAGGGACTTCAATCCATCCTCCAGACCCCAAATTCTTCCTTTATACGGATGCCAGTCATTACGGATGGGGAGCTCATTTAGAGCCGACAACACTGTCCTTTCATGGTCGCTGGACAGAAAACCAATCCCAGCTCCATATCAATATGTTAGAAATGATGGCCATACGATTAGCACTGAAACAAGCCAAAACATTTATTCACCATTCTTGCATCATGATATCCACAGACAACACAACGGTGGTCTCATATATCAACAAACAGGGTGGCACTCATTCCCCCAATCTTTGCGTAGAAGTTTGGAAAATACTCAATTGGTGCCTGGAACAAGACATAGTTATCAGAGTACGTCACATCCCAGGCAAATTCAATATTCTTGCAGACCGCCTCTCAAGACTAGACAAACCTATCAAGACAGAATGGTCTCTGGATCAAACAGTTGCGAATTCAGTATTCCAGATGCTCAACTTCCCAAATGTGGATCTGTTTGCGACAAGATTCAACCACAGACTCCCATTATATGTCTCTCCAGTACAAGACTACAAAGCACTAGCGATAGATGCCCTGTCCATGGACTGGAATCATCTTCATGCATATGCTTTTCCTCCTTTTATTCTGATACCTGCTGTTCTAGAGAAAATCCGACAACATCAGTGCAGAATAGTTCTCATAGCTCCGTTCTGGCCACAGCAACAGTGGTTCTCAGAATTTCTTCTTCTATTAGTGTCAGCTCCGATTCGTCTGCCACTAATTCCAAGACTACTGACTCAATCCAAAGGAAGATTTGTACATCAAAACCTCCCAATTCTCGACCTTCACGCTTGGGAGTTATCAAACAATCAATCAGAGATAAGAAATTTTCACAAAACGTTGCAGATTTTGTCTCCAGATCAAGAAGAGCATCTACACAAAAAGTCTACGATGCAAAATGGACCATCTTCTCTAATTGGTGTCATACAAAAAAGGTAAATCCGATCTCGGCCCCTATTACAGTTATAGCCGATTTCTTAATCTTTCTTTTTTCGGAAAAGAAATGTCAGATTAGTACTATTAAAGGTTATAGATCTATGATCTCTAACACTTTAAAATTCAAAACTGGTAATAGAATCGGATCTAATCCAGTTTTATCTGAACTTATCAGATCCTTTGAACTTCAACGACCAGTACAAAGATCTCTTACACCTAAATGGGACTTATCATGGTTTTTAGTATGTCTACAAAAACCACCTTTTGAACCTCTTGATAAGGCTTCTAAATTTCACGTTACTATTGAGACAGCCTTTCTCTTAGCTCTTGCCACTGCTAAAAGGTGTAGTGAAATACATGCTCTAGCTATGGATTCACAACATTTAAGATTTAATCAATCTGATGGTTCAGTTTCCTTGATTCTTAAATCTGGTTTTTTAGCAAAAAACCAGCTTCCTTCTGTTAAACCAGATCCTATTGTTGTTCCTAGTCTTGCTCGAATATGTAAATGGGAACATACTGACAGACTTCTTTGCCCCATTAGGGCTCTGAAATTCTATCTCAAAATGACTAGCTCTTATCGCCAAAATAGAACTAGACTTTTTCTTCCTATTAAAGGCAATAAGGATATTTCTAAAGATACTATCTCGAGATGGATATCTTACACTGTTAAACTTGCCTATAGGAAACTCACTAAACGAGATATCTCTTTCCTTAAAATCAAAGCTCATGAAGTTAGAGCTCTTTCCTCTTCTTGGGCTTTCTTCGACAAAGTTCCTCTCAATGATATACTTCAAGCAGCGGTTTGGAATAGTTCATCAACTTTTGCCAAATTCTATCTCAGAGACATGTCTCAACAAGCACAGAATCTCAAAAGTTTGGGCCCCATTGTAGTGGCCCAAAAAGTGGTGGGGGGCCAACAGCAATCAGCTATGGATGTGTAGACAACGTCAACAGCCCCCCTAGACCTGATGCTATACTAGAGAGGTACTAATTATATCTTTATTATATATATATGTTAACCCTGGATTACTTTATCCTTGGTTAAAGGATCTTATTATTGCCTTAAGCACTAATTATGTCCTCATTATATATATATAAAAAATAAATCCTTTTATTAAGCCTTAATTCAGAAGTTGGGACTAACTTATTAGGAGAAATCCTCCCTCCTATTCTACAAATTCTAGCACATTATCTATAGGTTAATGTATTACGAAGTTAAAATGAAGTTTTTTTAAAAGTAAAACATATTTTAACGAGTAATACTTAACCTATAGATAAGTATTTATCGTCCCACCTCCCTTCCCTCGCTCCTTTCTCCTAATTGTGTATTGTTTTACACATAAAAGAAACTGACACGTGATCATTTGAGCGGGAGGAACTACGTCATACAGGTAACTGTTAAAGGGACCTTCTGAATTAAGACTTTATAACGACTGAAAGGTCGTTTTTTCTGTGGAGGGGGTGAATAACAGAATAGAATAGCACATTATCTATAGGTTAAGTATTACTCGTTAAAATATGTTTTACTTTTAAAAAAACTTCATTTTTAAAGTACTTCTTAAAAGAATACCATCTGTCTGCAGAGATTTATATTGTTGACTACAGAGTCAACAAGTTAAGAAAGTGTTCACATTTGGTAATACATGTAATTCTTGATTAATTTCCTCATTTCTTTTGAGAAATCAAAGTTACTCATGTTATCAGCAATTTGATGACAATGAAAAAACATTCTAATACCAAGTTCTACTAAAACATTCTAATACCAAGTTCTACTAAATTGTATGTGTTCTACAGTATTTATTTCAAGACGGTTAAAATAAGAACAAAGAATATGTTGAAATAACCTTTATCAACTCTTCCTGAGTGTTTTAACAAAGTAATAACTATTCACAGTGTTTAACATACACATAAAATAATTTGTGGCGTAAAGGTTGCAGATCAGTGGTTGGAAATTCGAAGAGATGCAATCAATAAGGAGATGCTTTCTCATCTTTTTATCCCACTGGTTTCTACATAGAAACCACCGCAAAGCAACACGGTGTATACACATGATGCTTGCTAAACAACATGGTACATACACATGCTGTTCTATTAAACAGCACACCGCAAAGTATCACGGTACAGACACATGATACCCGCCAAAACAAAACTCCGCAAAGCATTCCGGTATGTACACAGAATGCCCGCTAAATCATATACACCACCGCTGAGTAAATGGTACATACACATCTACCAGCAAACTGTTGGATGAGAAAGCAGCTCCCAAATATATAACAAGATTTCAGTCAGAATCACATCCCTTCGGAATTTTCCGCCACCCCAATCAGCAACAGCTAGATTGCATACTAGACTGGAATGTTCCTGCCCATGAGTTATCCAAATAATCCACAGATTTAAAAACAGCTTAGTCTTTCTGATATTGCAATTTATACTTAACACTCATGTATCTGATGATACACTGTAGAACATTAAAGCAGCATAACTGTCTTTCACCAAAATATAACACCATTACTTAATCCACCAGGCAGGAGAATGAAAGGACATGGATGACTGTTCTTTCTGAAATTATAAAAGAAACTGGGCGGCAGTATCCTACCACAAAATAATGACAAACATTGACATAATTATTTATTTTAACCATCTGAAATAATACATAGAGCTACTGTTCTTTAGCTGCAATACTAAATGGTTATTAGTGAATTAAGAATAAAAATTGGGAGGGAGGGCGGGAAAACTTTTTCCTTGCTGCAGCAATCAGCTGTCGTCAGAAAGAGGCTGTTGCACTGGGACCCAGCTGTGCAAAACACTTTCAATATGTCTACATATAAGCCTGGAACCAATCCTTTACAGTGCTCAAAGGACATGTGTACTGAAATGACCTTACAAGTTGGTACAGTAATCAAAGTACTGAAACAACCCAAATTACCAAAAATGCGAACTGGACTTACTATTTTAATGCTGAAATAAATGGAGCCTATTGTAGATCAATATGCTGTATTAATAATGTTTTCAGAGTAGTTTTTGCATCAGAACTCAAAATGCCTAATAATACAGACATTGCATTTTAGAGGTGCAGTCTGACATGGGTCTGCACTGATTGCTCATGCAGATCAGTGATCAAAGTGCTTCTGAAAGCTGTCCTTCATGTACTTATTGATGCATAGCTCCAGGTAGGGGGAGTAGCCAGATAACTACAGTCGACTCTCGTTATCTCGAACTCCAAGGGACTCTATGAAACACTTCGAGATATCCGTAGTTCGAAATATCAGATTTACGGAACTGAGGAAAAAACAATTAATCGAACAACCACCTTTAACAGAATGAATACGTAATTTGACTCCTAAGTTAGAGATACATTGAAAATATTGTGGAAAAGAGGAGAAATTGCTCCTAAGGAGCAATTTCTCCTCTTTTTCACAATATTTTATCGACTGTTGGTAGACCTCTGTGTTAAAACAGGGACCAGATTATCACTTCGAGATAAGCGGTTATTCGAGATAAGCGAGTTCGAGATAACGAGAGTCGACTGTATTTGCTTATTTCTCCACAAAACCATATACAGTCGAACCTGGATGGCTCAAACATCTTTGGGACCATGGAAATTTGATCTAGATATGGGTAGTTTGAGTCACTGAGGGTTAATCACAGCACCAGGTTAGGAGACAAATGGGAATAATACAGTCGACTCTCGTTATCTCGAATTCCAAGGGACTCACTGAAACACTTCGAGATATCCGTACTTCGACATATCAGAGTTGAGAGAGTGCGGAAAACAATAAATTGAACAACCACACTTAACAAATGAATATGTAATTTGACTCCTGAAGTTACAAATATATATATAAAATAATGTGGAAAAGAGGAGAAATTGCTCCTTAGGAGCAATTTCTCCTCTTTTTCACATTATTTTGTTACCTGTTGTCATAGTTTCATGTTAAAACAGGGACCAGATTTTCACTTCGAGATAAGCGGTAATTCGAAATAAGCGAGTTCGAGATAACGAGGTTCAACTGTATATGGATGTCTTTTCAGTCTTCTATAAAATAATGGTATGTTGAGTGTACTCATTGGATTTGCCTTGATGAGGTGATTCTAATGAGTACACACAGCATATATTTTCATGATAAAATAGGAAAAGTTCCTAAAATATCCCTAAATATTTGTTTTCTTGAGCTGTTGGAAGAATTTCCTAGGGACTCGAAAAAGAGTTCAAATAAGCTATGGTAAATGAATCATTGGTGTTTGAGTCATTGAGGTGTTACTGTATTGTGGGTATGATATGAGTACAAACAAAATATGTTTTCATGGAGAAATAAGGAAAATAATTAGCTCATAGCCTCTCTTGTTGGGAGCTATGAGTATATAGAAGGAACAGATTGCACCCACCTGTCCTTCTTATGTTTGATCTAGTTTCAGTAATTCATGTTTGTCTTACTTCCTTTCTCATGTTTATATTTCAGTGTTTTTAACTGGCAGTGATAAAGTACCTATTACTGGTATGAAATATGTGAAGGTGAGAAAACATTCTTATTATAATTGGCTGTATTAGATTACAGTAGAATCTTGGGGGTTCAAATGCTGATTTTTTTTTTCAACTACCAGATTTTTCAAAGATCACATGATTAAAATTTTGTACTATTTTTTTTTTTTTTTTTTTTTAAAAAGCCAAAAATTTCAATAATACTTTTTTTAATAAATTATCAGTCTGTAGATCATAGAGATTCATATTAACCTTTACCACTCTCTGGGCATTTTCAGCAGACGACAAATTGATGATATTTTTCTTATTTTTCAAAAAAAAACAGGATTTGACATTTCATGCAAATTGTCTCCTCAGGAGACAATTTGCATGAAATGTCATATCCTGTTTTCTGGGAAAAACAAGAAAAATATTTCAAAATGTCGTCTGCTCAAAATTTTACCCAGAGTGCTAAGGGTTAAGATACTCTTCTAAAATCAAAGTCAAATTTGCCAATGAAGGTGCATGATGATTTCTTTTTCTTTTTTTTTTTTTTTTTTGAGTGTTTACAGGCAGTAATCTCGTCACTCATGGCCAGTTGTTATGCAAAGAAATAAATGACGTGAATATCTGGACATGAGTAGCGCGAGCTAAAAAGGTGGTTGTTTCAGGTGGATTGTTGACAATCTGGGGCTTTTGTCATCTATGAGGGCGTTATTTTAAAATCTGAGAATGCTATACTGCATGGAATTAAATTCCATACGAACCAGCACCAAAATTTACGTCAAAATATAGCTACGGTTCCTGGAATTTGTTACATTCTGGCGACAATTACTCCGAATTTGGTGCCGTTATCGACGATTTACCCATTAAAATTAATGTTTTCAGCCATATCTGCATTTTGCATAACGACTTGAATTGGATAGATGCCGTCATTTGGCATACGTATTACAGTCATAACAATGCAAACCATCATTGCAACAACAAAAACGGAAAAATGCTAAAATTATTGTACAGAATGAGTAGCGTTAGTGGATATGAGTGATGAGATGTTTTATGAGTGACGAGAGCAGCGAAATTGGTAAGAGATGTGTATTGATGTTGAGTTCAGTTATTACAGACTTGATTGGCTTAACATATATACAATCATTATTGGTTTGCATATCTAGGTAATTGCTTTTGTGGAGACTGATCATGAAATATTTTCTATGGTCAGTCTCTCCCTTCTGCTGATTCAAGAGGGCATTTGTCAGTTTTTGGCAAAAGAATGTGCACAAGAACCTGTTGACCGCTTAGAGGACTAAGCTTTCCCAGGAAAAGTGTGTAGGTAAACTGACCGGCTCGACCTGACTTAATAGTGTTGAATAAGCTGCTGAGCTTCAGGCCAGGTAACCAATACAGGCAATTGACAGCAGATTAACTATTCGCTTGCTCAGGTGATGAACTTTAATTTAGAAAAAAAGTGTCTTTAATTCATGTTAATAGTAAAGAGAAGTGCATTTGATGTTTTTACATGACGATCAGTGATAATGAAAGTGGTATATTTAGCATGGAAATAGACCTGTAGTTTGTGTGTAGCAAAATAACAATATGACCAAAATAATATTTTCGAAAATTGAAGTTTGTCTGTTTTCTAGAAATTAACAAATTGTGGAAAGTGAAAATAGAGTGGACCTCTTTTCAGAATAGTTATTGTGAGGAAAATAAACAGGAAGTCAAAAAAAAAAGAATTATCACTTGTTAACCCTTAAAGCACCAATCACAACAATTGTCGTCTGTTTTGTCTTCTGCCAGTTACTTTAAAAGTCATTGTTGCAAACAGTGTGGACCCAGATCAGACTGCTCCTTTAGGAGCAGTCTGATCTGGGTCCACACTGTTTGCCTATATGCAAAATATAAGTTTGAAAAGTTTGCAAGAAGATGCAGCAGACGACATAAGCAGACGACATTTTCAGATGCAGATTTTCTTGGCGCTTTAAGGGTTAAAAAAGATGGTAGGAAATCCAACAGGAGGTCAAAAAAGTTATCTCCCTTGAAAAAAAAAGGGGCAGAAAATCTGCCAGGTGTATCCATTCACCTTAACCCTTGTCATGCTGAATGAATTAAGATGCCATGCCCACTTCTAATTTTCAGCCAATCAGATTGCTTGATCCGGATTGTTGCTATATATTCACATACTTAATGGTAAACAGTGCAGATCCAGATCAGTTGGCTTCTTCAGAAGCCAGCTGATCTGGATCTACACTGTTTGCAAAGGCAGGGTATATCCGGGTTCTGCATGACAAGGGTTATGATGCTGTGTCGCAAATTTGTTTTCTTCTCATTTCAGGTGTTTATTCAACCCATGAATGTAGGAGAATCTTTTCTTCCAGTAGCCCATACCTGTTTTAATCTGCTAGACCTTCCAAGATACACCAGTAAAGAAACATTGAAAGAAAAATTATTACAAGCAATACAGCAGACTGAGGGCTTTGGTCTTGTATGATGTTTTTGACATAGAATATTTCCAGTTGTGGAGATTAGTCTATGAACAATATAACAGTATACCCTGCCTTTGTTGTGGAGAGTTATCTGTGATTGAGGCCAGATTTTTTAAACCAAATGAATATATCCTGCCTTAATGGGTTGATGTGTCGTAAAACCTAAGTTGCCCCGAGGTCGGCAACATTCTTTCATGGAGATTGGTCATGAAATATTTTCTACGGGTCATTCTCTCCCTTCCGCTGATTCAAGAAGGGCAGTTGTCAGTTTCTGGCGAAAGAATGTGCACAATACTGGTTAACCGCTTAGAGAACTAAGCCTGCCCAGTAAACGTGTGGTTAGGTAAACTGACCGCGCTCGACATGACCCCATTGGGTTGACTCGGCCTTAAAACCTCAACACAAAAACCTAAGTTACCGTCGTCGTCAGGCCAAATCTTTTGAGTGTTGGTACAAGGAAAATGTTGGACTGAAATGTGTTCAGACCATATCATACTGCAGATGTTTAACGTTTAGAACTCAATAAGCTAAATCAGCAGATGACAAATTACTGATACTTATTCTTATTTTTCACAGAAAATAAGGCTTTGATCTTTCATTGAAATAATCTCCAGCTGAAAATAAGGCTTGCCATTTCATTTATATTGTCTTTTGGAAACAGTTTGAATGAAATGTTGAGCCTTTCACAGAAAATAAGGCTTGACATTTCATTCAGATTGTCTCCAAATGAAAATGAAGCTAGGCATTTCTTATTCTTGGCATGTCAAGCCTTATTTTCTCAATTGTAAATAAGACATGTTATTCAGACTGTCACCTTTGGAGGCAGTTTGAATGAAATGCCAAGCCTTATTTTCTCAAATGTCAAAACATTTTATTCAGACTGGAGGCAATTTGAATGAAATGTCAAGCCTTATTTTCTAAGAAAAATATTTTATAATGTTGTTGTTTACTGGTTTAAAGGTTAAGCTGAGCTTAGCTGTACCAGCAGCTTATGTCATCCATTGCTGTTCTGTTACTTAGCCTGCTGTTAACAGAAGTTACCATATTCACCTTAACCCTTAAAGCGCCAATCACAACAATTGTCGTCTGCTTTGTCTTCTGCCGGTGTAGACCCTGATCAGATACCACATTTTGTGGCATCTGATCTGTATCTTCACTGTTCGCTTATGCCTGTCTGTCCCAATACTTAGGGTTATGATGGTAGTAGACATTTTGAAAATATGGCTTGGCATTTCTTTCTGATTGTCTCCTTCAAATTAAATATCAGGAAGTGCCAAGCCTTATTTGCTTGGAAAAAAAAAGAGAAAGTTTTGCCTTTCTGAAAGCTCTTAACATTAGTGAGAATATGTTAGGCCCAGATCAGCCTGCACTTACTGTACACTCACACAATTTTTGGTTCTTGAAGATTCAGCTAGTGAAGAAAAAAGGCTCTAATTAGTTAGAGCAGATTTTTTTTTGTGTTGAGCTTTTACGGCCCAGTCAACCCAATGGGGTCATGTCGAGTGTGGTCAGTTTACCTAACCACACTTACTGGGCAGGCTTAGTCCTCTCAGCAGTTAACCAGTATTGTGTGCATTGTCGCCAGAAACTGACAACTGTCCTTCTTGAATCAGTGGAAGAAGAGAGAATGATTACAGAAAATATTGCATGATCAATCTCCACGAAAAAATGTTGCCACCTGGCGGGGAGGAAGGCAGTGGGGTGGGGAGTCCAACCCACAACCTCTTGATCACCAGTCAGATGCATATCCAACTGAGCCACTGAGGCTGGCAGTTAGAGTGGTAAAATCGGCTGATCTAGGTCATTATTATTAGTACATTGATGGAAAAATTAACAGGTAGCAAATAAATTATTCTTTTTAGCTCACCTGAGAGGTGTTGTATATGTGTCACTGGGGCGTCCAACTGATGTTGGCTTACAGTTGGGCAAGGCCTGCTATCCTTGCAGCTGATAAGGGTAGTGGGGAATGTTTTTATTTCTTCTGTTTCTTCACTTTCATTCATTTTCCTCTTTCTCCCCTGTCCCTCTCTTTCATCTCCTCTATTATCTCTTCTCTCCCTTTCTCTGGGAGATGACACAAAATGACCCACAAGGGTTGACGGGTCGTTAAACCCCAAAACAATCAATCAGTTAGCTCACCTGAGCAATAGTATAGGCAGGCTCTGTTGTCCATCCGGCATTGTCCATCCGTTAGTCATCCATACTCTTCAAACATCTCCTTAGAAACCACTGGGCCAATCAAAGCCACATTTTATATGAGGGGGATCCCATTGGCATCAGCATTGGCATTGTCAGCCTCGGTGGCATGACACTTTCTTGTCTGCACAATATCTTCTGAACCAGCAGTTGGATTCTTACCAAATTTTAATGGATATATAATTGGGACATAACAAAGAACTGATTAGATTTTAGTGACTTTGATCTAATTTTCAAGGTCAAAGCAATAGAAATACTGAAAATGCACGGTTGGGGGACATCTGTTTTGTCTGAAAACACCATAACTAGTTAAAGCTAAATTCCATACCAAATTACTGTAGGATACAGAGACCAAAGGTTTTTCAAACTGTATGGGCTACCATACCCATATGTTTCCATAAGATTGCTCAGAACATATAGACTCTGGTGAGCTACAGGACCATTGGCCATTTGGTTTACTTTGCCTCATTTGACAGGACATAAACTTGACTGGATATTTCATATGAATTATCTTCCAAGTAACCGGTCATTCTCTCCCTTTGACTGATTAAAGAAGGGCAGTTGTCATTTCTGGCGAAAGAATGTGCACAATACTGGTTAACTGCTTCAAGGACTAAACCTGCCCAGTAAAAATGTGGTTAGGTTAACTGTCCACGCTCAACATGACATATTGGGTTGACTGGGTCGTAAATTCTCGACACAAACAAACTTACAAGTAGCAATGCACATAAAATGTTAGGTCATATTTTTATGAGAAAATTAAGGAAAATATTTTAGTGTCATCAACTGACATTTAAATTGTGTATTAGGTTCAAAATTACAAACGGGTAACCCTATACACAAAAAAAAAAAAAAAAAAATCATAGCTACAGAAAGGGCTGAAAAATATTGATATTGTCTTATTTCTCCAGGGAAACATACATTGTAAGTATTCATTAGAAGTGCATCACTAAGGTGCTTCTAATGCATCACACAACACATGTTTCCTTGGGTAAATGAGTAACCACAACATACATTCCTTGGATAAATAGGAAAATTTGTGGCTAACTCTCTTTATCTGGAGCAGTAAGACTGATCACATTAGTCAAAATGGGTAGTGGACCCTCCCATAGCACCAAATAAGAGAGTATCCACAGAATATTTTTTTATTTCTTCATGGATACATATGTTGTGGGTACTCATTAGAAGCACCTCACTAGGTGCTTCTAATGAGTACCACAACATATGTACTTGTGAAGAAATAATAAAAATATCGGCATTTTTAGCTGGAAAAAGTACCTTATCTGGAGCTATACGGGCCTCCCTGTGTCTGCCACATGACAGCAGCAGCCATTTTTTTTTATAACAACCACTACTTTTATTTATAGAGTTATTTGTTTTTTGTATAAGTCTATGTACTTCAGTAGAATGGCTGGTTCTATAGCTTCTCATGGTTGGCTGTTGTATAGCTGACATGTAATTCATAGCTCCAATTAAGGCACTTTTTTTTTTCCAACCAAAAAGTACCGGTATTTTTCATATTTCTCAAAAAAATGCATGTTGTAGGTATTCATGAGAAGCATAGTATTCCTAATTTTCCACAAAAACATGTTGTGGGTATTGATTAGAAGCGCCTTGCCTTGGAAACGTATGTTGTGGGTACTGATTAGCAGCGCCTTGGTAAGGAGTTTCTGATGAGTACCCACAGCATACTTTTTTGTTGAGAAATAGGAATGACAAAGCACTTTAAATGAATACCCACAACATACATTTTTGTGGAGAAATAGGAAAATCAAGGCACTTCTAATGAGTACCCACAATATACGCTTTTGTAGAGAAATAAGAAAGTTACCTAGTCCCTCTTATCTGGAGCTATGGTTACTGTTTACCATATTTACCCTAAATATTCAGACACCTCATCCCCTTACCATACTTGTTCTAAAATTTGAATAAGTACAATTTACTAACCAATGTTGTGTCTAAAAATTGCTGGATGAGTGGCAAACAGTGTAGACCCTGATGAGACACCACATTCTGCAGCATCTCATTTTTGGTCTACACTGTTTGCTCAGGCCTGTCTGTCCGAGTACATATGGTTAATCTGCACTTTTTCATCACACTATATATACTTCCATAGGTCCAGGTGGAAAATAAATATTGCTCTGTTGAGAGGGTATCAGTAAATATTCTTCTTATTTCTCTGTGGAAACGTGTGTACCCACAACATATATTTTCTTAAAGAACTTAACAAAAATTATCTGAATACTGGTACCCCTCTTATCTGGAGCTTTGATGAATTGTAATTTACTGGTGTTATTTAATTCTGATTTTTTTTTTTTCTGCGAAAAATTGTTTCAATGAAATTACAACCATAAAGATTCACTGTAAATTGACTGTATTTTAGCTTGTGTGCAATAGTTTTTTTTGTTTTTTTTTGTTTTTTTTTGTTTTGTTTTTTTTCGCAAAGACGCAGGATTGTTTTTGAGCATGCTATGTTCACCATAATACATTTGAAATACCAAAATGACATTGAAAGGATGGTTCAGCCCAGCTTCGTCACTGTCTGTATTGAACAAATATCCCAGATGGGTTATCTGTAGTTTGAAATTTCATTTTACCCATATTTGTTGCATATATAAAGAATACTGGAGGTCTGCTGTGGAGGAAAACGGTTGGGGAGGAGGGAAATCAGATCAACAAATTCAACCCTTTTAGATAACATTTGTTTTTTTGTTGTTTTTTTTTCAGCAAGAAAGAATGAATATTTTCTTATTCCTCCACAAAGACATTTATTGAGGTATTCATCTTGAAGGTGCTTCTACTCAGTACCAACAGCATATATTTTCGTTAAGAAGAAACAAAAATATCGGGGCCCAGTTGTTCAAAGCATCGTTAGCTTAACAACTTGTTAATGACAAACCTGTTAACTGTTGTAGCTAAGGTATTTTCAGATACATTGATATTTTGCAATGCAAAAGCTACTTACATTTTTTCAGCAAAAATGTCAATGTATTTGCCATATTTCAAGATAGAAATTTTAAGATCACGTTAGCTAACTACTTTGTCAAGTTTTGAACAACTGGGCCCCGGCTGCTTCTCATCTATAGTCTAAGTGATCATTTTTGTGGTTATGCATTTTAGGTTATTGTGCAGAAATTACGCTCTTCTCAATAAAATTTATATAACTTACAGACAACAGAAAAAAAAGTCATTTTGAATAAAGCTGTATTTCTTCAAATTTTCCTTTTAACAGTCAGAAATTCACCAGAGTGTTTCAGGTACCTTTTTACCATTTTATTTTTTAATAATGTTACATAAGCTTAATGCTGATGATGTGGTATGTGAACACTGATGTTCTTATATTGCTTGGAAATAGTTTATAATGATAAAACTGATACACTGGAATATCTTTATTAGACGGTTCATTATACGATAGTTTCATATACAGTCGAACCTCATTATCTCGAATTCGTTTATCTCGAATTACCGCTTATCTCGAAGTGAAAATCTGGTCGCTTTTTAGACATAAAAATCTTACAACAGGTAACAAAATATTGTGAAAAAGAGGAGAAATTGCTCCTAAGGAGCAATTTCTCCTCTTTAGCACAATATTTTCAATATGTCCCTATCTTCAGGAATCAAATTAAATATTCATTTGTGAAATGTGGTTGTTCGGTTTATATCGGCCTCAGTTCTGCAAATCTGTTATGTAGAGGTATGGATATCTCGAAATATTTCAGAGAGTCCCTTGGACTTCGAGATAACGAGAGCCGACTGTACAATCAAACCTATGGAAAAACCAAAATGACAGGTACTTGCCTAATAAGAATGTAGGAAAGAAAGTATCAGGAAAAAAAGTATCCGGAAAAAAAGTATCGGAAAAAAAGAATCCGGAAAAAAAGTATCAGGAAAAAAAATGTCTCAGTTTCATGTACAAAGGATAGATAAAATATATAGGCGTGTTTTCCAATCATGAGGTTTAAAGGCCCTCTCAACACTATTTAGGTCATTTTGGACAAATACTTTGTGCGGTCACTTTCATTTGCATGGAGGCACAAAATGCTTAGGTTAGTAAGGTATTGTGGTGAATGGTGAAAAGAGAGATAGCTCAAAATGAGGAATTTCTCTTTTTACTAAACCAGAAAAGTAGACTTCAGCATCAAATCTATGATAATGTTGTATTGATATATTGCAATTAAAAACACATTGTTCACACATGTCTTTATTACATCATTACATTAATTGGAGGTTTAACATCCCTGTCTACACTATATAGGTCATTTCGGAGACGTTGCTACTAATTTGTGGGACTGTTACCCGACATTGAGATGAAATATCATCTCAAGCCCTGCCGCCCAATGAAACCCAAATAGGGTTCATGAGCATGGACTTTAGCTTGTTTAATTGGAGGTCTAACATCCCTGTCTACACTATATAGGTTCTTTTGGAGAGTTGCTTCCAGCTTGTGGGACTTTTACCCAACATTGATATGAAATGACATCCCAAGCCCTGCCACCCAATGAAACCCAAATAGGGTTCATGAGCATGGAGATCCGACTTGCACACTTAGCTCAAATGAGGAATTTCTCTTTTTACATCCCTGTCTACACTATATAGGTCATTTTGGATAGTTGCTTCTAACTTGTGAGTCTTTTACGAAACATTGAGATGAAATGACATCTCAAGCCCTTTTATAAGGTAAGGATTACAGAGATAGGTTGCAAAATTTATAATTAAACTGAAAAGTACTAGTAAACATACAAAAGGATCCTAATCATCATCTCATTGTAACATCAGAGGCGAATCTGGTTAAAACTGATACTTTTTTTCCGGATAATTTTTTTCCTACTCAAAAGTGATACTTTTTTTCCGATACTTTTTTTCCTGATACTTTCTTTCCGATTACCGCCTAATACATGTAAATTTCCACTTCTTTACCTTCAATGGGATCTGAAAAAGTGGCCTTTTAAGAGTGGCAGTTGCTTAATACAGATGGTCTTTGAGACAGGTTTGACTTTATATGACAGTTTAAAGCTGGACCCCAGAAGTGTTGTATTCAAACAAAACTATAGATTATACAGAAAAAAAAAAGAAACATTTATGGTCATTTTGTTACATAACCTATACATTTTTGTTTGGACATAACACAGTTGGTAAGCTAACACAGTTTTTGCTTTGGATTCTAGTAGTAGTGTTATAAAGAGGTTATGGTGTGTGTGTAGGAAAATGTAGATACAGCATCTGTGATTTGTGTAAACTAAGACTAATATGTGTAAACTAAGACTAATTTGTGTAAACTGACTAATTTATGACACTAAATTGGATTCATGCAACAATATTGTCCTATTTGTAATTAGTAAATGTCTAGACCTATCTCTGCATCCAGTCTGATCGGGATCTATGTTTCTGAATCACATCTTGAGGATTTTCTAGGGCCCATTTGTTATGGCCCCAACTTCAAAGAAGTTGGAGGGGCATATTGACCTTAATGTCAAGGTCATGGACTTCAAAATTTTTAATGTTAAGTTTTTTAAGAGCTCATATTTTCCAAAATTTATGATGGATTTTGTTCATATGATAGATACAGTTCCAAAGTTTTATTCAGCAATAGCCTGCCCATGCCTATGACCTCAAGGTCAAGGTCACAGACTTAAACAATTTATGTTAAAGTTTTTTAAGAGCTCATATTTCCCTAACCATACGATGGATTTTGTTCATATTTGCTATGATGATAGATACAGGTCCAAAGGTTTATTCAGCAATACCCCTGCTCATGCCCATGGCCTCAAGGTCAAACTTAAGAACTTAGAAATTTTATATTAAAGTGTTTTAAGAGCTCATATTTTCCAAATCATAGAATAGATTTGGTTCATACATGGAATGATAATAAGATACAGGTCCAAAGTCTTATTCATCACCCCCACCCATTCTTATGACCTCGAGGTCAAGGTCACAGACTTAGAAATTTAACATTCGATCCCTGATAACGTCAAATTCATGACAATAAATTGCCAAACCATAGCACAAGAAATCCTATCAAGAGCTAAAATGCCATAACATTTTCTCTGACCGTGATGATCCTCAGTATTGGGACAGGTAGACCTAAGCAAACAGTGCAGACCCAGATCAGACTGGTCCTAAAGAGTAGTCTGATCAGGGTCTACACTGTTTGCAATTCCATCTGCATCTTTTGGACTGATAGTATCTCACCAATTCCAGGTGCGCTATGCTATCTGCTGACAGCTCTTGTTTTGTTGAAAAGTTCTTACAAGTTTTGTTATTTATGAGTATCTTGTGGCTACACATTGGAATTGCTTCAGTGAGCATGAAAAGCCCTGATTGTACTGCATGGATGCACAGGCTAAGCATACACTGTATTGACACTAAGTATTGGGATGCAGAGATCTGAGCAAACAGTGTAGACCCAGACCTGCAAATAACAAATGATCAATTTTAAAGTTATTTCAGACACATATTAACCTAAATAACTACTTTTTAGACACTGAAGGATGGCCTTGTAAACAAGCAAAAAAGTGAAATTTCATGTTTAACATGAAAATTCTCGGTCCTGAAATGGGGATTAATCCACCCCTGGAAGTTATAGTATCCTAGTATTTAGGTCAAATATGATATGTAAAGTACTGTTTATCATGTCTATTGTATTAATTATTTTACATGAAATATTTGCTGTAATGATTGTTGATCTTGTTTGTCATATCAAACTGGTATAAAATGGCTGAAATATGAACACAAATTTAATGCTAAAGTAAAAATAAAACCAGCATGTAATCTTTGTTTCTTTTTTTTTTTTTTTTTCCGTGAAAATTTAACCTATTGACATAGGGAGATATTTATGTTCTTGCTCAATACTTTTTAGCTTCTGAAAAGTTACTGATATTTAACCTTTACCGTTCTGTGGACAAATTCAGCAGACAACATTTTGAAATAGTTTTCTTATTTTTCCTAGAAAATAGGCTTGACATTTCATGCACATTTTCTGCTAAGGAGACAATTTGCTCAATAAGTCAAAGCCTATTTACCAAGACAGATAAGAAAAATACTGTATCAATTCATCGTCTGCTGAATAAAGGCAAGTTTGCATGAAATGCCAAAGCCTGTTTTCTGAGAAAAATGTTTCAGAATGTACCTGAAATTGTTACCCATAATGCTAAGCATTAAAACATGATTTATATGAAATATCTAACCTGTGTTGTGGGAAAAATAAGAAGAAAAAAAAATTCAATATGTCTTACTCAGCATGCTAAGTGTTTAACCCTTAAAATGCCAAGAAAACCTGCATCTGAAAATGTTGTCCGTTTTTGTCGTCTGCTGAATATTCTTGCAAACTTTTCAAACCTATTTTTTGCATACAGGCAAACAGTGTGGACCCAGATCAGACTGCTCCTAGAGGAGCAGTCTGATCTGGGTCCACACTGTTTGCAAAAATGACTTTTAAAATCACAAGCAGATGACAAAGCAGACGACAGTTGTTGTGATTGGCAGTTTAAGGGTTAAGTGCCACGAGTGGTAGGGTGGCATACCCTCCTGCTGAAACTTTTGAGAGGGTTGGTCTTGCCATAACTTCAGCTTTTGGCAGGAAGGGTCTTGCCTCATGTGAAGCGAGGTCATTGGTTGGGACCTTATTCTCGTCACGCCCTTTCTTTTCTTTTTCCCTCTGTCTGGGAGATGGTTCAACATGACTGAAAACTTGTTGACAGGGCCATTACATCACAACTCCAAAAACCTTAAAAAGTGCCAGTCACAATTTTTTTTTTTTTTTTTTTAGCTCACCTGAGCTCTGCTCAGGATGAGCTATTGTGATCACTTTTCGTCCATCGTCCGTGCGTCCGTCCGTCTGTCTGTTAACATTTTCAAACCACTTCTCCTCTGAAGCCGCTGAGCCAGTTTTGCTCAAATTTCTTATGGAGCCTCCTTAGGGTGGGGGAACGAAAAATTGCTAAAATGGTCGCTGTCCGTTGACCAAGTTGGCTGCCACGCCCATATCTGGTAAAAACCTTTAAAAATCTTCTTCTCCAGAACCGAGAATGCCTTGGGGCTGAACCTTTGCAGGAATCATCGGGGACGGGAGGTCTACCAAAGTTACCTGTTCTTAGATTTCCATGTTAAAACAGGGACCAGAATTTCACTTCGAGATAAACGGTTATTCAAGATAAGCGAGGTCGAGATAACTAGAGTCGACTGTTCTCATTAAAATTGCAGGGTTGGTGGCAAACCCTAATCAGTGTAGACCCTAATCAAATGCCGCATTCCATAACATCTTATCTGGATCTTTACTGTTTGCTGAAGCATGTCTGTCCCAATGCTTAGAGTTATTATGATAGATTTTCTGTAAATTGTTAGGTTTTCATGGGGCTTGTATCAAATACAGACTACACACATATACTGTATAACAAATTTAATTAACAATATCATCTTAGATGAAGATTTTTTACAAAATTATGCTACATGTTAAAAAAATACTTGATAACTTGCTGCTGGACATATGGACATAAAATCAAGCATATCTTGAAAACGACTAAAAATATATAATAAACAACAAAGCATGCATGTTGAAATATACTCGTTAACAGAAGTTTCTAAAATTGCAAAACATAAAAACATAACCCTCAAAGCGCCATGCATAATTGTAGCAGACTTTCTCAATTTTTAGCTCACCTGAGCTATTTTGATAGACCAAGTCGTTTATCATTTGTCTGTTTGCATTCAATATTTCCTCTTAAATGACAGCCAGTTTTGACTAAATTTCACAGGAATGATTCTTTGTGATACTGACTGAAATTTGTTCATAGATATGGATGCAAAGCAGAATTCTAACATCTCTAGCCTGACTTTAAAATATTTGGCAGACAGGTTTCTAGAATGATATTCTGACAAAGTTATTCAAGGCATGTGGTTTTGTAAAAAAAACAACAAAAAAAACATTACTGCCTGGGTGTGGTGGGGGACAGAAAACTTCCAAGAATTTTTTTGTCAAAAACCAGCAGTGGAATTTTCAAATACGGTAAATGTCCTAAAATTTCGAACACTTCATTCCATACTTTTTTGGCCTAAAGTTTGCTTTTTACAAAGTTGTTTCTTAAAATACTTAATGGAATGGCAAACAGTGTAGACCCTGATCAGTCTGCTCCTTCAGGAGCAGTCTGATCTGGGTCTGCACTGTTTGCACATGCCATTTTGTTGGGAATTTTAGTGTTAGAAATTTTAGGACATCTACCGTAGCTTTGCAAGAAGATTCCTTGAGTGAACCGCTGTAAAAAAAAGAACATGACCCCCGGGAGCAGAGCAGATTTCCCCTATATGTCTATAATGAAATCTTGAAAACTCTTCTGGTCCAAAACCAACAGTTGGATTTTCAAATAACTTGACAAGCATGTTGCTTGTGTGACCCTCTGTAAAAAAATCTTCAGTCCATGTTGATTCATTGAAAGACATGGCCACCAGGGAGAAGAGCTGATTTTTCCTGTATGCTTATAATGACAAGCAGTAGCTTTCACAAAAAGCTGGGTCTATGCTTAGCATACAATAAATGTTTAACACAGATTTTAATATGGAATATTCTTGGGGTTTTTTACACTCAAAATTTGACTAAATTGGCTAAATTCTATAATGCAAAAGGTGAATTCAAGAGGTCTAAATGAGTTCTCTTCCTGTTGGAATCTACAAGAATGACCCTCACATTAAAAATAATAACAGCTAATTTCACTTCACTTTTTAGACATACTTCATCAAAACTAAAATAAGTAATTAAGAATATCAAATTTGTGTCATGCTATCCCCGGAATGCCATAAATTGTGTTTAGCAGTACCAATTCATCCACCCTTTTTAAAGTGAAATTGTCAAAATTATTATTAATCCCATAACCTTTGATAAATGGCTGCAAAGATAACCTTTTGGAATATCTACATACACTCAAACTTCAATGGCTCGAACATCTTTGAGACCATGGAAATTTGTTCGAGACATGGGTAGTTTGAGCCACTGAGGGTTAATCATGGTGCCAGGTCAGGAAGCAAATGGCGATAATTTAGGGAAATCTTTTCCATCTTCTATAAAATAATGGTATGTGGAGTGTACTCATTAGAAATGCCTCTAAGGTTTTACTGTAAGTGTAGTGTGCAGAAACAGTGTATGTGAATGGAGAGTACCTGTAGGTTTTCCAATTAATATTATTCTATTCTATTCAGTGCTACAGCTAATCTCAAGTTTTAGTTGTGGACAACAAGCATAAGATTAATGCTGCATTGTGGATCAGTAATGGATTACTTTTGTGTCTCTCCTCAACTCTATATAGTCTACGCCCTGGGGCATAGACAAAAACTAACTAGAGCAAGTGGATGGCATGCCATAGCATATCCCCACGCTGGCACCATCGCGTATCTCCATGTGCATCAAACTTCCAATTGCGTTCCTCCAGTCCTCATCCATAGGTCTATTACCCGTGACAGTTTCAAGGTTCTAACTCAAAAGCCTAGGAGGAGTTGTGTGACAATCAAAAAAAAAAGGACCCAAAATCCTACTTTTGACCTCTGGTGACCCCGACATGCCCCTGGGGCAAAACTTTTGCAACACTATATACTACATTTCCTTTGATTTGATGTGCAACATGACTGTTTGTACAAAATGGACCCTTTGGGGCCACCACCCCACCGGGGCTACATCAAAATTCCGAATGTGTTCCTCCAGTTCTTATCCATAGGCTATCGCTTGTGAAAGTTTTCCATTTCTAGCTTAAATGGTCTAGGAGCAATGGTGTGACATTACAGACGGACGGACGGCCAGACGGACGGACGTGGGTATCACAATATCCCCACTTTTTCTTCGAAAAGTGCGGGGATAAAAAAATCTTGTCCACTTCGCATTAATGTTCCTTTTTTAAGTTTAGTGAAGCTATGTAAAAGTTATTCGGGCCAGGCTGATTTCTTCCAAAAATAAGTTGCCTTGGGGCATGGTTAGTTTTCCTTATCTGCCTATATTTTTGCTAGTATTTTCCAGAGAAAATGTCAGATTTTGTGTAAATTTCACATGAAATGTCAAATGTCAAAAAATGTTTTGAGAATGTTGTCTGCTACAACTATAAATGGCCTTTTAGACATTTTCTCAAGAAAATGGGGGAAAACTTCATATTCTGCTAGAAGGGAGAGAGAGGAAAATGGAAATGGAAATTCTAAAGTCATGAAATATGAAAGTTCTAGAAAATTAACAAACCTACAAACAAAGAAACAATTCATCAGTCATCACTTTGTATGTGAATATAAATTAATATCAACAAAATAGTAATAAAAAGAGAAAAGATAAGAAAAGATAAGAAAACAAGGCAGAAACATAAATACTAATCAAAAGTTCTTGGGTCATAAACATGACCAAACAGAACTGTCTGGTGGCTGAACTTCTTATATATGCTTTCCATAAATTTTGTACAACAGAAATTAAACTAATACCATACAGCCTATCTCAAGAAGGGGTATCCATACAATATTTTTCCACGAAATCTTTAAGTATGTGTTTTGGTCTGTGAGCATGAACGTGTTTAACCTTCAGCCAGTTGATTTTAAATACAAGCAATTGGTAACTGGGTAGTAATTTTCTTAATTTTTTCCAGTTTCACTAGAGAATGCAGATGGTTAAACAGCACAAATCAAAAACAGCAATAAAATTATTATGTAAATATATCACATATTAAATGGCAAGAACAAATGACCCCTCCATACATAAATCAATCTTATGACTTGCAACCAATGTAGATCTAGACTGACCATTACATCTGTGCAGTTTCAGGATCTGCATTGTTCGCCAATAGAACATTTAAGGGTCATATATTATGTTAGCAACCAGGTTAGACTTATCAGACTGCAGGCTGATTGGAGTCCACACTGGCTGCATGTTATAAGTTCCTTTTGTACCCAGAGAGGCTCAATTTAACCTAATAATAACTAGAATAGTGTTTTCGGAGGAAAACGTATGTCCCCCCACCAGTTTGAACAGACATATTGTGAAAATAGATTGTATCTATAATAAACTCAAGGTCACAATATACCTATATGTAAGTTTGGTCAAAATTCATCCATTCCTCAATGAGATAGGGTGCTGACAAGCCATTTTCTAAAATCATAGCCCTTGTGTAACCTTGAAAATGGGATCAAGGTCACAAAAAATCTAATCAGTTCTTGTCTCTGTCTCAACAATATAGCTGTGCAAGTTTGGTCAAAATCCATCCATTCATTCAGCAGATAGCTTGCAGACAAGCCATTATCCAACAATCTGAGCCCACCTGCGACCTTGAAAATGGGATCAAGGTCACCAAAAAAAAAAAAAAAAAGTAGTTATTTTCCATGCCACAACAATTTGGCTGTGCAAGTTTAGTTAAAATCCATCCATTCCTTCAAGAGATACAGTGCAGACAAGCCATTTTCCAACAATCTAAGCCCTAGTGTGACCTTGAAAATGGGGTCAAGGTCACCAAAATCTAATCCGTTCTTTTCCATATCACAACAATATAGATGTACAAGTTAGGTCAAAATCAATCCATTGCTTTAGGAGACAGGGTGCAGACATGCCATTTACCAACAATCTAAGCCCTTGTTTGATCTTGAAAACAGGGTGAAGGTCACCAAAATATAATCAGTTCCGATGCATGTCCAAAAAATATAGCTCTGCAAGTCTGGTTGAATCTACTCATTCCTTCAGGAGACAAGGTGCAGACAAGCCATTTTCCACCCATCTAAGCCTTAGTGTGACCTTGAAAATGGGATCAAGGTAATCAAAATCTAATCAGTTCTTTCCCATGTCTCAACAATTAAGATGTAGAAGTTTAATCAAAATCCATTCATTCTTTTAGGAGATAGGGTGCAGACAAGCAATTTTCCAACAATTTAAGCCTTGACCTTGAAAATGGGGTCAGGGTCACCAAAATCTAATCAGTTCTTTTCCATGTCTCACCAATATAGCTGTACTTTTGCCAACAAATCTAAGCCCTCCCCTGACCTTGAAAATGGGGTCATGGTCACCAAAATCTAATCAGTTCTTTTACATGTCCCAGCATTGCGCATGTGCAAGTTTGGTCAAAATCAATTCATTCCTACAAGAGATACGGTGCGGACAAGCCATTTTCCAACAATCTAAGCCCTCCTGTGACCTTGAAAATGGGGTAAAGGTCACCAAAATCTAATCAGTTCTTTTACATGTCCCAGCAATGTAGATGTGCAAGTTTGGTTAAAATCTATTCATTCAAGAGATAGGATGCAGACAAGCCATTTTCCAACAATCTAAGCCATCCTGTGACCTTGAAAATGGGGTCAAGGTCACCAAAATCTAATCAGCATTTTTCCCCCTCCCAATGATAAATTTGTGTAAGTTTGGCTAAAATGTCCATTCAATAAGGAGATAGTGTGCAGACAAGAGGCTACGCCCCATTTTTCAACGATCTAAGCCCTCCTGTGACCTTTAAAATGGGGTCAAGGTCACCAAAATCTAATCAGCATTTTTCCCCCTCCCAATGATTTATTTTTGTAAGTTTGGCTAAAATCTGTCCATTCAATAAGGAGATAGAGTGCAGACAAAAGGCTACGCCCCATTTTTCAACGATCTAATCCCGCCTGTGATCTTGAAAATTGGGTCAAGGTCATTAAAATCTAATCAGCATTTTTCCCCCTCCCAATGATATATTTGTGTAAGTTTGGCCAAAATCTGTCTATTCAAAAAGGAGATAGAGTGCAGACAAGTGGCTACGCCAATGCTGACGCAGACAGGATCCGCACTAAAAACAATATGTCCTCACATGGTGGGGGGACATAAATATACCTGTACACACAAACATACACAACCACATGATGTGTCACATGAGAGAACCTTTTCTCCATTTTATGGCCCTATCAACACTTAAGGTCCAGTAAACACTGTCAGTAACGACTCACACTTTTGTCCTGGGCAGGCTTAGTCATCAAAGCGGTTAACCAGTACTTGTGCTCTTACATTCACCAGTAACTGACAACCCCCTTCTGGAATCAGCGGTAGGGGAGAATCCCGCAGAAATGATTTCATGATCTATCTCCAATAAAGTTATTTGGCTAAGCTGAGATTGGAACTTGCGACTTAAGTATCTGAAGTCAGATGCCCTAACAATGTGCTAAGGAACTAAGACTGGCAAAACAGAGCTGAAAGAAAATCGATTATCAGTAATGCTATTGTGATCGATAATTCATTAGTAATTAATGAAGATTTGGTCATAATTTTACCTGTCTGAGCACGACTCTTACCATATGTTATACTTTATTTTATGTATTTGATGAGACAGGCCTGAGCAAACCATGTAGACCCTGATGAGGTCCTGCATTTGCAGCGTCTCATCTGGGTCTACACTGTTTGCCACTCATCCAGCTATTTTAGACACAACATTGGGTAGTAAATTTACTTGTTCACATTTTAGATAAAGTATGGTAAGGAGTTGAGGTGTCTGAATACTAAGGGTAAATACGCTAAAGTAACAGACACAGAAATCAAAATGATCAATTAATAGCAATTCTGTAATGATAATCATTTTTGTGGAATTTATCGATCAATTAATCGATTATCTGATTAATTGTGTCAGCCTTATATGTAACCCAGCAGAAAAAGGGCTCTTATACCATAATTATGGGAAGAGTGAAGAGCTGATCAGAACCTTTTTTGTTCATCAATGTAATTCTACAGTATGCACCGAACTTTAAGGCAACTATGAAGGCCCTGATCTGCCTGCCGAAATGCAAAGATTGATAGCTCCAGATATGAGGGAGTATCCACATAATAGTTTTTCTTATTTCTCAATGAAAGCATATATTGTCGGTACTCATTAGAAGTGCCTCTGCGAGGCACTTCTAATGAGTACCCACAATATAGTTTTCATGGAGAAATGAGAAAAATATCAGGTTGCTCTGGGTCTTCACTGCCCACATCAACAAGGGCCATTTTTCACGCTTTTACACATTTTCTTTCCAGCAATACTTTTTGGGGCACATACATGTACTTAAAACTTCTAAACAGCTTACAAAAAGCTTGCTAAAGGAAAACTTATTGCACAGTTTTTTGCATTGCTATATCACATAACTATAGAATAACACCATAGCTCCAGATAAGGGGCTTTTATTTGTTCGTTTGGGTTGAGATTTTACGGCCCCGTCAACCCATTGGGTCATGTTGAGCACAGTTAATTTATTTAATCACACTTTTCCCTGGGCAGGCTTAGTCCTCTAAGTGGTTAACCAGTACTTATGCACATTCTTTTGCCAGAAACTGCCAACTGCCTTCTTGAATCAGCGGAAGGGAGAGAATGACCGTAGAAAATATTTCGTTATCAATTTCCACGAAAGAATGTTGCCGGACCCAGCAGGAATCAAACCTGCGACCTCCTTATCTCCAGTTGGATGCACATCCAACTGAGCTACCAAGGCTGGCTAAGGCACTTTTATCAACAAACAGTAATGATATTTTTCTTAGCTCTCCATGAAAACATATGTTTTGGGTACTCATTAGAAGTGCCTCGGCAGGCTGAGGTGCTTATACTGAGTATCCACAACATGTGTTTTTGATATTAAGTATAAACTCACCATAACTGTTAAAAAAAATTGGCCAGTTTTTTAATCCTAGATCAAGTCAATATCGACGTAAACAAAAAAGTTTGTTCTATTGAAGGGCCAAACTCTGTTGAGAGCCCATTTACAATCCCAAACCATTCCTCCTCAATATCAATAACTATGCGGTTTCAAGAAAATTCATGAAAAAACACACACAAAAAAAAAAAAACAGAAACAAAGTGCAGATGGATGGACGGACACTCCTACAAGTATAAAAATTTGAGCTGCATCATGGGGAAAAAAGCCACTAAAGCACATGCAAACATCAAAGTTTCAGGCGAACCTGCACATCTGGGCCCAGTTGTTCAAAGCATCGTTAAGGGTCATTTTGTTAACTGTTTTAGCAGATTCAATATACAATTTTCTGAAAAAGCTACTCACATTTTTTCGGCAAAAAATTTCAGCACATTTGCGTATCACTTGATGTAAATTTTAACAAATCCTTAACTAACGGCATTGTTAGTTTTGAACAACTGGACCCTGCTGTTTGCTCACATAAGTGGTAAGCCAAGGGGAGACTTCAGCCAAAGGTCTAGACATGTAGCCTTGCTAAGGGGCCTTGCATACACACTGAAAGATTGCTTTGATGGAAAGTCCGAAATGCCTTTTTCTCATGATATTTCTCATTTAAGGTAAATATCTGTGGTCACTAATGCCTACACTGATGCCAAATTAGCTATTTGGGTATTTTCGTATAAAAAAGCTTAAAATAATAAACAAGTTCATTGTATGCGCCTCTACGTGAGAAAAGGTACCTTCTGACGTGCACTCAACAAAGACTCAAATGAGCCTGCGCATCTGCACAGTCTGATCAGTCTTCGTTGTCCGCATGAAGATACTTTACATCTTTTGCTATCCAAAGTGCACCAAGGGAAGATTCAGATCAGACAGTGTGAATGCACAGTCTGATCTGAATCTTTGCTGGGCGCCCATGTCCAAAGGTACGTTTTCTGACGATGTGACTCATATTGTTTTGCTATAAGTTGTTTCAAAAGATGAATCTCCATGCAAGTGAAGAAAGTATAATAATATCAGTGTCCCTTCAGCGCTCAAAAAAATAAAACCAGTTTTAAAAGCTTAAGATGAGGAAATGATATTTTCACTGTTATATGTACTATGAAATTTCCGAGCTCAAGTAAATATGTCTTTACCTTTACCACTCTGAGGTTGTTCAGCAGACGACACACTGATTTTTTTTTTCCCCCCAAGAGAACTGGCTTTGATATTTCATGCAATTTTTCTCTTTTAGAGATAGTTTGCTTGAAATGTCAAAGCCTTTTTTCTGGGTAAAAATAAGAAAACTTTCAAAATGTTGTTAGCTGAATTTTTTTCCTAACATGCTAAGCATTAAGTACAAATTCAACAGATGACAAAACTTATGATATTTTTATTATTATTATTTTTCCCACAAAAAAATAGGCTGTGATATTTCATGCATATTCCTTGAAATAACAAAGCCTGTTTTCTGGGGAAAAAAATAAGGAAAATGCTTCAAAATGTCATTAGCTGAAATTTTTACCCAGCATGCTAAGAACTAAGTAAAGAACCAAGTACAAAAATTGTCTTTATACTCAGGCTGGAATGCTAGAAGTTATAAGCATTTACAAAATGCTTTAAAACTGACACCTAATTACTTAAGCTCACTGCAGGATTGGACAAACCCTACATCTTACAGCCTTTGTCAAGAGAGCACAGAGATATACGAATTTGTCCAACCCTGCAAATTATATAAAGTCAGAGGGCCTTATGATTTGCCACTTTGTGCCATTCAAATCAATGCAGCTCTACCTTTTTGGAAAACGTCCTGCAAATTAGCTCACTGAAGAAACTTTGTTAAAGCTAAAATAAAAATGTAAAAACAAGTAAAATTAGGTACGGTAAATGTCCTAAAATTTCGAACAAAATTAAATAATTTCAGTTCTTGCTGTTCGAAATTTTAGAAATTATAGTTTGCTAAAAAATTTACTGTTCGAAATTTTAGGACAGATTCACTTACAGCCAAAATTTACCTAGCTATCGGACGCTTTCAGACACCCGAAACAACAAAAAAGGACCTACACAACGAAAGTGTTTTCTTATTTGCTATGAGTGATTGATAAATTGAATGTGAAATTGTATGAAAAATAAATAAATACCACACTGATGTTTGTTTTCAATTCCATCCGATTAATTCCATGTCGAATAATGTTTCTCATAACAAAACAATTAATTATCCGGTACACTAATTAATCGCCAGATACGTTTGTTCGGCACTCCGGGAATGTGCCACTTTCTTAAACTAGGCTGGCTTAGTCCACTGTCTTCTCTTCACTTTACCGCACTGAGATACACAAGCTGACCAAAAAATACTTCAAAAGGTTACCGCACGTTTGTTCTTGTTTTAGCCACTACATAAACACAAAAGTCCCTTTCCTCAAAGGTGAGGTGTACTGAGTTTAAATGTGAAAAGCGCAGACTGATTAGAATTTCCGCCGTTTTGAAGCGCAGTATTCACACTGCTTGCTGACATCTGAGGCTGACATAATGCATTCTGTTGGCGATATGCGTAGACCCAGATCAGACTGCCCCGATACACAGACTGCGCATATGCGCATGTTGGATCTTGTCTGTGCTGGTCTCAAATGTCATAAGGTTTTCTATTGGAAAGGACTCATACATAAACGAACAGTGCGGACAACCAGATCTGAATGCAGCCTGATCAAGATCAAAGAGTTTAGCAACTACGTATGCCAAACCTGTGAACTGCCATTATCGTTTTTAGCAATATTTCTCTCGTTAAAAAAATGTATTGTCGTTTAGAAATCGGTAACGAAACTTATTGCAAGAATTATGTGTCTTTCATTAGATCCCTGTTCAGGCGAAAATGACCCTTTGTGTATATGTGTAAGTCAGATCAGAATGCGAGATGCAGTCTAGTGCAGGATGGTGTCCACTCAATTCGCTGATTAGGTCATTGGTATAAAACACTGTAATACGTGAGTCGCAGTCTCTAGCGCTAAAGTGCACAGACTGATCACATTTGTAAAAATGATTAGGTTCATTTTGGCTTATTGGGACATATCATTTCTACTGGGACCATCACCTGTTCAAATAGGATGCATTGAGCATATCATGACAATCACGCGATCAGACAGGAAATATTTTGCTGGAGGCTAACGTTAATCCCCACGGCGAAAATGTTTTCGGCGTGCTTATTGAAACCATTGGCACGCTAAACTTAAACATTAGCGGCAGATATTATCGAAGGACACAGTGTACGGACAAGCAGGAACGACCCAGATCAGAATGATTGATTGTGTTGGGGTTTAACGACACGTCAACCCTTGTGGGTCATTTTGTGTCGTCTCCCAGAGAAAGGGAGAAAAGTGATAGAAGAGATAGTAGAAGAGATTAAAGAGAGGGACAGGGAAGAAAGGAACAGGAATGAAAGTGAAGAAACAGAAGAAATAAAAATATTCCCCATCTACCCTTACCTGCTACAAGGATAGCAGGCCTTGCCCAACTGTAAGCCAATATCAGTTGGACACCCCGGTGACGTAAGATACACAGATCAGAATGCGTGGATGCACATGCTAATTTACAATTTCGCGTGTAGCGCTTTCTTACTATCGCATGTGCGTCACGCTTTGCAGAAATGATCAGATCAACTTTGGGATTCTGGTTTAGTGGTCAAACGACTTACCGAAATACCGGAATACTACCGAATACCCGTGAAAAATACAGGGATTCCTGTAAAGACACCAATACTGGCTTTAATTAAGAAACGAATATACTCGGAGGACGATCTTGAAAAGCCCAGAGGCCAATTCCCCTATTCCCCCAAATTTCATTCCCTTGTTCACTGCAGCGTCTGATCTGGATCTACGCTGTTTGTATAGGCCTATCTGTTCCAATATTTAGGTTCTTTTAATTACGTGCCAGTTTTGTATGCATTTCTGACGAGAAAAGGCTCTATAAAATAAGTTTGTTTTTCTCCCGAAGAGGTTTCCCGCCACGATTTTCACGTGACATACCGCTACGAGCACGTGGTTTCTTAATGCGGGGCAAGGGAAATGTTCTCAGGAAATGTTGCTTTGCGACTGTTCAGTTTCTGGATATTTTAATAATTATGATGTTCTCAATATATACATAATGTAAAAGAATTACAGTACTTACATTTTTCTACACCCTGGTAAATGCGGAGTAAGGTCCTCATGCACTTTTTAGGTTTTACTGTTTAAAGGAAGCTAACTGCCTATGCCTTGATGATGAATTTTACGAGTCGGACCCAGCATTTTTTTTTTATGAATCAGGGGCGGATCCAGGATGATTTCTGAAGAGATTCGATGTGGCTGAGTTTCCGTACTAACTCTACGTAATCGGACAGACAGGCCTGAGCAAACTGTGTAGACCCAGATCAGACGCCGCAGAACGCATGTAAAACCTTCACTGAAACGGTGATGTATTCAACCAATTATTTGGAAACTCTCCAAGAACTGGAGTTTACATGCCTGTTTGTTACCACAAACGGCAAAATCTGACTGCCCTTGCATCGGAAGATGATCGAAGTCTTCACTGGTCGCACGTTTATTGTCCTAAAAGTGTTTTCCGAATTTCCATGTTCCCTGTTCCCCCTAACTAGTTTCATTCCCTCTTTCTCTGCGGCGTCTGATCTGAGTCTACAGTTTGCATAGGCCTATCTGTGTCAATACTTAGGTTCTATTTTAATACCTGCCAGTTTCATATGCATTTCTGACGAAAAAAATGCTCTATAATTTAACGAACATTAGTACACATGCGTTTTCTCTCTTAGAGGTTTCCGCCACGATTTCTCGTGACGTTACCGTTACGAGCACGCGGTTTCTACATGCGGGACAAGGGAATGTGACTGTTGCATTTTCTGTATTTTCACATGTATTAAAAATATTTATCATGTCTGCCACAAGGTAACAACAGTTCTAGCTCGCCTGCGCATAATCTAACCCTTATCACGCGGACGTGACTGTCACGTGGAAATGGCTAGCATTGTGATGGAAGTCTTTTTTTTTTTTCTTGTGGATTTTCAGTCAGTATCTCCTGGGTTTGTATAAATTAAAATACAGTTCCCGTGCCATTTATGTACATAAAATTCGTTATGACACTGCTGTGTGCATATACGTTTTGCGGTGGCATTCAACACTGCTACTTTAGTTTCCGGTTCCGTAACGGAAAAAAAAAAAAAAAAAAAGAAAAAAGTTACCGAAATTAGAATGTGCCAGTAAAAAATTGTTTGAAGCAAGCTGTGTTCGAAATTTTAGAAATCAGCTTTTTTGCAAAACTGCTACTGTTCGAGATTTTAGGACATTTCCAGAAATTATTTTGGGCAAAAATATTAGGTGTTCGAAATTTTAGGGTGTTCGAAATTTTAGGACATTTACCGTATTTTTAATGCCCTTCAAGAGGCATAAATTGTCAAAATCTAAGATGTCCACAGACATTAATGGTGATGTTGCCAAAAACTAAGCATTAATTGTTTCACTTGATTTCAAAACTGATGCATGAAAAGTAATTTCAAAACAGTAATGCACAAAAAGTAATATCAAAATAGTGATGCATGATAAGTAATTTCATTACAGTGATGCATGAAAAGTAACTTCAAAACAGTGATGCATAAAAAGTAATTTCAATACAGTGATGCATGAAAAGTAATATCAAAACAATGATGCATAAAAAGTTATTTCAATACAGCGATGCATGAAAAGTAATTTCAAAACGAATGCATTAAAAGTAATTTCAATACAGTGGTGCATGAAAAGTAATTTTAAAACAGTGATGCATGAAAATTAATTTCAATACAGTGAGGCATGAAAAGTACACTTTTTTTTTCAAAACCATGAAACGTGAAAAGTATAATGTTTACAGACTTCTTGAAGTTATGTTTAAATTGCTTTTATCAATTTGCATACTTTTGGTATATCTTCATAAATGCAGCCTTAATAATTTCGGCATATGCTTTTTTTTCCACAATAAAAAAAAGGAAGTACTTTGATTTAAATGGTGGCATCACAAAATGGCAAATAATTATATCAGTTGACAGTAGTTTTATAACTGATAAAATGGTTGTCTGAAATTCTGATTAGCTATGATTACCACTGACACAAGAACATATGTAGGAACTCTACAGAATCATAAAACTTTACAAGATCATCAATTTTAGCCATCTCTGGGCTAATTCAGCAGGACAAATTGATGATATTTTAATTATTTCCCCCCAAAAAAACAGGAGTTGACATTTCATGCAAATCGTCTCCACAGACAATTTGCAGGAAATTTCAACTCCACTGGAGACAATTTGCAGGAAACATCAAAACCTGTTTTCTCTGAAAAATAAGACATTTCAAAATGTCATCTCCTGAATCTTTTACCCAGACTGCTAAGCATTGTTAAAGAGAATGGACACACATGGAAGATTTTTCGTTATTTTGAACAAGGGAGATAATTTGTCACTTCCTGTTTGCTTTCCTGCACACCAAGCCCCTTCAGAAAAGGGCATATATGTCCAGAAAGTACCACTTTAAGACGAATTTGCTCCTACCTGACTCAAACTCTTTCCTTTCAGCACAGACTTCTTTTCAGAAGGGGCTTTTTGTATTGACAGCAAACAGGAAATCATAAAAGTTGTCTCCCTTGTAAAAATGGTAGAAAATATATCAAGTGTATCCAGTTCCCTTAAGGGGAGTTGATACACATTCAGGGGGAGGGAATTCAAATGGTTTTGTTTCCCTTCTGAAAGGAGGTCTATTCTAAAGTAAAGAATTTGTTCCCAATCTGCTAGAATTTGCTCCCAATCTACTCAAATTATTTCCTTTAAGCACTGACCCCTTTTCAGAAGGAGTTTTGTGTGCAAACAGCAAACAAGATATCACAAAATTTGTCTTGTAAAAATGGTGGAAAATCTACCAAGATCCTCAATTGATTTGGGCTTAAATCACAAATTCAGCAGATTCTAGCACCACAATCATGTTTAAGCTAAGTTTTACTTAAAGCTAAGTTTCAACCATCTCGTACTCTGCTCACCTTAAATCTCAGTGTCACCTGACATCGAGCTTAAATTATACTAACATTTCTTAGCTAAGTTTTTGCTCAAATGCAAGCCTTTATCATCTATTATTGACAAAAAAAAAAAAAAAAAAAAAAAAAAAAAAAAAAAAAATAAGCATAAAATTAGCTATGAAAGCTTGGAAGATCTGAGGCCAGATTTAAAGTTTAAATTTGGATCAGATTTAGCTGTAAAGAAAGGTGGGTAGAATTACAAGCCAGACTTGAAGCTTACATCTCATATAAGCATAGTTCCAGATAAGAGGAGTATGAAGAAAATATTTTCCTTAATTCTCCATGAAAACATATGTCATAGCAACAGATAAGGTGCTTTTTTCATCCGAAAAATGCTGATATCTTTCTTATTTCTCGATGAAAACATATGTTGTGGGTACTCATTAGAAGCGCCTCGGCGAGGTGCTTCTAATGAGTACCCACAACATGTTTTTGTCGAGAAATAAGAAAAATAATATGTGGATACCCTCTCTTATCTGTAGCTATGATATGTTGTGAGTACTCATTGGAAGTGCCTCAGGGAGGCACTTCTAATGAGTACCTATAACACATGTTTTTGTAGAGAAATACAAAAAAATATCATTAATTTTTGGTTTAAAAAAAAGTGTCTTATCTGGAGCTATGTAATATATTTTAAACTTCAGTTGCAGGTCTCCAAAATTCTAGCATAAATCTCAATAACATCTGACTTCAAGTGTAAATCTCAAAGTAACCCGACTTTTAAGCTTAACTCTCAAGATCATCAGATTTTCTAATTCAGTTACCATGCAGGTAGATGTGTTATCACTGTGTCTAAAATAAAGCCTCTTTTCATGAAGTAGCTATGAAATCTTGGTGAATCTGAGATAAATTTAAAACTTAAATCTCAGATTTTAAACTTAGTTTCAATACTCTAAAATTCAGACATAAATCTCAATGTCATCTGACATTAAGCTTAAATCTCAATGTGACTAGATTTTTATGGAATAAAATTTTTAAGTTTAAATCTCTGGACCATCAGATTTTCTCATCCAAAAAAGTACTTAGGTAGGTAGATGTGTATCAGTGTCTGAAGTAAATCCGCTTTTTTTGAGGAAGTAGCTTTGAAACCTTAGTGGATTGAAGATCAGATTTAAAGCTTAAATCTCAAATTTTAAACTTCATTTGCAACACTCTGAAATTCAGACATAAATCTCAATGCCATCTGTCATTAAGCTTAAATCTCAATGTAACTAGATTTAAATGGAACAAGATTTTTACGTTTAAATCTCAAGACCTCATCTAATTACCAGGGAGGTAAATATGTTATCACAGTGTCTGAAATAAAGGCTCTTTTTGTGATGTTTCTATGCTTCCATACGATCTACTATGAGGCGGTCTGGCATGTCTGTGGTTTTCTTCATAATTGTTTCTGTCAAACAACCTTTGTAATGTGTATTTTATATTTGAAACAATAGTCTGACGTCTTTCTGTCACAGATATGGTAGGATGGAAGTCAAAGTCTGCAACCTCAACATATTTTTTCTTCTTCATTTTCATGACATAAATTGTCACAGCGAGCAAGAAGCAGACGGCAAGGAGACCACCTATCACAGGAAGTATTATGGCTGCAGCACTGGGGTCTGATGATGGCTGGGGTGGAGGCTCTGAAAGTAAAAATAAACATGAGATAGGAATTATGGAGACTGGTTACACGTCGTACATTTTCTACCATGTTTTACAAGGGAGACAACTTTAGTGACTTCCTGTTTGCTTTCCTCCACACCAAATCCCCTTCTGAAAAGGGGTCTAAAAGGAAAGAATTTGCTCCCAAGGGGTCTACTCTAAAAGGAAAGAATTTGCTCTCCAAGGGAGCAAATTCTTTCCTTTTAGAGTAGACCTCTTTTCAGAACGGGACAAATAAATCTGACCAGGTTGTCTCCCCTGAAAGACCTTTTAAAGCAGAACCATGATATATTCCACAGGACATTACCATATATACTCTAAATATTCTGACATCATAAACCCCCAAACAATACTTATCCTAAAACCTGAACCAGTCCATCTGACTATCTGATGATGGATCTAAGAAGTGCATACCTGAATGCCAAAAAAGTGCAGACCCTGAACAGATTGTGATAGGGTCTACACCATTTGCTCAAATATAACTGTCCAAAAATTAACCATATATCCAAATTCACACAGACACATGCACGCACACACACACACACACAAGGTATTAAAATATGATGCAGTATATTAGAATTTACACGCATGCATGCACATACACACATTTTATAATGTATTGTTGTTTTTTTTTTGCCTTCTGACTTAGACTAAAACTTCAACTTTAATACCAGAATTTGTATTATCAAGATATTACTCTACATACAGTGTTTTATCATATGAAAGTTTTATGACACTGTTTCATGATTACTCATTACATACTTATGATATTACCTGTTACATAACATCTGATCATGTGATGTTGGCATTAGGGCATTTTAACCATTACCACATTATGGGCAAATTCAGCAGATGACAAACTGATGATATTTGAGCCTGCGCACGACAAAACCTACAATAAGATTTGTGCCACCAGCGATGACTCAGATCCGTGCAGTCTGTGCGTTCTACAGCTTCCGGGCTATCTAAAGAGGAATAATTGAGAACCCTCGCTACACTGGGTGGATGTACAGGTTGATCTGAGTCTTTGCTGGTCACAAAGATCTTATTGTAGGCCGATCACACAGGTTTTATTGTAGGCTTTGTCATGTGCTGGCTCATTTTTTTTATATTTCCCAGAAAATAGGTTTTGATATTTAACCCTTGTCCTATTGAACTCGGATACACCATGCCTTTGCAAACAGTGTAGATCCAAATCAGTTGGCTTTGAAGAAGCCAACTAATCTGGATCTGCACTGTTTGACATTCAGTATGTGAATTTGTATCAACAACCTGGATCAATTAATCTGATGGGCTGACAATTAGGAGTGGGAGTGGCATCTTAATTTATTTAGCAGGACAATGGTTAATGCAGAGTTTCCAAAGGAGATACACCTGGAAGATGTTCTGCCATGTTTTGGAAGGCAGACAACTTTTGTGACTTACTGTTCACTTTCCTCTGCACCAAAGTCTCTTCTGAAAAGGGGTCTACTCTAAAGGTGGGGGTGGGAGCTATTCCTGAGGAGACAATTTGCATGAAATGTCAAAGCCTATTTTCTGAGAAAAAAAAAAAAAAAAAAGAAAAGAAATAGACAAACAAGAGGGCCATCATGGCCCTGGATTGCTCACCTGAGCTCAAGACAGCTTGTGGAAGTGAAGGTGTCACTGGCTTGAGATTAAAGGTTTTACTATTTTTAGTTCTGGTCCCTGAAGCCTTCGGCTCTGGTGAGCTAAAACTTTTTGAACAAGTACCTTATGCAAGCAGGAAAGAGCTTAGAAATGCTGCTTGGGTATACAGGCTAACAAAATGTTCTTGGTTCAATTGCCTCAAGATACATTTCATATGATGGGGCTCAAACTTTTGATTATCTTTATTCTGACTGTAGTTTTGATTTCTGTCTGCCGGGCCTTTTTTTCTTAAATGTCCGGAGATATAGGAGTTTTGGAGCACACAATCAATGTTGAATAACTGAACATGAGAAGGGGAGATAATAAAAAGTAAGGAAGTGTCATTTCTTTAACCTCTACCACTCTATGGGCAAGTTCAGCAGACAACAACTTGATTTTTTTCATATTTTTCCCCCAAAAAAACAGGATCAGACATTTCATGCAATTTGCATGACACGACATATCTTGTTTTCTAGAAAAAAATATTTCAAAATGTCATCTGCTGAAATTTTTACCCAGCATGCAAAGTGTTAAGTGACAAACATACTTGACCTAGTAAATATCATGAAAATTACATCTAAAAAAAGATCAGTTCTGAAATATACAAGGTTTTATTTATGCACAGACAGAAGGATTCTCAGATGACTATGTAGGGGAGTAGACAAGTAAACATTTTATCTGGACCGCCTTTTATCTACATATCCAATTGTTTTTATCAGGAGGGCTCTGAAAGGTGGGCGTTAAGACCACAAACAAACATGACCATGTATAAGTAAACAATGGCTGGTATTACAATACCCACTCCTATTAAATTAGGAACATTATCTTTGTTACCTAGTACAACATACTGGCTAACACTTAGCATGCAGGGTAAGCTTTTATGCAGACGACATACTGAAATAATTTTCTTTCTTTTCCCAGAAAATAAGATTTGACATTTCATGCAAGACAATTTGCATGAATGTCAAATCCTGTTTCTGGGGAAAATAAAAAAAATATCATCAATTAGTCAACTGCTGAATTAGCCAAGAGACTGGTAAAGGTTAAATCTAAATAAGACCTTGAACAGAGCTTTAGAGAAAATGCACTTTTTCAAACCAAAACATATTAATATTTCTCCATGTCAAATCCTGTTTCTGGGGAAAATAAAAAAAATATCATCAATTAGTCAACCGCTGAATTAGCCAAGAGACTGGTAAAGGTTAAATCTAAATAAGACCTTGAACAGAGCTTTAGAGAAAATGCACTTTTTCAAACCAAAACATATTAATATTTCTCCATGAAAACTTATGTTGTGGGTGCTCATTAGAAGCATCTTATCAAGGCACTTCTAACTAGAACCCACAACATATGTGTTTGTGGGAAATAAGAAAAATCAGTTTATCTGTGCCCTTGTGGTAATAACATTTTAGACACTCATGAGACAGTCTAATGGACTTGTTCAAATTTTTAGGATAAGTTGGTAAGGCATTATTGTAAGGTGTTCAATATTTACAGTAAATATGATAACCAAACAACAAATGATACTGGCTTACAGCTGGACAAGGCCTGCTATCCTTGCAGCAGGTAAGGGTAGAGGGGGAATGTTTTTATCTCTTGCCTTTTCACTTTCATTTATTTTCCTTTCTCCCCTGTTCTTCTCTTTCATCTCCTCTACTATCTCTTCTATCTCTCTTCTCCCTTTCTCTGGGAGACAACACAAAATGACCCACAAGGGTTGTCTTGTCCTTAAACCCCAACACAAACAAATGTACAACACATAAATGGGCACTTATGCATTTTGCAGACAATGCAGGCCCTAATCAGCCTGCACAGTCATGCAGGCTGATCAGGCCCTTCCTTGCCCGCTTGCAGAATCCATGGACACTGTAGTATATGTAGTATACGTCAACTGTAATTTGTTGTAGTATACGTCAACGAATTAAGAATGTCCAGATGCACGGATGCGCTTGCTCATTTGAATCTTCACTGTTCACATAAGGACCATTTTCCAAAGTTGGGCATCAAACAGAATTTGTTTGTGTTGAGATTTTATGGCCCAGTCAACCCAATGGGGTCATGTTGAGTGCGGTCAGTTTACCTAACCACAGTTTACTGGGCAGGTTTAATTCTCTAAGCAGTTAACCAGTATTGTGCACATTCTTTCACCAGAAACTGACAACTGCCCTTCTTGAATCAGCGGAAGGGAGAGAATGACCTTAGAAAATATTTCATGATCAATCTCCACGAAAGAATGTTGCCGACCATGGCAGGGGTCGAACCCGCGACCTCCTGGTCTCCAGTTGGACGTGCATCCAACTGAGCCACCGAGGCCAGCCATCAAATAGTAAAAGCCCTAATCAGACAGCTAATCTATGTTTGTCTATTTTTTTCCAATTCCAGTTTTAGAACATTTACTGTATCAGCTATGACAAGGTTAAAATTAAATTATGTCCCTTTGCAAAACAGGTTACTTCCTTTTCTTTAAATGATAAAGAGAGTTAATCGATTTGAGTCTCCTTATTTTCTTCTATTATAATTTTTAGAACAGTCACTGTGTGACATAACATGACAAAAGGTTAAAGAACATGAATGCCTAGCCTTTGTTTAAATGATGACAAGAGCTAATCTTTTTTTTTTTTTTTTTTTTTTTTTTCAATTTTAAGAACATTCACTGTACCAGCTATGACATTAGGTTAATTTTCTCATGGCCAAACCCATTATCTTTTTTCATTTTATTGTTTACAGACAAGAGATAACCTATTTCAATACAGAAACTATACCATGTTGTAGTAATACACATCAACTTATCAGGAAGAGAGACAAAGGTCAATTAAGGTTTAAGTATGCATATCATCATAGCCAGGGCCCAGTTGTTCAAAGCTAACGATGTCGTTAGTTAACGATTCATTAAAATTTACATCGAGTGATACGCAAATATGCTGAAATTTTTTGCTGAAAAAATATGAGTAGCTTTTGCAGTGCAAAAGCTACTCACATTTTTTCAGCAAAAAATATCAGAATATTGTATATTGAATCCGCTAAAACAGTTAACGAAATGACCCTTAACGAGCTCGTTAAGTTAACAACGCTTTGAACAACTGGGCCCAGAGCTCTAATAAAGAGAGGTTCATGATAAACATGTTGTGAGTACTCATTAGAAGCTCCTCGGCATGGCACTTCTGATGAGTTCCCACAACATATTATTGGTTTATTCATTAGAAGAGTCTAGGCATGGTGCTTCTAACGAGTTCCCACAACATATGCTTTTTGTGGAGATATAAGAAAAATATCAATAATTTTGACTGAAAAAAAGCACCTTATCTAGAAATATAAAAAAAACAAATGAGCCAGCACATGACAAAACCTACAATAAGACTTGGGTAACCAGAAAAGACTCAGATCAGCCTGTATATCCACCCAGTATGACAAGGGTCTTGTTTGTTTGTTTGTGTCGAGGTTTTACGGCCCATTCAACCCAATGGGGTCATGTCGAGCGCGGTCAGTTTACCTAACCACACTTTTACTGGGCAGGCTTAGTCCTCTAAGCGGTTAACCAGTATTGTGCACATTCTTTCACCAGAAACTGACAACTGCCCTTCTTGAATCAGCAGAAGGGAGAGAATGACCGTAGAAAATATTTTATGATCAATCTCCACGAAAGAACCCACGACCTCCTGGTCTCCAGTCGGATATGCAGCCAACTGAGCCACCGAGGACGGCCCTCTTTGAAGGGCTGTAGAACGCTTTGAGGCTGTAGAATGCACATGTGATCAGAGAAGACTGATCAGGCTGCACAGATGGGCAGGCAGATCTGAGTCTTCGCTGGCCGCACAAGTCTTATTGTAGGTTTTGTCATGCGCTGGCTCAAACATTACCAGCCAGTACTCGTCCTACTATTTGTCCAGACCAGCCTACATATTTACACTCAGCGGCTTTGCCATCTACATAGGTAAAACAGAACCCAACAGACAGGTAAAGGACCAGGCTCATGTCTGAACTTTTTGCTCCTGCCTTTTAATTATCTAGAGCCATGGTCTAATCTTGCAACATAAGGTGTGAAAAAAAAAATAGCTGTGTTTCCACTAACCCGACCAATCCTGTTTTACACACCTGACTCTGCTATTTTTTTTTATGAGTAAAAATGCAAAATAAAAAAAGTAAAGCACCGCCCCTCAACAAAATACCTGTATTTTCATAAAATTACAGGCCCAACCCTGTTCTTTTCAGGAGAAAAAATAGAAAAATAAAAAAAGTTTCTTCTACCTACCAACCAAATTTTTTTCAGCATGTTAGTGGAAACACAGCTATTTTTTTTTTCATGCCTAAGCAGAAGAAATATTCTTAGAGAACTTACATACCGGTAAACAGTTCTTTAATATTTGTGTGGACACTGGATGTGATATCAGCAATTTTTTAAAATGTGAATTGTACATGTACAACCTTCAGCGCCTATTTCCTAAAAATCCAGCAAATCTTACCTTTATATACATTAACATGGTGTTCATTATAAACACTACTGACATCATTTGTTACACTTATATTGAAGGCATAGTTGCCTTCAGTCTGGTTCCAAATTGTGATGTTATACTCCGTGACGTTAGTTAGCTGATGGCAGCACCACATTCCAATGCACTGCATTCCAATAATCTGTATGGCACTCCAACACACTTTGAAAGGATCACTGAAATACAATCACAAATACAACTAGAAACAGTTAGATGTTCCCCCACCCCCTCACACACCCCTGCTGTGACCTTGAAACTTAGATCAAGGTCACAAAAATCTAATCAGTTCTTTATGTCTCAATAATATATACATGAAAGTTTGGTAAGAATCCAACACTGATTTACAAGATACTGTGCAAACAAGAAAGTGTGATGCTGAGGCCAACACCAACAGGATCCACAACAAACTAATATGTCCCTCCTCCCCTTAGGTGGTGGTGGTGGGGGGTGGGGACATAATTAACAACAAGAGCTGTCGTAGGACAGCGTAGCTCGCCTGCTGGGTACATTTTATATTGTAACATTTTTATCATTAAGAAAATCAAAATGAAATAATCTATGAAATAATTTTCAAGTTATATGGCGAAATCATTCAACCATATAATATAGGTCACACTGACCTAGATGTATTTGTATGTAAATCATTTTGTCACATAGATATAATAATCCAGGTATGACAATTCTCCATGAAATAGTAATAAAAATAAAAGGCAAAATCACTGAAGCATGAAATATAGGTCATAATGACCTAGATATAGTAAGTGGTCATTCATTGGGTCACATGGAACTAATATCCCAGGTGTGACATTTATCCAACAAATAGTATTCAAGATATAAGGCAAAATCACTGAACCATGAAATATAGGTCACACCAACAGAGATATATTTTGACGTCAATAATCGGGTCACAAGGAACTAATATCCCAGGTGTGACATTTATCCAACAAATAGTATTCAAGATATAAGGCAAAATCACTGAACCATGAAATATAGGTCACAATGACCTAGATATAGTAAGTGGTCATTCATTGGGTCACATGGAAGTAATATCCCAGGTGTGACATTTATCCAACAAATAGTATTCAAGATATAAGGCAAAATCACTGAACCATGAAATATAGGTCACAATGACCTAGATATAGTAAGTGGTCATTCATTGGGTCACATGGAAGTAATATCCCAGGTGTGACATTTATCCAACAAATAGTATTCAAGATATAAGGCAAAATCACTGAACCATGAAATATAGGTCACAATGACCTAGATATAGTAAGTGGTCATTCATTGGGTCACATGGAAGTAATATCCCAGGTGTGACATTTAACCAACAAATAGTATTCAAGATATAAGGCAAAATCACTGAACCATGAAATATAGGTCACAATGACCTAGATATAGTAAGTGGTCATTCATTGGGTCACATGGAAGTAATATCCCAGGTGTGACATTTATCCAACAAATAGTATTCAAGATATAAGGCAAAATCACTGGACCGTGAAATCTAGGTGACCTGGACCGTAAAATGTAGGTCACCATGACCTTCACTCTCTTACACTTAAACCGATGTCACATAGTTAGCTGATGTATAACCAGTTGTGTCTATAACCTGTAGGCATATAAGATTTTACAAATGTGTCCTAGATTTTGACCCCTAGCCCCACCCCAAGGCCCACCCTGAGGTATGAACCCAGGGGTATGTTCTTTTGGAATCTCAGAAGACTCGTCCAGTACCCAAATTCTAAATATGAATGCTCTATAAGGAGTGAAAGTCAAGATATAAGAATTTGAAAAACTTTAACACAGTATTACAAAGGTGTCCTAGATTCTGACCCCTAGCCCCACCCAGGGGCATGAACCCAGGGGTTTATTCTCTTGGAATCTCAGAAGACCCTCCAAGGTACCTAAGTTCCAAATTTGATGCCTCTGTGAGGAGTGACTGTTGAGATATAAGCATTTGAAAAACTTTAACGCAGTGTGACGGGAACGGGAACGCAAACGCAAACGCAAACGACCGGGGTGACTACAATAGCTCTCCTTGTACTTCGTACAGGCGAGCTAAAAACTTCTTTATAACATGGTTCATTATTTAATGGTTTCAGATGTAATGCAGGAATGTTTGTTTGTGTCAAGGTTTTACGGCCCAGTCAACCCAATGGGGTCATGTTGAGCGCGGTCAGTTTACCTAGCCACATGTTTACTGGGCAGGCTTAGTCCTCTAAGCGTTTAACCAGTATTGTGCACATTCTTTCACCAGAAATAATGCAGGAATGAATTTTATTTTTGAGGGTACATGTATATCTGCAGACAAATCACTCACAAATTGAATAAAGCCTGAAGGATCTTTCTTTACATTAAATTTGTGAGTGATTTGGCAGCATTTATACATTCCAATCTGGGTCATCATGCATAGCAACAGATAGGATGCTTTTTTCATCTGAAAAATGCTGATATCTTTCTTATTTCTCCACAAAAACATATATTGTGGGTACTCATTAGAAGCGCCTCGAAGGTGCTTCTAATGAGTACCACAATATATGTTTTCATGGAGAAATAAATTATGTGGATACCCCCTCTTATCTGTAGGTGGTCATGTTTATGTTCAAAACATGAGATAAATTGCTTTATTTTCTTCTTTATTAAAGAAAATAGTTCCAAGATTCCCTCACAATGGATTTACTGACGTATAAATGCCCATTTAACTCTTTCACTGCCACAGTCGATAATAATAGGCTTTTGCACACAGCATAGATCCAGATGAGACAGCTCAATGAGCTGTCTCATCTGGATCTATGCTGTTTGACATTCAGTCTTTCAACTTTACACATAAATGTCTTTCCAAACTATAGTTTGTTAAAATAAAAAAGCAGACGACAAATCTGGCGCTGAAAGAGTTAAAATTACTTAGAACTAATCAAACTGCACTAAATTAAGGTAAGCATGTTGAATTGGAATTATCATAGTTAAAAGATGAATTCCAAAAATGTTGTATCCAAACAAAAACATAAAGATTATATAGAATACAAGAGGCCCATGCGTGACATAGCCACTGCAGACATGCAGATGTTATGCAACATTTTTCCAATCCTATCATCGCAACTAATGAAAATATCATCATTTGAGCAGTTCTTAGTTTTGAAGAAGAATATATGGGCCTGACAGTCAATGGAGCATGATCAGTTGAATAAACTATCAATCACATTTCAACAGAAGGATCAATGTGAAATTTGGTGGAAATTGGCTAAGTGGTTTCTAAAGAATCATGATTTTATACATGTAAACAGCACAGTGGCAGAGAAATATTATAAATATAAACCAGATGATGGCCATCTTAGATTTCCAATCAGAACAATTTTAACTACTGTTGATCTACAAGTCACTTCGATACTTTCAATATAAATGTATATGGCCCATACAAATGGGGAAGCAAATTTGACCTTGGAGGTAAAAAGGTCAAATGTCAACATAGAACCATCATTTTAGCAATTTTGGTAGATCTCCTGTCCCCCATAATTTGTGCAAAGATTAGGACCCAGGGCTTATTTGGTTATGGAGAAGAAGATTTTTAAAGGTTTTTACCATATATGGGCATGGCAGCCATTTTGATCAATGGACCATACCCATTTTAGCAATCTTTCATTCTCCTGCCCAAGGAGGCTCCGCATGAAATTTGAGCAACACTGGCCCGGAGGCTTCAGAGGAAAAGCCATTTGAAATTATCAACATTTTTTCCATACAAATGGATGGGGCCCATACAAATGCACACAGAAGCAAACCTGACCTCGCCGTAAAAAGGTTAAATGTCAATGTATGACAATTATTTTAGCAACTTTGGTAGACCGCCTGTTCCAGATGATATATGCAAAGATTCAGCCACAAGCCATCCTCGGTTTTGGAGAATAAGATTTTTAAATGTTTTTTCCCATACAAATGCATAAGGAAGCAAACTTAACCTTGCCGTAAAAAGGTCAAATGTCAATGTATGACCATTATTTTAGCAACTTTGGTAGACCCCCTGTCCCTGATGATTTATGCAAAGATTCAGCCCCAAAGCATCCTCGGTTCTAGAGAAGAAGATTTTTAAAGGTTTTTACCATATATGGGCATGGCGGCCATCTTGGTCAACGAACCGTGACCATTTTAGCAATCTTTTGTCCCCCCTACCTAAGGAGGCTATATGAAATTTGAGCAAAATTGGCCCAGAGGCTCCAGAGGAGAAGTTGTTTGAAATTCTGAACATTTTTTCCCATACAAATGCATAAAATTGCGTAAAAAGGTCAAATGTCAATGTACGACCATTATTTTAGCAATTTTGGTAGCCCTCCCGTTCCCGATGATATATGCAAAGATTCAGCCATAAGGCATGCTAGGTTTTGGAGAAGAAGATTTTTAAAGGTTTTTCCCATACAAATGCATAGGGAAGCAAACTTGACCTTGCCGTAAAAAGGTCAAACGTCAACGTACGACAATTCTTTTAGCAATTTCGGTAGACCTCCCATCCCCGATGATTCCTGCAAAGGTTCAGCCCCAAGGCATTCTCGGTTCTGGAGAAGAAGATTTTTAAAGGTTTTTACCATATATGGGTGTGGCGGCCATCTTGGTCAACGGACCGCAACCATTTTAGCAATTTTTCGTTCCCCCACCCTAAGGAGGCTCCATATGAAATTTGAGCAAATTTGGCTCAGTGGCTTCAGAGGAGAAGTCGTTTGAAAATGTTAACAGACGGATGGACGAAAAGTGATCACAATAGCTCATCCTGAGCAGAGCTCGGGTGAGCTAAAAAGCATCCCAGACACTGCATACCCTACCACAGCAGGATAATGAAATGTGTAGAGAAGATGGCTGTGTTTGATGTGTAATAACTCTATCAAAAATTGGTGTACTATAACCTCGAAACAATATGTGCTGTGTCACTTCATAGTCTCAACTGGTACTGGTGAAAATTGTAGGAGGAGTTAGCCTGAAAGCAAGTAAGGATGCTTTAATAAGTAATTACTCTACGAAAATTTGGTGTACTGTAACCTTGAAAGAATATGAAAAATTGGCATACTGTAACCTGGCTGCAATTCTCCACATCTTCTTTCTATCTAACTACATACAACAGCTAAAACTAAGGGAGGAGTGAGCTGGAAATAAAATCATGCTTGAAAAATCTTTTAAATCTGTTTTAGGGAAGGAGGGGTGCCAGGCAGGGCACTATTTTTAGAATGAGGGCACCATGTGTCATGTAATGTGCTTAGTATCAAGACTGGTTAAAAAATATAATCCCATTCCACATCCACAATAAATGCCTAAAAAATAAGGCAAGTGCAGTTTAAGAAGGGCAGTGTGTGTGGTTGGGGGGTGGGGGGTGGGGGGGGGGCAGCAGGAGAGGGGCAGCCTGCCCCTCTACATAGGGCTAGCTGAAGCACTGTATTCTAATATTTATTGAAAAAAAAAACAAAAAAAAAAAACATCTTATCTACATGAGCTATGAACAGCTCATAATAAGATTACAGGGATACAGATTCAAGTCTGTTGACTTTCTTCTGGATCCCTTTTGTATAGAAAGGTATAGATACATGTATAATATATTCTGTTTTTTTTTTTTTATTTCTCTATAAAGATTTATACAATTAAAATAGTGTTTAAACCAATGAGTTACCCTTTTTTACTGTTCTTTTTGCTATTTTATCAAATGCACAATTTTGTAATAACAGGCTTGTTCAGTTTCAAAAATGGAAGAGTTCCAATTCAAAATAATGAGTCATCACTGGTCAATGTCCCCATCAATTTTGTAACTGCAAATAGCTGCAACTGAACTGAAATCACATGATGTTAGTCATCTTCACTGGAGTAAAATACGGATCGTCAGTCCTTGCAATAGTAAAATGAGCAGAATACTTTTAACTATAAATGTATTCAAAGTACACGGATGAGCCACTTCGGGTACTGCCATAAAACTCCACAAAGGTATTGCAGTATGAATCAATAATATGCTAAAATGTATTTCTTTTGAAAATCTTAACCTTGCAAAACTAGCCTCAGTCCAAAGTCGGTGAACCATGACATGTGGGTCAGCTTGACTTGATTCTTGTATATTTGTTTTGTACTTAAAGACATAAATCCTCATACAACCTCTTACAACAAGTTTGGCAAGTATGAAGTTCAATCATTAAACAGTATCCAAGGTTTAAGGTGAAATCACTGAACCATGAAATTTAGGTCACATGACCTGCATATGTTATTTTAATCTTGGTCTGGCTTGGTACCAGTATTGTAAGTTTGACATTCATCCATCAAAGTATAAGTCAAAATCACTGGATAGTAAAAACCTACATATGTTACCAGCTCAGCCTTGGTCTGAGGTGGTACTATATGCCAAGTATGAAGTTCATCCATGGAATACTCTTTAAGATTTAGGGCAAAATCACTCTAAATAGGTGTCCTAGATTCTGATCCCTAGTCCAAAACTTTAAGCATTAACCCCAAGAAATAGTCCATATTTTTTTACCTTTGACTTCTAAGTGTGACCTTGACATTGGAGGTAACATTTCTGCAAGTATCAGGGAATAACAAAGTTATATACTGGACAAGAAAAGTAGACCGTATTTTTGACATTTAACCTTTAAGTGCGACCCTGATCATGGAGCGACTGACCTCAGTTTTAACAGGACACATTGTCTCATGATGGTTAACATTTCTGCCATGTAATTTCTAAATCCATCAAGGAATAACAAAGTTATGAACCGGACATGAAAAATAGTCCATTGTTTTGACCTTTGACCTCTAAGTGTGACCTCGACCTTAGAGCTAACATTTTTGCCAAGTAATTTCTAAATCCATCAAGGGATGAGAAAGTTATGGACTGGACACAAAAAATAGACCATATTTTTTATCTTTGACCTTTAAGCGTGACCTTGACCTTGAAACTACAGACCTAAGTCTTGCGCGCAACACATTGTCTTATGATTGTTAACATTTCCGCCAAGTAATTTCAAAATCCATGAAGGTCCCTTTTTGACCTTAGACCTCAAAATTTGACCTTGATCTTGGAGCTACGGACCTGTTGTGGGGGGGGAGGGGGGGGGGTGATAAATCATCTCATGAAGGTAAACATTTCTGCCAGGTAATTTCAAAATCCATCGAGGAACGAAAAAGTTATGGAATTACAGACCCTATTATAGACAAGAAAAATAGACCCTATTTTTGACATTTTACCTCTAAGTGTGACCTTGACCTTGGAGCTATAGACCTTGGTCTTGCACGCAACACATTGTCTTATGATGGTAAATATTTCTGCAAAGTAATTTCTAAATCCATCATGGAATGACAAAATTATGGAATAACAGACCCTAATTTTTACCTTTGACCTCTAAATGTGACCTTGATATTGGAGCTTTAGACTTGGATATTGCATGCGACACATCACCTTATGATGGAAAACATTTCTAAATCCATCAGGAATGACAAAGTTATGGACTAGACATGAAAAATAGACTCTATTTTTGACCTTTGACCTCTAAGTGTTACCATGACCTTGGAGCTATACACCTGGGTGTTGGGCATGACACATTGTCCACTGACGGTTAATATTGCCATGTTATTTTAAATTCTATCAAAGAATAAACAAGTTTCAACACAATATCATCAATAAAAGGTCAAATTTTCCTTGGTACAAATATCTTAACCTTATAAATTACGCTAAAATACAAAATCATTGGACCATAAAATATAGGTCATGCTGGAAAGACTAGATTGCTACCATACTCACAGACATAAGTTTTCATACAAAGCTTCAAGCTGCTACTTTAAATAAAAGTTCCACTTCTACCTGGTGCAACTGCCTTTACCTGAGTCTATCTGGATCATGTACGTATGTACGTACATACATACATACTCACAGAAGGACGTACATTCATGTGCATGTACCCATGCACACATGTACGGAAAACCGAAAAAGTATATGCCCCTGGCATCATGCCTATGGTGGGGGCATGAAAATTAAGGAGAAAAGTTTCTCAAAACCAGCTGAAACTATAAAAAATAATTCTGCCAGTATTTTGTGAATATATTAGGCATTAATTTAATACTAATGAATTAATGTGCACTTTCTGCTGCTTGTGATATGTAAAAACAATGTGATCAATGTCAGAACACTCTGGGTAAAAGTCTTTACCTACTGTTAAGAATATCACCTGGATACCTGAGACTCCAACATTCACGAATAGTTAAATGATGATGATGAGTTCAGGTTTAATGACACATCAACCCATGAAGGTCATTTGCATCAAAACGGTATATTAACCCTTGTCATGCTGAATAAATTAAGATGCCATGCCCACTTCTAATTTTCAGCCAATCTGATTACTTGATCCATGTTGTTGATACGAATTCAAATATTGAATGACAAACAGTGCAGATCCAGATCAGTTGGCTTCTTCAGAAGCCAACTGATCTGGATCTACACTGTTTGCAAAGGCAGGGTATATCCGGGTTCAGCAGGACAAGGGTTAACTTTTTTGATGCTCATGACCCTCATGAATAATTAAAAAGAGCCCTTAAAAAGAACCCAGGTGACTTGGGATTTTGACCACTTCCAAGTACAAGTACTAGGTCAGTGTACTGTGCAGCATGTTTTGTTTTACCTATTTTCTTTTGATATGATGCACAAGCAGCCTTCTGTGAGAATGAAATAATTACTTATTATGAATTAAAGAGAAAAGGGCATAGTTATGGCAAAAATAAACTCATTACCTTCCGTTTAATGTGACATTTATAATTATTGGTTCCACTGTACTTAAATTAGTTTTTCCACTCACATTAACACCAACTGGATCTGAAATACAGAAACTGAAATATAAGTAATAGCTTTCTTTGCCAACTGGTTCAAGGCATGGTTATGTTAACCCATTGTAGTCTGGAGACCCCTAAAAGGGTATTTGGCAAACAGTTCAGACCCTGATCAGATGATGCAGAATGTGGCATCTGATCAGGGTCTCCACTGTTTGCAAATAGAGCAACCATTTTTCTCTAGGAATATCTAAATCTCATAGCTGGACATACAAAAATTTGAAATTGGACTCTTCCAATTTATAGTGTGGGTGAGTTCATTCAGTCTACAATGGGTTAATACAGTCATAGTGAGCTAAATATCCACTGTTTTGCCTTTTATGCCAAACAAAAGTCTAAGAGACCTAAATTGACCTTGTTGTAAAATAGGCCAAAGTGAATGAAAGGTCATTATTTGAATAAACCAGGTAGAGCCAGAGTCCCCAATGCTGCAAAGTTTCAAGGGTATCAACCTTTCAGTTCCTGAGATGAAGAATTTTACTGCAAAACCTTTTTACAACATATGGGAAAGATGACCATTTTGGTCATGTAACCCAGATGCCATGAACAAACCCAGCCACATCGAGGCTCTATATGCAATTTGATTTCAATCAGCCCAGCCATTGAAGAGATTTTAAAACTTCTGAATCTGAGGGACCTATGACCAAAGTCAGTAAATGACTTTGATCTTTGGTGTTTATAAAAGTTCATTTAGCTGACAGCTTAAATCAGCTTTGATGTCATAAGCTACAAAAATGTACAATAGCTTCAGAAAAATCCACTGTTTTGCTTTCTTTCCTTACAAATGCCTAGGACCTCAACTTGAATTAGAAATAGGCTAAGGTCAACCAAGGGTCACCATTTCAACAAACTTGGTAGTGCCTACCTTCCCAACTCTGCATACCAAGTTTCATGGTCATTGCCATTTCAGTCATGAGAAGATCATTTTTAAAGGGTTTTTTACCATACATGGGCATGGAGGTCATGTGACCCAGATCCCAAACACAAACTTTCATTCACCTATCCCAAGAGACTCCACATGTGACTTGGATTCAATCAACCTAGCAGTTTAAGAAGAGAAGAAGTTGAAGAAGTTACAAATACTGAATCTGAGGCATTCAGAACAAAGGTCAGTAAATGACCTTCATGATTATCTTTAGTATTTATAAAAATCATTTAGCTGATTGCATAAATTGACTTTGATGTCACTGGTTACAATACTACATTTGTTATTACTAGAACACTTAAAACATTTTCAGCAACAACAGAAAGTTGCAATCAAATCTTGATGCATAGTAGTATCAGAAAAATCCTGTGTTTCACTTTGTTCCAAAACAAAAGCCTAAGTGACCAAATTTGACCTCACCATAAAAAAACCTAAAAAAAATCAATGTAAACCAAGGACCATCATTTGAACATACTTAATAGGGCTGGAGCCATCAGTGCTGCAAACCAAGTTTCAAGGTCATCAGCCACTGGGTTCTTGAGAAGAAGATTTTCAAATGTTACCTTAATTGGGCATGACGGCCATCTTGGTCATCAGTGCTTGCATTAAGGGAAGTCTGGGAGTCAGAGACTCCCAAAAACTGCCCTGGGACTTCCAAAAATCAATGACAGGAAGACTGGGACTCCCATCTTTTAAAGATATTTAGTCATTTATAACAAAAATTTAGAATGAATTTATGTGTTATTAGCTTAAGAATCATGGTTTTACTCCATAAATGAGAGTTTAAGATTATAAATGTTGAATTTCTTAAAGTGATTGAAAAAATTTGATCACCAGGACTTCCAGATATTGGAGCTAGGAAGTCCTGGGACTTCCCGATTTTCACAGTTAGTGAAAGCACTGGGTCATGTGACCCAGACCTTATGAACAAACTTTTATTACCTGACCCCATGGAGGTTTCACATGTAATTTGGTTTCAATCTGCCTAGTAGTTTCCGAGGTGATGTCATCTGAAAATGTTGATGCAGAGGATACTGACGATGGACCACTATAATCTCCCCCATACCCTTTGGCTCTGGTGAGCAAAAAAAAAAAAGGAGCATAAAAGCTGTCTCATTTTTTTCCCCAGCAAAACATGAGTGTATTTAGATTACTTTATGTAAAATTATAATTGAAAATCTTAGCTTAAGGAAAAAGGATACACTTTCATGGAAGGTAACTCTATCAAATATGTCTTTGCTCCCTTCTGTAAAAGTGTCCACTATATCTGGAGTTCTGAATAACTTGCACAATTTAGCTCTTTACTGCTTACAGGAGCTGATCTGCCAGTTTTCAGTTATACCACATTATACCACAATCTCTTTATAACACTTTTGCTGGGATCTAAATCAAAAACCATGCAAGCTGAAGACCCGTGTTGTATCTAAAAAAAAAAAAAAAAATGTAAAGATTATATAGAAAAATGACCATAAATGGTCATTTTTCTATATAATCTGTAAATTTTTGTTTGGAAACAACACTTTTGGGGCCCATCTTTAAATCCTCTTTTATCCAAAACTGTCTTATAATGAACCGTCTTATAAAGAGATTCCAGCATATTACAACTAGAAAAAGTGTCCATAGGACACGGATGCCCCCGCAAAATGCCATTCAGAAAAATGGTTTATATGTAATTGTAATAGGTATACCATGAAGTTATTATTAAGGCCCGGACACAGTTTACTATATGGAACAAAGTCAAGGGAAGATAATTCAAAAACGAAAAATGCAAGAGTTGTCTTCCTTGTTCATGACACATCGTCTCAATGTGATGCATGCACCTGTAAAGTTTCATGAATATATTCCATATGGTTTAGGAGTTATGGCCCGGACATGGTTTACTATATGGAACTAAGTCAAGGGAAGATAATTCAAAAACAAAAAATGCAAGAGTTGTCTTCCTTGTTCATGACACATCGTCTCAATGTGATGCATGCATCCATAAAGTTTCATGAATATATTCCATATGGTTTAGGAGTTATGGCCCGGACACGGTTTACTATATGGAACTAAGTCAAGGGAAAATAATTCAAAAACCAAAAATGCAAGAGTTTTCTTCCTTGCTCATGACACATCTTCTCAGTGTGATGCATGCACTGGTAAAGTTTCATGAAAATATTTCATACGGTTTAGGAGTTATGGCCCGGACACAGTTAACTGTATGGAACTAAGTCAAGCGGAAATAATTCAAAAACCAAAAATGCAAGAGTTGTCTTCCTTGCTCATGACACATCGTCTCAGTGTGATGCAGGCACTGGTAAAGTTTCATGAAAATATTTCATACGGTTTAGGAGTTATGGCCCGGACACAGTTAACTATATGGAACTATGTCAAGCGGAAATAATTCAAAAACCAAAAATGCAAGAGTTGTCTTCCTTGTTCATGACACATCGTCTCAATGTGATGTATGCACCTGTGAAGTTTCATGAATATATTCGATACGGTTTGGGAGTTATGGCCCGGACACGAAGTGGGACGTATGGACGGACGGACGTACGGGACGGACAGGGGTAATGCTTAATGCCCATCCACTATTCTTTGAATAGGCGGGGGCATAATAAACAGAAAGATAAAAAAGATCCCACATTTATCATAAGTATTTGAATACCTTAACTTCTAACCATACTTGTCCTAAACTTTGAACAAGGCCATTTTACCACATGTTGATGCATAGGTCTAGATAAGAGTGGGTTTCAGGTTAATAATTTTCTTATTTCTCGACAAAAACGTATGTTGTGGGTACTCATTAGAAGCGCCTCGGTGAGGCGCTTCTAATGAGTACCCACAACATAATCTTTACCACCGCGCCCCGGTCCAAGGAACGACGGACGCGTCTATCGGTGCCTCCCAACGAGGCGGTGCACATTTTATGTTTTCATCAGAAGAAAGAAAAATATAGATTCTTTTTGGTTGAAAAAAGCGCCTTATCAAGAGCTATGTGATGTATCTGAAAAACTACTGGATGAGTGGGAAACAGTGAAGACCCTGACTGGATGCTTGGTTGTCCAAATGCTTTGACTAAATACAGCACATGACCAAAAAGTGGTGTGAGAGTTATTCATCAAACTCTGGAGGATGACTTGAAAAATTTATCACTGATAGAGATTAGGTATATAGTAAAAAATATGTACAAATGCATAGCTCCAGATAAGGCACTCAGCAACCCCTTAAGTACATTGTACTTATATCAATCTTATTTCTCCCTAAAAACATATGTTGTGGGTACTCATTAGAAACACTTATGACTAACTACATGTACAACATATATTTTGTGGAGAAATAAGAAATATCTTACATGGATACCCTATCTTATCTGGAGCTATGCAAATGTGACTGATGTGCAGGTCAGGTGATAAACTGAAAATGTGACCTTTGAGATAAAAATGTATTTTGACTACAATGTATCTTTAAATAGACAAAATGTTAGTTTCATTACAAGAAAATGGGTCTGAAAGCCATTTATGCCTAGCGTCCTATAAAAGGGACATTGGCAAACAGATTAGACCCAGATCAGATGCCGCAAAATGCGGCGTCTGATCAGGGTCTACACTGTTTGCATTGATAACAATAATAACTGACCAGACAATAATAACTGACCAGACACCCCTTAAACTGGAAGTGGACTGGACCAAAGAGTTGAGGTAGAAGAATTCACTCGGCATAAATGGGTTAAATGTATGTGTGAACAGCAAACATAGCTCTAGATAAGAGGGGCATCCTCATAAATAAACTTTCATATTTATCCAAAAGAACATATCTTGTGGGTACTCACTGGAGACAATTACAATGAAATGTCAAGTTTGTTCTGTTTGTTTTGTTTTTTTCCTGAGAAATACAACAAAAAATGCTTAGTTCCATTTGCTAACAAGACTTTTTAGTCTATGGCATGCAATCCCCAAACCTCCACGCTCTGTGCTAATGTTGCTAACAGCATGACGGACGGAAGGATGGATGGGCAGAAAATTAATGTTGCTCTCACACACCCTTTGTTTGTTTGTTTGTGTTGAGGTTTTACGGCCCAGTCAACCCAATGGGGTCATGTCGAGCGCGGTCAGTTTACCTAACCACACGTTTACTGGGCAGGCTTAGTCCTTTAAGCGGTTAACCAGTACTGTGCACATTCTTTCGCCAGAAACTCACACACCCTTACCACAAGGGAAGTCATATAGCAATTTTGTTCAACTTCCACTCTGTGGTTTAGCAGGAAATAGCGTGACAGACCGACGGACAGACACATATCCCCGTTCACAATATCCCCATCGCTGAAGCGTGGGAATAATTACACTTCCATATACTGTCAAATATTAAATTGATTGTGTTGGGGTTTAACGACATGTCAACCCTTGAGGGTCATTTTGTGTCGTCTCCCAGAGAAAGGGAGAAAAGAGATAGAAGAGAGAGTAGAGGAGATGAAAGAGAGGGACAGGGAAGAAAGAGGAACAGGAATGAAAGTGAAGAAACAGAAGAAATAAAAACATTCCCCCTCTACCCTTACCCACTACAAGGATAGCAGGCCTTGCCCAACTGTAAGCCAATATCAGTTGGACGCCCCAGTGATGTAAGATACACAGCACCTTCACACCACCCGACCACCCCCGTCAAATATTAAAATAATTTTAAATAATTTCTTTAAATAATCAATTCTGGCCCTGAAAAAAAAATAGGAAAACTAGCAATCAGAAGAGATGGTAAATCCCCTGACCAAACCGTGGCTTCTAAATTTGGTGTAAATGTAATATATTTTATTAAGATATTTTTTTTGGTCAAAATTCATCTATTAGTGACTTTTGATGTGATTACTGTATATTATTGGTACAGGATACACAATATTTGCGAATAAGGTATTTGCTGTATGTTTATTGGGGTAAAAAAAAATGGGGTAAAAAAAATTGCTTCAGTTTATTTCCTTTATTAATGGGTATTTGGGGAGATACAGCTTCTAGCCTAGAATCTCTATCAAGATATTATAAAAAAAAACCCAAAAAACAAGGAATGAAAATTACTACGCCTAGCATAACAAAAGAGTTTGTTTGGTTTCAGAAGTACTTTCTAGGATGCATATGATGAAGCACTACATATGATTTTAAGGGCATGTAAGGAACTATGGCTTGCACAAGATTTCAGCTTCAGGGGAGATAAGTACATAATTGAGAAAGTGAGAATACTTTTGCATGTGACACGCCTTCTGGTCATTATCTATGCCTCTACCAAATATTATCAAAATATTTCAACCCTTTAAGAAGTTACGGAGTGCACAAGAATTTGGTTTAGGGGGAGATAACTAGAAAAAGAACAAAGCAAGAATTTTTCTTCTTATATGTGACCTTTCTACTTGACCTGATAGACAGTATATGTCCCTACCCAATATTTTCAAATTATCTTAAGCAGTATGGGAGTTATGGCCTGCACAAGATTTCAGCTTCAGAGGACATAAGTAAATAATGTCAAAAGTGAGATTTGTCTTTGTTGCATGTGGTTTGCCTACAGCTCCTTATCTATGCCTCTACCAAATATTATCCAAATATTTCTAACCTTTAAGAAGTTATGGCCCGCACGAGAATTTGGCTTTGAATTTGTTCAGAAGAGATAATCAGAAGAAGAGCAAAGCAAGAGGTGTCCTTCCTAGATGCCATACTCCTACTTGACCTGGTACATGTCCCTATTAAGTATTATCAAACAGTATGGGAGCTATGGTCTGCATAAGATTTCTGCTTCCTGTGACATAAGTACATGATGAAGAAAGTGAGAGTTGTTTCTCTTGCACATGATATGCCTACTGGGCCTCCTCTTCATCCCTACCAGATACTATCAAAATACATGCACCTCTTGGGATATCAAAGTTATGGAGCGAACAATGATGCATCTATGGACGGACCCATGGCAGGCTGACCACTGTATCCCACAAACCTATTCAGTCAGGGGATAAAAACTGGACAAAAATGTCAAAGATAAACCTGACATCATATTTGATGTAAATACCACACATACCCCTATAAGCCAGTCTTCAGATTTCCATTCCTGGGCCCAGTTGTTCAAAGCTAACAACATCGTTAGTTAACAATTCGTTAAAATTTACACAGAGTGATACGCAAATATGTTGAAATTTTTTGCTGAAAAAATGTGAGTAGCTTTTTTTGCAGCAAAAAATATCAGAATATTGTATATTGAATCTGCTAAAACAGTTAAAGAAATGACCCTTAATGAGCTTGTTAAGCTAACGATGAGTTGAACAACTGGGCCCTGTATTTTTATCCTATTCTCTCTAAAAGCATGTTACTGTGTATGTGTACTCATTAGCATCGCCTGAACAAGTTGAGGTGATACTGAGTACCCACAACATATGCTTTTATAAAGAAAATCAGAAAACAAAAACACATGTATGCACATCATTAAATACTCCCCGCTAATCTTTCTTTTAAATGTGCCCTTAGCCCCTATTAGGTGGTTCGTTTTAATATAGAAATGCAACAGCAATTTTGAAAAAACAAAAAAATGCAAAGTGTGGTAATTAGGTCAAATATGGTATTATAGTAAATGTATATGTAAATTTTTTGCCTAAATTTTGCTTTTTATGCAGTTGTTTCTTAAAATATGGAATGGTAAACAGTATAAATCCTGATCAGAAGTCTGATCTGGGTCTATACTGTTTGCATATGCTATTTGTCAGAAATGTTGGTGCACAAAATTTTAGGACATTTTGCTTTTTATGCAGTTGTTTCTTAAAATACTTAGAGTGGAATGGCAGAGTAGACCCTGATCAGACTACTCCTGAAGGAGCAGTCTGATCTGGTTCTACACTATTTGCATATATATGCTATTCGGTCAGAAATGTTGATGTACAAAATTTTAGGACACCATATTTACTTCAGTATTCACCTACCTTTAAGTATGATTCTTTCATCAAAATGTCCCTTCAGCTCTCCAGTATAACTAAATCCTTTACAATCTGGAACTGTGCTAACTACTTTGGCTTCCACTTTCACTTTATGTTCACCAGTTTTAGGAATGTAAGGTATAAATGTCTCTGGATTGTCTGTTTGTACAAAACTTTCCCCATCTAGAAACCAAGAGTACTCCATAGAGGGAGCCACCTTAAATCTGTCCGTCAGATTTAGGCGTAATATGATTGGTTCCCTAGTGGAATATACTTTTGGCATGTCTGGTTCCCTGTACTTTAACTTTTGGCTGATGTTCAGGTTGCCATTAAGTTTGTCTGGATGAAACAACACATAGCTCTCAATAAGATGGGATATCAGATATTATCACACAGTGGCCTAAATTCCCAACATTCAGCATGAAATATCTCACGATGTAGATGGTCTACATGCATGTAAATGTGATAAATCAGTTATACCATGGTTCCATGCATGTACGTGCGATAATGCACTCACTCACACTTGTGCATTATCGCATCGTACATGCGCACGAACCATGGTATAACTAAGACTTATCACATAGTAGCCTAAATTCCCAACATTCAACATGAAATATCTCGCGATGTAGCTGATCTACATGCATGAAAATGTGACAAATCAGTTATACCATGGTTCTGCGCATGTATGTGCGATAATGCACTCACTCACGCTCATGCATTATTGCATGGTACATGCGCATGAACTATGGTATAACTAAGACGTATATAACTATCAACAATAATCATGGTTTATCTATAACATGAGTACTCTTATTTCTCCATTGAAAACACACCTTGCAGGGCCTGACAGATCCAACTTTAACCCTTAAAGCGCCAGTCACAACTATTGTCGTCTACTTGTGATTTTAAAAGTCATTTTTGCAAACGGTGTGGACCCAGATCAGACTTCTCCTTTAGGAGCAGTCTGATCAGGGTCCACACTGTTTGCCTGTATGCAAAAATAGGTTTGAAAAGTCTGCAAGAATATTCAGCAGACGACATAAACAGACAACATTTTCAGATGCAGTTTTTCTTGGTGCTTTAAGGGTTAATGTACCTTAGGCCCGATGAATTATTTCTGTGGGAAAATGCTGAAATTCATGGCCTTTCCCTATATAATCTCCTTTGAAAATACACCTTGCAGGGCCTGACAGTTCCAAATTTAATGTACCTTAGGCCCAATGAATTATTTCAGTGGGAAAATGCTGAAATTCATGGCCTTTCCCTATATAACCTATTGAAAACACACCTTGCAGGGCCTGGCAGATCCAAATTTAATGTATCTTAGGCCCAATGAATTATTTCAGTGGGAAAATGCTGAAATTCATGGCCTTTCCCTATATAACCTCCATTGAAAACACACCTTGCAGGGCCTGACAGATCCAAATTTAATGTACAAGTAGGCCCAATGAATTATTTCAGTGGGAAAATGCTGAAATTCATGGTCTTTCCCTATATAAACTACACGTTTTTCTGGGCAAGTTAGAAAACATTGTCCAGCAAAACATTTAACCTGTCTTGGGAAGCCCGACAATGGATTTGTAAGACTCGGCATTTTGGGTACTCATCAGAAGCACCACTGTTGAGGTGCTTCTAATGGGTACCCACAACATATGTTTTCATGGAGTTATAAGTAAACTATCAATACTTTTGGTTGAAAAATGTGCCTTATCTGGAACTATGACATATTCACATTCAGTAAAGTGCCGAGCAAAATTTTTAGCAGATGACATTCTATTTTTTTTTTTTTTTTTTTTATTATTATTTTTTACAGAAAATGTCTGGACATTTCATATGAACCCTCTGCTTGGCAGATGATTCACATGAAATGTCAGGATTTATTTTCTGTACAAAACAAAAAATTCAAAATGTCGTCTGCTCCAGATAACAGTTACCACATGCTCCAGACAACAGTTACCAACATGCTCCAGATAGCAGTTACCACATGCTTCAGGTAACAGTTACCATTATAAAGGCACAAAAGTCTCTTTAAAATGTTATTGCTAGGATTCAAACCAAAAACAGTGTTAGCTAAATAACCATGTTGTAGTCAAACCAAAAAGTGTAGATTATACAGAATAAATGACCATTTATGGTCATTTTTCTATATAACTGATACATATTTGTTAGGATGTCTTTGTTTGTGTTGAGATTTTACGACCTAATCAGCCCATCAGGATCATGTCGAGTGCAGTCAGTTTACCTAACCCCACATTTTCCTGGGCAGGCTTAGTCCTCTAAGCTGTTAACCAGTACCTGTGCGCATTTATGCTAGAAACTGACAAATGCCCTTCTTGAATCAGTAGAAAGGAGAAAATGTTTGTAGAAAATATTTCATGATAAATCTCAGTGAAAGAATGTTGCCAGACTTGGCAGTGATCAAACCCGTAACCTCCTAATCACCAGCTGAATGCGCATCCAACCAAGCCACCAAGGCCAGCTGTTTGGATGTCACAAGTAATTATGGATTATATAGACAAATGACCATAAATGGTCATTTTTCTATATAATCAATACATTTTTGTTTGAATAAAACACTTTTGGGGTCCACTATTAAACTATCTTATATCCAAAACTGTCTTATAATGAACAATCTTATAAGGAGGTTCCATATAAGCCTTTACTAAAGGAATTGCATAGGACTTTGATTGTATTGGGGTTTAACAACACGTCAACCCTTGTGGGTCATTTTGTGTAGTCTCCCAGAGAAAGGGAGAAAAGAGATATACGAGATAGCAGAAGAGATGAAAGAGACAACAGGGAAGAAAGAGAACAAGAATGAAAGTGAAGAAACAGAAGAAGTAAAAACATCCCCCCTCTACCCTTACCCGCTACATGGATTGCAGGCCTTGCCCAACTGTAAGCCAATATCAGTTGGACGCTAAAGTGATGTAAGATACATGTCACCTTCGCCACACCAGACCACCCCCAAATTGCATAGGAAAATCCAACTCTGGTCATAGATTTTACTTTAATGTAATTATCTGGAGAAAAAAACACAGAAACAGAAATGACTGGTGGTTTCTGATAAGATAAGGTTAATCAGAACAAATATTTTCATTTTGAATAAAATGCTGAACAATAAAACATCTTTCCAAGTGCCCTAGCTCCAGATGAGAGTGGTTATCCACATGATATTTTTCTTATTTCTCCACTAAAACATATGTTGTGGGTACTCATTAGAAGTGCCTCAGTGAGAAACAAGAAAAAATATCAATAACTTTTGGCTGAAAAAAGCACCATATCTGGAACTTTGACTGTTGGTATTCAGACAACTTAGGGGGAACTGATACACTCTCAGGGGGAGGTAACCGTATCAAAATTGGCTTGTCCCCGTCTGAAAACGGGTCTACTCCAAAGGGGAGCGAATTGTTTCCTTTTAGAGTACATGTAGACCCTGTTTAGAAGGGGCTCGGTGTGCAGAAAAGCCCAATAGGAAGTCATAAAAGTAATAATAAAAGCACCGCAAGCATAATACCCCACCATAGCAATTATTTGTTTATGTATTAAAGTTATTGTTGCAAAAATGTCTAGAAAATGATGGAGGGACAGATAACAATCCTAAACCAGATCTTGATAATATCAATGGACAGATAACAATCCTAAAGCAGATCTTGATAATATCAATGCATATAGCAACTTTGGTTAAAAGGCCTTGTTATTGAGTCAAGTTATCATCCAGAAATGAAAATATGGACGTGTCTCAGGCAGATACATGTAACTCCGTAAAAAATTGAAGAAATTTGCCCATTAGTAATTCCAAACCTGAGCTCCTTACTGTCAATACATATAGCAAGTTTGGTTAAAATCCCTTGTTATTTACTAAAGTTATCATCCAGAAACGAAAATATGGGTGTGTCTTGGGCAGATAACTCCGTGAAAATTTGACAAAATTTGCCCATTAGTAATCCCAAACCAGATCTCCTTAATGTCAATCCATATAGCAAGTTTGATGAAAATCCCTTGTTATTTACTAAGTAATCATCCGGAAACGAAAATATGGGCGTGTCTCGGGCAGATAACTCCGTAAAAATTTGACGAAATTTGCCCATTAGCAATCACAAACCAGATCTCCTTTATGTCAATGCATATAGCAAGTTTGGTGAAAATCCCTTGTTATTTACTCAAGTTATAGTCCAGAAACGAAAATATGGGCAGGTCTCAGGCAGATAACTCTGTCAAAAATTGACGAAATTTGCCCATTAGCAATCGCAAACCAGATCTCCATAATATCAATGCACATACCAAGTTTGGTGAAAATCCCTTGTTATTTACTCAAGTTATAGTCCGGAAACGAAAATATGGGCGTGTCTTGGGAGATCTCCGTCAAAAATTGATGAAATTTGCCCATTAGCAATCCCAAACCAGATCTCCACAATATCAATGCACATACCAAGTTTGGTGAAAATCCCTTGTTATTTACTCAAGTTATAGTCCGGAAACGAAAATATGCGCGTGTCTCGGGCAGATAACTCCATCAAAAATTGACCAAATTTGCCCATTAGCAATCCCAAACCAGATCTCCACAATATCAATGCACACACCAAGTTTGGTGAAAATCCATTGATGTTTACTCAAGTTATCATCCGGAAACAAAAAACGGACGGACTCACGGACGACCAACGTGAAACCATAATACCACCCCCACTATTGTGTGGCGGAGTATAAAAATGGCAGAAAATCTACATGTGCACTGTTAAGTCCCCATAACCGCTTACTTTACTCATAATATGAATAAGTTCATCTGATTACTATGTCGATTTTTTGATTTACTGTGTTCAGGTTTTACAGTCCAGTCAACTCATTAGGGTCGTGTCGAGCCCCTCAGTTTACCTAACCACATTTTTCCTGGGCAGGCTTAGTCCTCTAAACCGTTAGCCAGTAGTTGTGCATATTCTTTCACCAGAAAGATTACTAGCAAGGTGATAAATGGCTGTAGTACAAACTCTGACCAAACACCTCATTTAGGACCAGTTTGATTTAGGTCTGTGCTTGCTCAGACCTTTGAGTTTGAGTTTTACAGCCCAGTCAGCACTGTTACAGTCATGCCAAGCCTGTCAGTTAACCTACTCACACAGACTTACTCCTCTAAGAGGTTAACCAATACTTGTGCACATCCTTTCACCAGTGACTGACTACTGATCTCTTAAATCAGCGGAAGAGGAGAATGATCATAGAAATCATTTCATGATCAATCTCTATGAAAGTTATGTGCCTATGCTAGGATTCAAACTTGCATCTCGGATCTGCAGTCAGATGAGATACTGAATGTGCTATGGAGCCTGGCTTGCTCAGACCTACCAATAAATAAGATAGCAGTAGAGATATCAAAATATTTTATCATTCCTTTAACATTTAAACTAAGAATTAACAGACGACATTCTGTTGTTATTTTTTTTTTTATTTGGTCTTAAAATCTGGCTCGACATTTCATGTCTGAATCCTGTGAAATATTAAGCCTTGTTTTCTCTGAAAGAAAATTAAAAAAAAAAAAAAAAATCAGAAGATCCCTAAAGAGGTGGAATGCCCCCATTACTGCCAGTTTGGCTTTGTAGATTTATTATTCAGAACAAAAAGTTAAAAGATGAATATGGCAAAATTTCTAAGTAAATCAAGAGTATGTAACTAGTAATAAAAATTGATCAGAGTTCTGTGACCTTTATGTACATACCAGGGCTCTGGAAATTTTGAAATTTGAATCGGTCCAGCCGATGACGATGACGTCATCAATGAGCCCATTTCCAAAAAAAAAAAAATATGTATATATCGTATATATCACCTGTCACGAAAACTAATGACAATTGGCAGTCCTATTACTCCTTTTAAATAATTTACCTCAACCCCGTTATATGACGGATGTCCGGGTATAACGAGCATGATCAAAGCTGGCGTCATCAATAAATACAGTCAGGTATGCAAAAAGAAAGAAAAAAAAAAAAAAAAACGGTTTTGTTGTTATTTCCACCTCCGCAGGGTTTCCCTAAACTATAAACAACTGATTCCCGTCTTGTATAAGCGCGAAGACGGCGGGAAACAGGAGAGATGGAACAAAACGACTTTCATGGACCTAATTAGGTCTAATAAAAAAAGCCTGCGCCACGGGCGGTTTTGCAGTTTTCAATGTTACAAGATTTGACTAGACTGCTTAAATTTTAAGCACTGACCAATCTTGTCTAGCGCAAGTGGTGCATTACTTATTTTTACCGTGAAATCTACCTTGAATTACACTCGTGTGTTACGGCAACCAACAAAAAAAACAAAAATCAATTATACACAGATCAGACGCCGTTGTATGCGACATCTGTTCAGGACGTACGCGGTTTGGGAATTAATTTATCAAATCTGGGACCGACAAACCGTGTTGATCAAAACAAAAAAGAAGAGGAAGAAAACGGGTGCGTTCAAGCGGTGCATTCTTTTATCACTCTCAGTAAAGCGACCTTTGATCTCTTGGACATGCCGACTGCACCTGGATGTTTTGCAGTCTCAGTGTATTCACACGTGTCACAAAAATGGATTAATTATCAGACTACCGTTACTGATGATTCGTGTTAATCGCTTGTTTACCGCACAAAGGTCAGTGAAGTGTTGATTTTTTGACAATGTTTGGATAATGACGTAATTAATTTATGCTGCGGGAGGTTGCCGTTATTCAGCTGTCTCTCCAATATACATGTCAAATGACCGTTTGGAGCCTTTTAACTACCATAATATCGCATTTAAAAGGTGCGCAGACGTTGTCAGTTTGGGAAGACTTGACCGTTTGTGATTTTTTAGACATCATTGATTCGTAAAAATTGGTTGGTTGGGGAAAAATGGGGTTCAAGGCACAAACCTGTTGGACCGATTTATTAGCGTTTTCGGGTGTTTGAAATCGGTCCAGAATTCTTAATTTCGGTCCAGACCGGCTATTTTTCCGGTTTTCCCGAGCCCTGGTATATACCCTGCCTATATCCTTACTTTGCTGCAAGTTTTAAATCACTATCTTGAAAACTGTAGCAGTAGCAGAGACATGAACCCTACTATGCCACGTGTATAAGGCAAAAATTCTAAGTAAATCTAGGGTATGTAACTGTATTAATAAACAAAAGCTCCGCCAAGCGGGGCATTATACGCCCGTGGCAAGTAAAAAGATGCAGCACATAAACTGGCTCCTGTATAATTCAGTGCTCCGGATATAAACTGTAAGTGGAATTACAAAAAAAAAAATTTTCTGACGGAGGACACACCACAGAAGCATGGCTATATTATCAGCTCATATGAGCCTTTGGCACACTATTACCTCTAAACAATATCCTGCGAAAAGTTTACAAAAAATTCAAAGGGGCATAAATCTGCAAATATTTGGTGCACTGTAACCTTGAAATAATATGTGCTGCTCCACATCATTGTGTAACTATTTATGAAGTTTCAGCTTGAACAGATGTAAACTGTAGGAGGATTTAGCCGGAAACAAAAAATTAATAGAAATTTTCAAAGGGGTTTAACTCTGCTAATATTTGGGGGACTGTAACCTTGAAACACTATGCGCTGCTCCACATCATGGTCTGACTACAAATCAAGTTTCAGCTTGATAGGATGTAAACTGTAGGAGGATTTAGCCGGAAACAAAAAGTTTACTGAAATTTTCAAAGGTGCAAAACTCTGCTAATATTTGGTGGACTGTAACCTCGAAATAATATGCGCTGCTCCACATCATGGTCTAACTGTACATGAAGTTTCAGCTTGATTGGATGTATACTGTAGGAGGATTTAGCCAGAAACGAAAAATAGAAATTTTCAAAAGGGTATAACTCTGCTAATATTTGGTGGACTGTAACCTTGAAATAATATGTGCTGCTCCACATCAAGGTCTAACTACAAATCAAGTTTCAGCTTGATTGGATGTAAACTGTAGGAGGAGTTTGCCGGAAACCAAAAGTCTACTGAAATTTTCAAAGGGGCATAACTCTGCTAATATTTGGTGAACTGTGACCTCAAAACAATATGCGCTGCTTCACATCATGGTCTAACTATACATGAAGTTTTAGCTTGATCAGATGTAAAATGTAGGAGGAGTTAACCGGAAATGAAAAGTTTACAGAAATTTTCTAAGGGGCATAACTCTGCAAACATTCGGCAGACTGTAACCACGAAATAAAATGGGCTGTGCCACATCATGGTCTAACTATATACCAAGTTTCAGCTTGATTGGATGTAAACTGTAGGAGTTAGCAGGAAATGAAAAAGTTTACGGACGGACACCATACCCCGTAACATAATACGTCCCGTTTTTCAAACGGGCGTATAAAAATTGATCAAAGTCTGTGACCTTTATTATATGTGCATGCCCAACCTTTATTCTTACTTTGCTGCAAGTTTCAAACCATTATATCTTGAAAACTGTAGAAGCTTTAGAGACAGAAACACCGCTATGTCATTTGTATCCAGGGTTTGCAACTCTAGCAATTAAAATTTGATCAGAGTTCTATGACCTTTACACACATGCCCAGCCTTTATACAGTTGTACTTACTTTGCTGTGAGTTTCAAATAATTATCTTGAAAACTGTAGAAGTTGCGGAGACACAAACCCTATTAGGTCATGTTGTAAGACATTTTCTTATTAATTCAAAGGTATGTACGGTAGATTTCCATCTGCAGCCATGGTTGGGTAGATAGCTGTCTAAACATTTGGGTATTATAGCACTTAACTAGTCAGTCCTGAGTTATCTGTTGTTTATTCCATAAAAGTGGTATTTATGTAGCAAAAACTTAGTATTATGTGGCTAGCCGCATAACAGAGTTTGCCACTTTTGTGTATTTTTAATACTGATGAATAGCCAAATATCCATCCAAGGGGCTTTCACCCATCCGTTTCATTTTGGTCCTTGCATGGAGTATCTAATAAGCACTGCTTATTGACACTTCTTGTTTGGGACTAACTGGATACTGAAAGATCTAATGCTTCTCCAGACAGCATATCTCCAGATAAGAGGGGTATCCACATTATAGGTTTCTTATTTCTTCATGAAACTCCCCCTCACCCTCCCCCCCCCCCCCCCCCCAACACACACACAAACACAGCATCTCATGATGCAGCCCAATAAAAACCACTGACCTGTTATTTCAAAATGACTGTGTGCTGTGCCAATGTACCTGTCTTTTTCCTCTTCTCGCATATCATACACATAGACAGTCATTTTAAACCTATCTGGGCGAGTAAACTGATCATAGCATTTTTTCAAAGTTGTGTTCTGGTAGCCATGAGTTGCCTGAAAAGAATTTATTTCTATTCTTTTATGCCGATGACAAAAATTAACATAAACAAAGATGAGTCTTTTACATAGCTCTAGATAAGAGGGTGTATCAGGTTTATAATTTTTCGTTTCTCCACAAAAACATATGTAGTGCATACTCATTAGAAGCATCTCACTGAGGCACTTCTAATGAGTACCACAACATATGTTTTTGTGGAGAAATAAGAAAAATATCAATACATTTTGGTGAAACAAAAGCACTTTATCTAGAGCTGTGCAAGTTTCAGTTCCTTTCCCTGGGATTCACAAGGAAGCAGAGCCCTAGATAAGAGGTATATCAGACTAAATAATTGTCTTACTTTTCAACAAAAACTTATGTTGTTGGTACCCATTAGAAGTATATTCAGGTCTAGATAAGAAAGGGTATCCACATAATATTTTCTCATTTCGTTACGGAACCGGAAACTAAAGTAATAGTGTTGAAAGCCACCGCAAAACGTAAATGCACACAGCAGTGTCATAACGAATTTTATGTACATAAATGGCATGGGAACCTTAATTTAATTTTATACAAACCCAGGAGAAACTGACTGAAAATTCACAAGAAAAAAAAAAGAGAGAGAGAGAGACTTCCATCACAATGTTAGCCACTTCCACGCGACAGTCACGTGGATATCCGCGTAATAAGGGTTAGATTATGCGCAGGCGATCTAGAACTGTTGCTACCTTGTGGCAAACATGATAAATATTCCGGCTGAAAAACGAAGGCCAGGATAAATCTATGGATCTGCGCTGTACGATCTGACCATTTGTTGTTTGTTCATGTATATCACCAATCCTTCGTATGTCTTATTGCTATACCTATGTAGATTTTCATGGGCTGCTCAAATACGTCACCGGGCGACGGCGTGCAATTCTGGGCCAGTCTCATTTCCCGTACAGATTACAAAAATATATGTGAAAATACAGAAAATGCAACAGTCATATTCCCTTGCCCCGCATGAAGAAACCGCGTGCTCGTAACGGTAATGTCACCAGAAATCGTGGCGGAAACCGCTTAGAAGGAAAACACACTCTTATGTTTGTTAAATTATAGAGCGTCTTTTCGTCAGAAATGCATATGAAACTGGCAGGTATTAAAACAGAACTTAAGTATTCGGACAGATAGGCCTATGCAAACTGTAGACTCAGATAAGACGCCGCAGAGAAAGAGGGAGGAAGAACAGGGAACATGGAAAATTGGAAAACACTTTTAGGACAATAAGACGTGCGACCAGTGAATACTCAGATCATCTTCGGATGCAAGGGCAGTCAGATTTTGTCGTTTGTGGTAACAAACAGGCATGTTAACTCCATTTCTTGGAGAGATTCCAAATCTTTGGTTAAATACATCATCGTTTCAGTGAAGGTTTTACATGCATTCTGCGGCGTCTGATCTGGGTCTGCACAGTTTCTCAGAACTGTCTGTCCAAATACGTAGAGTAAGTACGGAAATTCGATCAAATCGAATCCCATCAGAAATCATCCTGGATCCGCCTCTGATTCATTAAAAAAATTCCGGGTCCGACTCGTAAAATTCATCATCAATGCATATGCAATTAGCTCCCTTTAAACAGGAAAAAATCTAAAGAGTTAGGACCTTACTCCGCATTTACCAGGGTATAAATAAATATTAGTACTGTTATTCTTTTACATTACGTATATATTGAGAACATTATAATTAATAAAATACCCAGAAAATGAACAGTCACAAAGCAACATTTCCCTTGCCCCGCATTAAGAAACCACGTGCTCGTAGCGCCTTTTCGGGAGAAAAACAAACTTATTTTATAGAGCCTTTTCTCGTCAGAAATGCATACGAAACTGGCACGTATTAAATATTTAAAGAACCTAAATATTAGAAAAGATAGGCCTATGCAAATAGCGTAGACCCAAATCAGACGCCGCAGAGAACAAGGGAATGAAACTAGTTTGGGGGGAATAGTGGAATTGGCCTCTGGGCTTTTCAAGATCTTCCTCCGAGTTTATTCAATTCTTTATTAAAGCCAGTATTGGTGTCTTCACAGATATTCCTGTATTTTTCACGGGTATTCCGGTATTTCGGTAAGTCGTGTGACCACTATACCAGAATTCCAAAGCTGATCTGATCATTTCTTCAAAGCGTAGTAAGAAAGCGCTACACGCGAAATTGTAAATTAGCATGTGCATCTGCGCATTCTGATCTGGGTCGTTCCTGCTCGTCCGTACACTGAGTCCTTCAATAATATCTGCCGCTAATATTTGTTTGATTTGGGCTTAACGTCGCTTTCAACCTTTTTCAGTCATATCGCGACGGTGTCTGGATGTGGCAGGGAGCTCAATGCTCACTTTTAGAGTGCTGCCTCACTGAAATATCATGCCCCAGACACTTTGACATGATATTCCACCCAGTCACATTATACTGACACTGAGCTGACCAGTTCTAGCTCTACTTTCTTAATGCTGAGCGCCAAGCGAAAGAGCAGCTAGTACCATTTTTAAAGTCTTTGGTATGACCCGGCCGGGGATCGAACCCGCAACCTCCCGGTCACAAAGCGGACACTCTACCACTGAGCCACTGTGCCGGTCTGCCGCTAATATTTAAGTTTAGCGTGCCAAAGGTTTCAATAAGCAGTCGTGGGGATTAACGCCTCCAGCAAAAAATTTCCTGTCTAACCGCGTGATTGTCATGATACGCTCAGTGCATCTTATTTGAATAGGAAATGGTCCCAAAAGAGGTGGTAAGTCCCAACAAGCCAAAATGAACCTTATCATCTGTTACAAATGTGATCAGTCTGTGCACTTGCTGGAGACAGCGATTCATGTATTACAGTGTTTTATACCAATGACCTAATCAGCGAATTGAGTGGACACCATCCTGCACTAGACGGCGCGTCTCGCACTCTGATGTGACTTACACACATACACAAAGGGACATTTTCGCCTGAACACGGATCTAATTAAAGGATTACCATTGATGCAATAAGTTTCGTTACCGAATTCTAAACAACACTACATTTTTTTAAAGAAAGAAATATTGCTAAAAACGATAATGGCAGTTCACAGGTTTGGCATATGTAGTTCAGTTTGGTGTAGAGCTAAAATCTTTGATCTTGATCAGGCTGCATTCAGATCTGGTTGTCCACACTGTTCGTTTATGCTTTCCAATAGAAACGACCTTATGACATTTGAGACCAGCATAGACAAGATCATTGATTGATTGAGTTGGGGTTTAACAACACGTCAACCCTTGTGGGTCATTTTGTGTCGTCTCCCAGAAAAAGGGAGAAAAGAGATAGAATAGATAGTAGAGGAGAAGGAAGAGAGGGACAGGGAAGAAAGAGGAACAGGAATGAAAGTGAAGAAACAGAAGAAATAAAAACATTCCCCCTCTACCCTTACCTGCTACAAGGGTAGCTGGTCTTGCCCAACTGTAAGCCAATATCAGTTGGACGCCCCAGTGATATAAGCTACATGACACCTTCGCACCACCCAACCACCCCATCGTATAGACAAGATCAACATGCGCATCCGCCCAGTCTATGTATCGGGGCGGTCTGATCTGGGTCTACGCATATCGCCAACAGAATGCATTATGTCAGCAAGCAGTGTGAATACTGCGCTTCAAAACGGTGGAAATTCTAATCAGTCTGCGCTTTTCACATTTAAACTCCGTACACTTCACCTTTGAGGAAAGGGACTTTTGTGTTTCTGTAGTGGCTCAAACAAGAACAAACGTGCGGTAACCTTTTGAAGTATATTTTGGTCAGCTTCAAGCCTTATGTATCTCAGTGTGGTAAAGTGAAAAGGGTTATTACGTAAGAAGACAGTGAACTAAGCCAGCCTATTTTACGAAAGTGGCACATTCCCGGAGTGCCGAACAAACGTATCCGGCGATTAATTAGTGTACCGGATAATTAATTGTTTTGTTATGAGAAACAATATTCGACATAGGATTAACTGGATGGAATTGAAAACAAACATCAGCGCGGTAATTATTTATTAGTTCATACAATTTCACATTCAGTTTACCAATCACACATAGCAAATAAGAAAACCCTTTTGTCGTACAGATCCTTTTTTGTCGTTTCAGGTGTTCGAAAGCGTCCGATAGCCAGGTCATTTTGGATGTAAGTGAATCTGTCCTAAAATTTCGAACAGTAAATTTTTTTGCAAATCATAATTTCTAAAATTTCGAACAGCCAGAACTGAAATTATTTACTTATGTTCGAAATTTTAGGACATTTACCGTACTCATTAGAAGTGCCACGGTGAGGCGCTTCTAATGAGTACCACAACATATGTTTTTGTGAAGAAATAAGACAAATATCATCATTTTTGGGTTGAAAAAGCACCTGACCTTGTAAAGCTATGTCAACATATCTTTTCATGGACATAAACATATGTTGTGCAGACAACTTGCTAAGGAGAAGTATTTGGCGATAATTCTGGGGTAATTCTCTCAATTTCTCTCTAAAAAAAGTATGTACTCTGGTTGTGGGTACTTACTAGATGCACCTTAAGCTGAAGCACTGCCAAAGACACTTCTAATGAGTACCCACAACATATGGACAGGCTTGTTAAGAGTACACACAACATATGGACAGGCTTGTTAAGAGTACCCACAACATATGGACAAGCTTGTTATGAGTACCCACAACATGTTTTCATGGAGAAATAAGAAAAATTTCTGCACTTTTTTGCTGGAAATGTACTTACCCAGAGTTCTACAAGGAGAGGAACTACTAGAAATACTGACATACATTTAATTGGAAAATCAGATAAAAATTACAATGCAGCATGAAAAGCTAGGTCTGAGTTTCAGGAAAGAAAAACGTAGGAAAAATATTTATTCCCAGAATCTTTTTTAAAAAAGTTCATCTATCCATCTATCCAAGTGCCCATGCATTTAACCCTTTTGTCCCTACAGACCAATACAGATATTTTTGCAAACAGTGCAGATCCAGATGAGATGGCCATTCTGTTATTGGTTTTTGACTGAAACTCCTACATATTGTATTTGCAACAATCGATGTGTCCAAATTCGGGGATGGAAGAATCCATGTCTCAAACTTGGGAGAAGAAAAGGTTAAAATGGCCATGAAACATGAAGATGACACTCTTGCTTTACACCCCAAGGTGATTATTTCCTTGAATTTATCTGATCTGACCTCTATGGCCTGATATAACTGAATTACTGTTGAAAAGCCTTTTTAAATTGTGAGACCATCCTACCAACACCATCATACATACCGTATTCGATCTAATTACCACACATACCCCTATAAGCGCACAGTCAAGAAATTCCGTAGTCTTCAGATTACAGCCAGTGTACTTTTTTTCTTAACTTCTTTATAAAGGCATATGTTGTGGGTACTCATTTGAATTGCATCGACTTGTCGATGCAATTCAAATCAGTTCTCACAACATATGCTTTTATAAAGAAAATCAGAAAAAAAATCGCATTATCATCATTAACTAAATCCTATTCTGATTTTTTTGTAGTGTACCCTTCTAGGTAGATATATATATTTTACCACAACTGAGTGTTCCAAGTAATTTTGAAAAACATAAGCACACAGTGCGGTAATTAAGTCGAATACGGTACATCAGTATGTGTACTATGAATTTCTAACTTGTTATAAAGTACATGTGATGTGTCAACACTCAAAACTAATATCTAACAATGAACAATTTTATTTTAGAAATACACATCATGTAAGTTTATTGTCCAACTTACATGTACATGCTTTATTACCTATAGAACTCACTACAGTATCAGCTTAACCCTTGTCCTGCTGAATAAATTAGATGCCACGCCCACTTCTAATTTCCAGCCTATCAGATTAACTGATCCGAGTTTTTGATAGAAATTCACATATTTAATGACAAACAGTGCAGATCTACACTGTTTGCTATGACAGGGCATGTTGTGTTCAGCAAGAGAAGAGTTAATCTATTTATGCCTAGTGTTCCATAAAAGGGACATAGACAAACAGTGTAAACCCAGATCAGATGCCACAGAATTGAGGTCTGATCAGCATTTACACTGTTTGCATTAAATACAGGGATTTCTATAAAACATACCATAATAACCCTAAGTATTGGCACAGATAAGCCTTTGCAATCAGTGTAGACCCAGATCAGATTCCAAAGAACATGGCATCTGATCAGGGTCTACACTGTTTGCCATATATATATACAGCAATAGTTTAGACATATCAAGAGGTACATGTAGTAGAATGGACTACATGTATTTCAAATTTTAGGGCAAGTATGTGAATAGATAAGGTGTCCCAATACTTAGGGTTATTACGGTAGTAATAATGAGAATAGCCAGACGCCCCTTCTTTTGGAAAAGGACCTATCCAAAAATATGTTTGTTTGTACTGAGATTTTATGGCCCAGTCTCCCCAATGGGGTCATGTCCAGCATGGTCAGTTTACCTAACCACACTTTTACTAGGCAGGCTTAGTCCTCTAAGCGGTTAACCAGTATTGTGCACATTCTTTTGCCAGAAACTGACAACTGCCCTTCTTGAATCAGCGGAAGGGAGAGAATGACCATAGAAAATATTTCGTGATCAATCTCCACGAAAGAATGTTGCAGACCGGGCGGTGTCAAACTCGCAACCTCCTGACCACCAGTCGGATGCGCATCCAACTGCACCACCAAGGTATGCATCCAATGAGATGATACAGAAGATTCCACTTGGCATAAATGGGTTAATGCTGTTAGGGTCACTGTGAAATTTCATAGATTATAGATATTGTGAACAGTTGTCATAGCTCTAGACTTTATTTTTGATCCAAAAAGTTCTGGGCCCAGTTGTTCAAACAAAACTAACGATGTCGTTAGTTAAAGTATCGTTAGAACTTTGATCATTAAATATGGCATAAATGCTAATATTTTTGCTGAAAAAATGTGAGTAGCTAAAACTCACATTTTTTCAGCAAAAATACCTGTGAATTAGATATTGTATTTACCAGGACAGTTAAAATTTTTACCTTTAATGAGCTCTTTTAGCTAACAGCGCTTTGAACAACTGGGCCCTGATATTTTTCTCATTTCTGCATAAAAACCTATGTTGTGGGTACTCATTAGAACACGACTCAGTGAGGTGCTTCTAATGAGTGCCCACACACAACATGTTTTCATGGAGAAATAAGAAAAATATTATCTTGCCCCCCACCCCCTCCCCCCGACTCACCCACACCCACAACCTTTTTATCTGGAGCTATGGACCATTTTTAGAAATATATGTAAGATTTAAAAAAAAAAAAATGGATCCAGCCATTGTCCACTGACCCACAATTATTACATACCTTATAGCCATCCAGAGGATTAAACCAGTTGTAAACAAAATATTTTTCATCCTGAACTGGGTGGCTGGTTCCGTCGTATACAACTGCTTTAAACAATATATTTGACCCTGCTATGGCCGGGCTAGTGTTGGACAGCTGCACCACATCTACAAAAAACAGATTATCTTAATGCTGCAGGCAAAACTTAGCAAAGATTATTTTAACCCTAAAACTGATCAGACAACATTCTAAAATATAGCAGGGGGAGGTGAAGTAGGCCAGAGACTGGAGCATGAAGTGTTTTCTGATATTTACAATTTTACATGTATCTGCTACATAGTGCCTCAGCAACAAAAGATTTGCGAAAAAAATAAACAAAAAAAAAAAACAACACAAAAACAACTAGTTGTAAAATTTCCCTTAGACCCCTCAAAAACTACCAAGCAAACTTATGACCCATCAAAAATTACCAGGAACCTTTTGACCACATCCCTTTAAAAAATTCCAGGAAAAATTTTGAAATAAAAATACCAAATAGAATGTTTGACCCCAAAATAAATACATATACATGTATATGAAGAAAAATTTTTGCTCCAAATAAAATCTGATGCAATACAAATGGCATCTACAAAATGCAAATCTTACAATTAAGGCTGACTAATCAGAGCTGAAAAGATAATCGATTATCAGTCATGTCACTGTGATTGATTATCGATTAGTAATCATGGAAGATTTGGTCATAATTTTACCTGTCTACCTGAGCAGGACTCTTACCGTATGATAAATTTTAACTGTATGCAGTGCTTGCACTAACTGTCAAAATCAGGAAGTCCCAGGACTTCCTAGCTCCAATATCTGGAAGTCCTTGTGATCAAATGTTTTCACTCACTTTCAGAAATACAACCTCAATATTCTTAAACTCTCATTAATGGAGTAAAACCGCCATTGTTAAGCTAAATAACACATAAATTCATTCTAAATTTTTGCTATAAATGACTCAATATCTTTAAAAGTTGGGAGTCCCAGACTTCCTGGCATTGATTTTTGGAAGTCCCAGGGCAATTTTTGGGAGTCTCTGACTCCCAGACTTCCCTTAATGCAAGCACTGTGTATGTATTTGGTGAGACAGACCTGAGCAAACAGTGTAGACTCAGATGAGATGCCGCAAGGGGCATCTCATCAGTGTCTACACTGTTTGCCACTCATTCAGCTATTTTTAGACACAACATTTGGTATTAAATAATACTTATTAAAATTTTAGATAAAGTATGGTAGGGAGTTGAGGTGTTTGAATACTAGGGGTAAATACGTTAAAGTAAGAGACACAGTAATAAAATGATCGATTATCAGCAGATCTGTAACGATAATCGTTTATGCAATTAATCGATTATCCAATTAATCGTATCAGCCTTACTTACAATGTACAAATTTCAACAGCATGTCAGTCTTTAGTGCTTTAGAGATACATAAGACACTTGAGTTACTGCTTCTATATAGCTGTTAACTGAATCAGTGTAGCATCATCCAGGGCAGATGGAGCCCTCAAGCCCTGGTCGGCAATCCATCTAGGAGAAGGCAACTCCAAACAAAAACCTACATATCTGGATTTGCCTGTTCCAGCTATGTAAAGTCTACTTCGGTAGCTGGGGTGGAAATCATTTCTCCGATTCAACGGCTCAAACGGCAATGCAGCAGCATGTTGTGGAGCATGAAGAGCATGACAAGGCACTAAAGAAGTCATGGTCATCCACTGCATCTGGGCTTAGCTCCAGATGTCCTGACACTGTCTTGCTTCTGGATCCAGCTAGGTCAGGACGAGAGAGGGGAGGTTGACTTTGCGCGCTTCTCCCTCACTATAATCCTGTTCACAGCACATGTCATCTTAATCATATACACAGAGCAACAGCAAGCACACATACACAAGCCACACAAAAAGCCCTGTGGCGATTGGCGAGCGGCGAAGCAGCAGGTGAGGAAACACTGGAAGCTGTAGTTGCGGACCTCCACACAGGTGGCTTGGTTCTATATGGTCGCTTTCCTCAAGAATGAAGCAGTATGGGGAATTTGGCAGCCTAACTGAGTGACTGGGCAGACCTTTTTAGGATCGCACTGCTCACCCCAATAGCATGGGGAAGGGGATAGAAAAGGTGCCCTAATCAATTGCCTGCTTCAAAACCCCTGGCTGGTTAATTGCGATCAGTGGGGATCCCATTTAGCAGTCGAGCAAGAAAGAAGATAAAGGTGATACCTTTGACAATTGGTGCATGGAATGTACGTACCTTGATGGACAGTGCTGACTCAGACAGACCACAGCATAGAACAGCTCTAGTTGGTAGAGAACTTGATCGGTACAAAGTCGAGATTGCAGCTCTGAGTGAGGCTCGCCTTGCAGAGAAAGGGCAATAAAAAGTGGTGCTAGCTACACTTTCTTCTGGAGTGGACGCAAGAAAGAAGAGCGGGTGTAGCAGGAGTAGGTTTCACCATCAAATCACACCTTGTCAGCAAGCTCTCAGGACTTCCAAAAGGCATAAATGACCGTCTGATGACGCTGAGACTTCCCTTATCTGGTAAGAGGCACCCACAATGACCAACCCAGATGAGGTCAAAGACAAGTTCTATGATGATCTGGATTCTGTGATTTCTGCTAAACCCCGGACAGACAAACTCATCCTACTGGGAGACTTCAATGCTAGAGTGGGCATAGACCACCAAACCTGGGAAGGAGTGATTGGGACTGAAGGAATAGGAGTGTGCAACAGCAATGGCCTCCTCCTTTTGAAGAAGTGTGCAGAGCACGAACTGCTGATCACTAACACAGTCTTCCGTCTGCCAACTTGCAACAAGATGTCATGGATGCATCCTCGCTCCAAACACTGGCATCTCACTGATTATATCATAGTACGATTGTTTGTGTTGAGGTTTTACTGCCCAGTCAACCCAATGGGGTCATGTCGAGCGCAGTCAGTTTACCTAACCACACGTTTACTGGGCATGCTTAGTCCTCTAAGCGGTTAACCAGTATTGTGCACATTCTTTCGCCAGAAACTGACAACTGCCCTTCTCAAATCAGCGGAAGGGAGAGAATGACCGTAGAAAATATTTCATGATCAATCTCTACAAAAGAATGTTGCCGACCTTGGCGGGGGTTGAACCCGCGACCCCCTGGTCTCCAGTCGGACGGCGCATCCAACTGAGCCACCAAGGCCGGCTATCATAGTACAAAAAAAGGGCAGACAGGATGTCAGAGTGACAAAGACTATGTGTGGTGCAAACTGCTGGACAGATCACAGGCTTGTTGTCAGCAAACTGAACCTGCACATTCAGCCTGCACGGCGACCCCAAGGCAAGAAAGTGCCAAAGAGATTGGATGTCTCCAAGCTGAAAGAAGACAGCAAGAGACAAGCCTTCACCAATGATATCTGCACTGTGCAGCAGATTAGATGCAATGGAACTCTGTTCAGATGAACCAGAAGAGAACTGGACAGTCTTCAGAGACACCATCCACTCTTCAGCAACAGATTCCCTAGGACCAGTATCTCGTAAACACCAAGACTGGTTTAACGAGAATGACGAAGAAATCCAGGGACTCCTTGAAGAGAAACACCAAAAACACAAGGTATACCTTAGTGATACCAGCACAGTATCCAATAAGGCGGCATATTCAAATATATGCAAGACAGCCCAGATTACAGTTTTGTAGGCTCAGAGATATGCAAGATTCCTGACTGAGCAGTAAGGCTGATGAAATCCTATCCTTTGCAGATAGAAAGGATATCAAGAAGATCCTTTATGCGCTAAAGACAGTTTATGGTCCCCAGAGCTCAGGAACCACCCCTCTTCTCAGTGCAGATGGAACTAGTCTTCTGAATGACAAAGAGGCTATCTTGAAAAGATGGGCTGAGCACTTTGATAGTGTTCTTAATCAGCCATCATCTATCAATGATGATGCTATCAACAGACTACCACAGGTGGAATGTAATCTGCTACTTGACTAGTTCCCAACTGTCTCTGAAACAGTGAAAGCAATAAAACTTCTGCCATCTGGCAAGGCGCCAGACAATACCTGCTGAGATCTACGAAGCAGGAGGAACTCCAGCTGCAAAGAAGATGACAGAGTTATTTCACATTATGTGCAGAAAAGACGCCATCTCTCAAGAATTCAAGGACGTGTCAATTATCCACCTATTCAAACCGAAAGGGAATCCTCAAGTGTGTGATAATCATCGTGGCATCTCTTTATTGTCAATTGCTGTCAGTTTGGCTGTCCGACCAAGTTCATAGCAATGGTGAGGCAGTTCCACGATGGTATGCTTGCTTGGGTCCAGAATGATGATGAGTTTTCTGATCCATTCCCTGTGACAAATGGTGTCAAGCAAGGCTGTGTACTAGCCTCAACTCTGTTCAGCACAATGTTCTCTGCCATGCTCACAGCTGCTTTCCAGGATGGTGACAATGGTATAGCTATTAGGTATCACTTTGATGGGAAGCTTTTAAACCTAAGAAGGTTGCAAGCCAAATCCAAGGTGCAGACAGAGGTGCTAGACGAGTTCCTCTTTGCTGATGACATGGCAAAGGGTGCTCCAACAGAAGACAAGATGCAAAAAGGTATAGATCAAGTATCTGACTCCTGTGACAGCTATGATCTCACAATCAGCATCAAAAAGACCGAGGTGGTTTATCAACCAGCACCTGGCAAGCCTTACAAGGAGCCCATCATTACAGTGAAAGGTCAAAGACTGCAAGTGGCAGACAAGTTCACCTACAATGTAAATTGGAAGCACATTGTTATGAGCTGTGCACATTGATGATGAAGTCAACGCCAGGACTGCCAAAGCTACCATGTAGTCAGCATTTGGCTGACTACATGGTAGTGTTTGGGATCAAAGTGAATCACAAAGCTGAAAGTCTACAAAGCTGTGGTGCTGCCAACACTATTGTACATGTATGAATGCGAAACATGGATAGTTTAACAATGACACAACAAAAGACTGAACCACTTCCATACAAGCTGCCTTAGAAAACTTTTAAAGATTAAGTGGCAAGGTAGGATTCCAGACACAGAAGTCCTGAAAAGGGCAGGGATGCAGAGTGTACATACTCTTCTGAAACTGGCACAGTTAAGCTGGACAGGCCATGTTACCAGGATGCCTGAGGAAGGTTTGCCAAAGAAAATCCTTTATGGAGAACTAGAAATGGGCAAACACTTCCATGGTGGTCAGAAGAAGCGATACAAAGACACCCTCAAAGCCTCCCTCAAGGATTTCAACATACCAACAGAGTCATGGGAACAAATTGTACAGGACCGAGAAAAGAGGCTAGGCCTCATCAGAAGAGGTGTTAGTGAATATGAGGCAAAAAGAATCAGCAAAGTCGAGCAGAAATGTGCACAGTGCAAAGCAAGAGCTAAGGCATCACCAACAGAGATGTATTGCTCTGACCTCTGTTGTTCCATCTGCAACAAACAGTTTAGAGCTAGAATTGGTCTCATCAGCCATCTTAGAACATACAAACAGTAGCATTTCTCACATATGATTAAGATTGGTCATTGTCAGTAATGACAGACAAACTATCAGTACTACATAGGTGTAGATAAGAGTGAGTATCAAGTAAATAGTTTTCTTATTACTCGACGAAAACATATTATGTTGTGGTACTCATTAAAAGCACCTCGGTGAGGTGCTTCTAATGAGTACCCACAATATATGTTTTCATCGAGAAATAAGAAAAATATAGATACTTTTTGGTGGAAAAAAGCGCCTTATCAAGAGCTATGGTGCTATAATGCTACATGTACATGGGAAGCGTTGACAAATACACCTGCCTCAGTTTTAGCGATTACAATTTTACTGAACTCTTTTTTGTCTAAATTGAAAAGTTCTGCCATACATGTATGAAAGGATTTCCTAGGATGCAAAATGCGTGATATCAAAAATGACCAAGGTGTGTAAGTGGCAAAGTGTCTCTGTGCGGAATTGGTTTTTTTTTTGGCATTTAGTAGCACCGATAAATGCAATTTTTTATGACTTGAGTTGGAGTTGTCACTTAATTGTCCAAAATCAGAGCCCCAGATAACTTTTGAGCCGACAGGGTTTTAACCCCAAATTTAATTTTGTTGGAAGTGATTTCCCAGAGGCTGACTTTGGAAAGGATTTTCACCCACTAGTTTTGAAAAAATGGGGGTGATTTCATCTAAAATGCTAAACAGAATTAAACCACATGACACCACGAATTAGAGACTCCTCAAAGAAACACCCCTTCAGCAACAAGTTCAGCTGAAGCAGTTTCAGACCAGATTAAAACCGGGTTTGGGTGTTCTGTCACCTAAGTCATTTTGACACTGGACTGTTTCTGGTCTGAGTGGTTGCATTGTCTTCACTTGTCCTACTCATTTCTACCTATGCGGCTTGATCAGATAAGATACTGGAATAAAATGACACGAGAAGGATAAGGAAGGACAGCCGGATATGGTATATCAGTGTATGTTGTACTATTAACCTTTACCACTATTTTTGCATACAGCTGAGGCAAACAGTGTGGACCCTGATCAGACTGCTCCTAGAGAAATTTTTTTCTCTGGGTCCACACTGTTTGCAAAAATGACTTTTAAAATCACAAGCAAATGACAAAGCTGACGACAGTTGTTGTGACTGGCATTTTAAGGGTTAAAATGTGCCTTTAAAATCTTCAAATGTTTATACACAACATTATGTACTGTGAATAATTAGAATGTGCTTTAACACATGTACATCTGTGCCAATCAGTAAGTTAGGAGCTATTCAAAGCCAGGGTTCTTCTCCCCAGCCCATTAATGTGAGTCTCTGGTGTCTGAGGTGTCACACCTTAAAACTTGATCCCAATATGGCAACATGCTTAAAAGTCACAACATGCCTTTTCCTTTTGATGTGACACCTTTTCTACTGGTGCATAACATCATTATTCTGACCTAATGTAATATAGAACTCAATATCATTGCCCAGAGCAGTAAACAAAACAGCTCATTAACCCATTGTAGTCTGTAGACCCGTAAAAGGGTAATAGGCAAACAGTGCAGAACTCGAACAGATGCTGCAAAATGCAATGTCTGATCAGGGTCTCCACTGTTTGCAAATAGTTTAGTCATTTTTCTCTAGGAATATCTAAATCTCATAGCAGGATGTACCTAAAATTGAAATTGGACCCTTCCAATATATACTGTGAGGGAGTCTATTCAGTCTACAATTCTATTTCCGACTCAAGAACATAAAGAGCACCTAGTCTGCAGTAAACTAAAAGATCATAGGCAGTGAAACATGCACTACCACTGACAATACAAAGGGCTCCATTTTGTAAAGTTAAGTACACCAGGTCTTCACTATATAAATTTAAGGCAGTAGTATATATGGTGGGGGTTCTGGACCACTTTTTGATCTCAAGCAAAACAGCCACCATGTACATAAAGAATTGCCCACAGCTTCGAGAGCGTACTCGCACGGGGCCTGCCCCACACCCCTGGCAGGCCCTAACCCAAGGGCCTGGCACAGACGAACACCTAATTGAACAAATGCTCGCCCTGCGTATATCGTGGATGCAAAAAGTACCACTCTGTTTTGAAAGACTTGCGTGAGCAGACACGCTGGGTAGGCTTGTTTCATTGCAAGGATCGCGATTCGTTCAACGAGTGTCTGCGGGAAAATGACATGCTCTCTACACAAGAGAAGCGGGCGTTGATGCGACAGCAGCTAGCCGAGAAGAGGCACACCAAGCTTCTGTTAAAAACTGATCAACCAACTGCTTATATGATTGCGTAGCAATTGGTTAAGACTATGTTTTTCGTAACTGAAGTACTGCTCATCACCGTGCTTGGCACGAATATGGCCCTGCTGTTTTTTATTGCGGGCTGGTATTTTGGGCCATCCTCCGATTTAGACCAGCCTGCAGTCTCGCCCATAGTTGCCATTCTGAAGGAACAATGAGCAAAATGGAGGCAGACCAACTCATCGATGAGTTGCTGGAAGCAGCGTCGGAGACACAGCCAGGAAGAGCCCGGCCCGACACAGGGGTCTGTGCGCTGTATTGACAGCGTGGATGACAAGGGCAATGTGCAAAAGCACCATGAGCGACTCGCCGCATTGGCAGTGGGAGGCAGTATGGCCTTGCAGTCCGTGGAAAATCACTAACTGCTGACCAAGTTGATTCTTTGGACGATAGCGATATTGAGAGGCTCTATGCCCCCTATGAAGCAAGACTTGGGGCGGTGATGACAAAGACGCTGGGGTCTGCAGCACTCCAGCTTTATGTGGGGGTGGCATCATGTTCCTTCCTATCCAGGTCGAAAATCAGCCTGGGCTTATTGCGGATCTTGAGGGCGACCCGTTTGTCAGGCACACACTTATCACGGCTGTCTGCGAATCATACCATCGTCTCGGTGTGATCTTAGCACTGCTAACCCCCACACTCACCACACTGAAGCACTGCCAATTTGGACATCTGTGCCCTCTGATGGTCATAGATGAAGACGATGGAGAACAACAAACAGGCATCGAGCAGCAGCCACGACGTGGCAGAGTTGCCGGCGCCAGCGACTAAAGCCCCAGTAGAACGGGTTACTGTCGACCATCGAAGGATTCGAAGAAAGTGGCAGCCTGGTGAGCCGGTGCAGCCTGAAAGGCAAAGCACGGACGGATCCTCAAGGAGCTTCGAGCAGCTAAGGAATCATTTATTGTTCCAGAGGAACGCAACGGCAACTGCAACCCTCCAAAGGATGCGAGTAACACACGTGAACATGCGAACATGTTGCTGCCATCATTCCGAAGGAACACAACAACCACAAGAGCTGTCGTAGGACAGCGTAGCTCGCCTGCTGGGTACATTTTATATTGTAACATTTTTATCATGAAGCCATATAATATAGGTCACACTGACCTAGATGTATTTGTATGTAAATCATTTTGACACATAGATATAATGATCCAGGTATGACAATTCTCCATGAAATAGTAATAAAAATAAAAGGCAAAATCACTGAAGCATGAAATATAGGTCACAATGACCTAGATATAGTAAGTGGTCATTCATTGGGTCACATGGAACTAATATCCCAGGTGTGACATTTATCCAACAAATAGTATTCAAGATATAAGGCAAAATCACTGAACCATGAAATATAGGTCACACCAACAGAGATATATTTTGACGTCAATAATCGGGTCACAAGGAACTAATATCCCAGGTGTGACATTTATCCAACAAATAGTATTCAAGATATAAGGCAAAATCACTGAACCATGAAATATAGGTCACAATGACCTAGATATAGTGAGTGGTCATTCATTGGGTCACATGGAAGTAATATCCCAGGTGTGACATTTATCCAACAAATAGTATTCAAGATATAAGGCAAAATCACTGGACCGTGAAATCTAGGTGACCTGGACCGTAAAATGTAGGTCACCATGACCTTCACTCTCTTACACTTAAACCGATGTCACATAGTTAGCTGATGTATAACCAGTTGTGTCTATAACCTGTAGGCATATAAGATTTTACAAATGTGTCCTAGATTTTGACCCCTAGCCCCACTCCAAGGCCCACCCTGAGGTATGAACCCAGGGGTATGTTCTTTTGGAATCTCAGAAGACTCCTCCAGGTACCCAAATTCTTAATATGAATGCTCTATGAGGAGTGAAAGTCAAGATATAAGAATTTGAAAAACTTTAACACAGTATTACAAAGGTGTCCTAGATTCTGACCCCTAGCCCCACCCAGGGGCATGATTGATTGATTGAGTTGGGGTTTAACGACACGTCAACCCTTGTGGGTCATTTTGTGTCGTCACCCAGAGAAAGGGAGAAAAGAGACAGAAGAGATAGCAGAAGAGATAAAAGGGAGGGACAGGGAAGAAAGAGGAACAGGAATGAAAGTGAAGAAACAGAAGATCCCAGGGGCATGAACCCAGGGGTTTATTCTCTTGGAATCTCAGAAGACCCTCCAAGGTACCTAAGTTCCAAATTTGATGCCTCTGTGAGGAGTGACTGTTGAGATATAAGCATTTGAAAAACTTTAACGCAGTGTGACGGGAACGGGAACGCAAACGCAAACGCGGACGACCGGGGTGACTACAATAGCTCTCCTTGTACTTCGTACAGGCGAGCTAAAAATGTAACGAACTGGAAGAAACCCAGTTCCGAAGGAACAACAACAGACGTACCCGTTCAAACCCCAAAGCTGAATGTGCTTTTAGAGCCAAGCCGCCTGTTCTCCATGGAGTGACAGTGTGAAGCAGTTACAGTTGCGAAGCAACAACAACCATGACGACCCCGGCATGCACTCTATCATAGCGCAGTCATCTCTGGCATCGCTATGGGTTATGCCAGACTTGGCAAGATGGCGATGGGGAGTAGCACCCCAAAGCTTGACTTTACTCCCCCTGACATGGGGAATGGTCGTTGCAGACACCGCTCTCGCCATGGCGACCAAGGTTAATTAAACAAGGGATCATACCCGCCGATATCTTGAAGTAATGGCTAGCATCACAATGCTCGTAGGTGCTCTTGTCAACGCTTTGGCTTTCTCCGGATCGAACTATCTGTTTACCATGCCCAAGAGCTCTGGCTTTGATGAGGAGCGAAAGTGACACAATAAAGCGATCGAGCAGTTACAGGCCGCGCATGAGGCTTGATCAAGAAAACCGACTGAGCGCCTGGATTGGATTGCCGAGGATCTTCGCCGTCAAGGCCATGCCTTGAAAACATTCCGGGATGTTGTTGAGGTCATGAGGCTCTATGCGGAGGTCACCAGAAAAAAGGTCAGCTTTGATGACCTGGGTCCAGAGTCCCAGCTCTCTGACTTTTACATCCCGAGTGACGGCCAAAAAGAGTGCCAGATTGCTTTGGTCCTCATCGGAATGGCCGCGACCAAGTAATGACCCTGCGCCATCTGGCGTTCGTTGCAAAGCAATGGTAACGACCGACATGACCAAAGTAGTGAGGCAAGCTTCATTTTTTCTTCGCAACAATTTTCTGCGGCCTTGATACGTTCCTTCAAGAGGAACAGCAACATGGGTCTTCCCGAAGAGCTTTACTTTGCAATGCTTTGGGTTGGATGGCAGGCCAAATAGCACAAAATCCCAGGCCCTCTAGCCTGCACTATGATCGACGTCGCACAAAAGTCTCTCGATCTCTGGCAGCCTTTCGCTTGGCTCGCCTTGTGATGTCACGACCGAGCATGCTCCGGAACAGCGTCGCGAAACTCCCTTGGCCAGTCGCAGAAGCGTGTTGGAGACTGACCAGTATACTAGCAGGGTTCGCACTAGGATTTCTTTTTCTTTCGCCACCATTTTCGCCAATTTGATTTTTTTTGTGCCATTTTCTTTAACTTCGAGCCAGATTTTGAGCCAAATTTTGGCGATTTTTCGCCAAAGAATTATCTTGTCAGAAAAAAGGTGTTCATTTACTCATTCCTTTAATTGCAGCAATAGATTCAAGAGTCAGTATAATGTGAAATGTGTGGGGGACTTGAAATTAATTCTTGCACTGATTTTTAAAACTTTTGCTGCAATTAATTAATTACAATGTCATGAATTAATAATAAGTCTTTGTTTTGCATATCGAATGTTGGACACAAAAATGGAACACTTTACATGGAAACGGAAGCTCTGAAAAGTGCTGTATAAGCCAATAAATATAATGTTATTAATGTATTATACTGTAAGAGAATAACGTAACAATATTCATTTGTACCCTGATAAATGCGGGGCAAGTTTCTAACACAGCAGGTTTTTCTGTTTTAAGGGAGCTAACTGCAACTGACTTTAAAGGGAGTTACTGCAATTGCTTTACGAGTCTGGTCTATGCGAAATGGAATGGGGAACAGCATTTTTGTATGAATCGCACCAATAAAAAAGAGGGGGCATGCTTATACAATAAGCGGTTAACCAGTACATTGAACACCCTTCTGCAAGAAACTTGTAACTGCCAGTCTTGAAGCAGTGGAAGGAGCGAATGACCGTAGCAAATTTATGTGTTTCATAATAAATCGCTTCAATCTGTGGGGATCGAATGCGCGATCCGGACCATCGGAGACTAATGTGTCCGTCTCTGAGGCATTATTCGTGTTTTTTTTGTGTGTGTTTTTTTCAGGACGACGTTCGTTGATCGCCAAATAAAATTAAGGCTCATAAGAAGGTACCGAAACCGAAATTAAAGTTGGCACTGTCAAAGTGTACTTACCGCTTTAATAAGCAGAACCGATTAATGACAATAATTATTTCTCGTGTAATCAATTTGTTTTCCATCTTTGTGTTTGACATAGGGTTCCACATGATTACATTCTGGGTAAATTTCCGTGACGTAGGCGATGCGACTCTGACATTAATTCCTGATTGGTAGTTTCGGCAGAGCGTCATGAATATTTAGGACGAAAGGCGTGGAAAGTGGGTGGTGCTACTGTCAAACTGCGCATCACGGCACGTGACCTTATATCGCTTTCATCAAATTCAGGTTAATTTGATCAGCTACCGTTTTCTGATCGATAATTGAGTTGCTTATTGGCGAATTATACAATCAAGGAAGGTGCGATAGACACGCGCGACAATTATATGACTCAGTAGCGGGTAATTCAGGTGATATTTTTTTCGCCACTTGTTTTCGCCAATTTATGTTTTTTTGTGCCAAATTTTATTTTTCTGCGCAGATGGCGACAATGGCGATCGGTAACGCGAACCCTGACTAGAATATCTCGCGAAGCTCGATGGAGAGGGAGCTTGCTAGCATTTACTACAGCCCCCGAGGCTACTGGAAGGGACTGGTGGCCATCAAAACCTCTCGGTCGCAGCAAAGGTGACTGAGCAGCACGCCAAGGACTTGCTCAAGAAGCAGGCCATCTGGCAGATCTATCTGCCTGCTCCACGGCACATCCCTCGCCCAAAACTTGATGTCAGCGAGTCAAACGAGGTCCATCAAGCCAACTTACTCTTTCTGCCGCATGACCGAGTGGGGCGGGAAGACCTTTCGCTATGCTCTCACGGTCATTGACGTCGCCAGCCGCTACAAAGAGGCTGAGCCTCTGACTAGCAAGACCGCAGCAGAGGTCGCCGATGCCCTGTCTCGGATCTACAGACGGGGGCCATTGAAGTGGCCCAAGCTTCTCCAGGTTGACCCGGGGCAAGAGACCATGGGCATGGTCAGCCAGGTGCTGGCGAAACTCGGGGTCGAGGTCCGGCACGGTTGGGTCGATATGCACAGGGACCAAGGAGTCGTGGAACGCCTCTTTGGGCACTAGTATGCCAAGGAGATGCGGCTCCATCAGGGCGCGAGGTCCACAGGGTGGGTTAAGTGATTGCCCACAGTTGTCGCAGCTCTGAATGGTGAGGACACCCGGTTGACAGGCAAAAAGCATGGGATGCGATAAGGGCTGGGAGGGTTGCACAAAAGCCCTCCCTACCTGCTGACGGAAATGTTGTATTACAGGAGCAAAAACTCCCTTCAGGTGTTGGCGTTCGCTATCTGTACCAGCCTGGCGAGCTGGAAGGTGGCCGTCGACGCGCCACAGACCCTGTGTGGTCTCTAGCTGGGACATTCGGTGACCAAGCCCGGTTAGCCTGTGTTGTATTACTTGCAGGATGGGCCACCTCATGGCTTTGTCAGGGAAGAACTTCTGGTGGTGCCTCTATGTATGCGTCAGCGCAACATCCTGTGCACGCAAGCGCTGTATCTTTGTGTCCATAAGCCAGTGTGTCCACCCCATTTCCAGCGATCTAGAGCTTGGAGTCAAAGGGCGAGAGTGATACCTTGTTCAGATATTGCCCAAAGATGCGATGGCGCTCTGACCGCAGGACATCCATGCCATGGCGGAAGGTATGCTTTTCGAAGAGAGCCTCTTGGTACTGCTCATGCCTGATGTGCTTCTTCACTGTGGCCTTTTTCACGCCCTTAGCCTCCTTTATGTTGGTGCCAAAGGCCTCGAGGATGCTGTACATCTTGAGCCGCAAGCCGACGTATTCCGCAATGGGGCGCCCGGCGCACTCATCCTTCAGCTTGCCCAGCACCTTCTTGTTCACCATGCTGTGCAGCTGGTGGTCTTTCGGGAGGTCAGACATGTCATAGAGATCAAGATGCTTGGCCATATCCTTGTACACATCCTCCGTCTGGATCTCAAGGAGCAGGCTGTCAGTGTCCGTGTAGAAGAGCTGACAGCGCTCACCATATCCCACCCTGAGCTGGCTGTAATAGAAGTAGTACATCAGGTGCTTGGTCAAGGATGCTCATCCCCACATACACAGGTCAGTTGAGGACCAGACGGCTCTTGTGGACCTGGATCGCTGCCAGATCATCCTCTAAGATGTTCGCTCTGGCAAAGGCTGGGCTGGCGATGACGTGCCTGAGTTTGTCCTCCTCATGCCAGCACACCAATTTGACATCAATCCGTTCCGCAAGTTCTCCATGGTCTTCCCGAAGACTGAGTTGTTCATGAGCTTGTAGAGGTCCTTCTTGAATTCATTGGTAGTCCTTTTTCGGAGCTCTGTGTTCATCCGGATTTAGGGCTCCATCCAAGGGCTTTGCAGAAAGAGGAGGGCCCTGTGGATCTTCGTGCGATGCATGCCCAGCGAGAGGTAGAGCTGCAAGTTGTGATGGTGGAGTACATAGTGGTCCTTGTTGCGGAGGTTAGGTACCAGCTTTTCAACCTCAGTTGGCGCCACCCCAACGCCTTGGAGGTTGTGCTGATACTCTGACCACCCACCTTGGACAATCATGCTCTATGGAGCTAATGGGTAGGCATTGTGCGCCTTGTGCAGCTCTTCAGGATATTCCAGATCCACCTCGAGGATGAGCCCCTCAGGGCTGTCTGTGGGGTGACAGACTATACTCTCAGAAAGGGTTTCACAGCCCTCTTCCTACCGGAAGGCGCTTTTGGGTGAAAGCTGGCTCAGCGCCCAGCCATTAAGGTTATTCGAGTCCAGGTAGAAGATGTGGCTATTCGGCTTCTCTGGGTCATAGCCCTCCACTCTGGGGTTGTTTGCTCTGGCATGGCGCTTTGACACCATGGAAATGCCCCCTCGCATCCCCTTCTCGATGAAGAGATGCTGGTCGTAGTCTGTTAGCAGCTCGAGCCCCACTCCTGTCTTCTTGAGCAGGGTGTCCCACCTGAGGCCTGGGGCTGTGTAGTAGTGAGCCGGGACCAGACCTTACTGTGGAGGCACGTCCTCCTGGAACGTCTCGAAGACATCTGCCAGAAGCAGGATGTTGGTGCAGCAGTACAGGTAGCTGTAGTCTCCCAAGGTCTTGCACCCAAAGGTAGTCCAGACCTGCCGCGCGTGGGCGTAGTCCGCCTCATTAATGTTCTCATCCGATAGCTTGCTATAGAAGGCCTCCTTGGGTGGGAGCTGGGTCTCCTCAAAGCGTGCCCAGGAGTCCATGTACTCATAGGGATACACATTCTTGTGCATGATCAGTTTGCATCTAGCCTCGTTCGGCTCGTATTGCGCTGTGATCTGGAAAGCCTCAGGCTTGTTGGCCACAACCAGCTTGTCGAGACAGGCAAGCAAGAACTGCACACTATAGATGAAGCGGAGCTGCCCGAGAGAGATTGTGATGTACTTTTCTGTGTTGTTGGGGATGCAAGAGACCTTGCCTTCCACCTTTGAAATGGCCTGCATCAGCAGGTGGGAGTCGTAGCCCCGCAGGTTGTGAAAGACTACTGGGATCGGGGTGGTTTTCGGGTTCAGGCGCAGTTTGAGGATGCAAGCGTTGTGGGCGGCCCCTCCGTACCTTCCACTGATGTGACAGGGGTCGCGGACGGTCACCACCAAGCGGCTTTTCGCATATGTGGCAGGTGGTGGCACTGTTATAAGCCCGCCAGTCCTCTCGTGTCATGTGCATTGCCTGGGAGTTAGCCAGCACATCTTTGATTTTGCGCTCCTCCTTCTGGAGTGCTTCTAAGAAGTTTTCTGCTGCGTTTGATCCGCGGTATACAACTGGTGCCTCTGTTTGGCCATCGCACCATGATATAGCAGTAGCTGCAGGCCTCATGCTCCTGGGTTTTCCGTGTGTTACTTTTCATAGGGTCCAGCTAGGGGCCCTCGATCTTTGAAGTGAGAGCCTCAAAGTCGGCATAGATGATGAAGAGGGCTGGGAGTTGTTTATGGTGGTTCTGGAAGGTGAGCTTGTTTTTCCTCTCCTCCGGCATCTCCACCCATAATGCGGTCTGCCCAATCCCTCGGCAATCAGGTCTGTGGGCCTCCAGCAGGTCCTCTGTTTTGTACCCATGAAGACAGCGCTCGCAGAAGCGCTTGTGCTCCCGATGCTTGCTCTGGTTGTAAAGTAAGCGATTGAGGTCCTTGATCCAGGTGTAGTGAAATTTACCTACCTTCTCGATCAGCAGCAGACTGATGTGGGGCATGCCCTCCGGCTGGGTACTGAGTGTGAACAGACACACTCCTATCCCAGCCAAATACATTGATGGCAAGGTTATTCAGCTTCTCCACTTTGGGGATCTGAGAAATTGGTGTGGGTGCATCGATCCCTTCGAAGTTCAGATCATCATTGGTAGGATACTTCGACGGTCTGTCTACATGGTCACAGGCTGGGAACAGGGCTGATCTGAGCACCAATCGGAGGCAGTGGTCATCCTTATTATTCACGTTGACCGCCGCCTTCTTGGCCGCCAGCCATAGAGGCAGGGGGAGGTATGAGCCCCCCGCAGTGGCTGGTATCTAATGATGTCCAGCCAGAGAGTCTGCACTCTGTCGACCACCCACCCCGACCCTCTGTGTCCACTTTTCAAGCAGCCCCAGGAGGTGGGGGATGGCTTTGTCAAGAGCCTCTTTGATTTTGCTGGCCTGGAGAAGGGCCTCCTGCTTGTGGTGGAGCACGGGGTCAGTGAACTCTTCAGTTCCATCAGGACTCTCTTTTTGTAGCTGGACCTTGAGGGCAAGCTTAAATGTTATGCCGCCGAGGTCCAGGAGCTCTTTGATAAGTTTCTTTTTAATCTGGGGGCGGACTTCCTTGAGGAAAGCCCTTGGGTCTATCCCATGGGAGTGTCCTTGAGGCACATCCATCTGCCACCCCCGCAGAAACTTTCCGATAAACCAGGGTGTTCGGAAGAAGACTTGCTCGTGTCTCTTCTTCTGCTCAAATACTTCCAGAATCTCTTGCTGGTAATCCTGGATAGTTCGAAGCGCCTTCTGAGGCAGTGGGTCAAACTCCTCCAAGATAGCCTTTCTCTTCCAGTCCTTGCGCATGCGAGGTGGGCAAGAAGGCAGGGTTCTCACTAGGATTTTAAAAGTAGGAGTCCGGGACTCCCTTTTTGTAAAAAGCAGGAGTCCCAGCCAAAAAGTAGGAGTCCCACTCCCCCAAAATAGGAGTCCCATTTTTTTTTTTTTTTTTTTACGACTCTCCTTTGACATTGAGCATGTCCCCGATAACTTCATTCTATAAATACCTGATGGAGAATCAGTTTCCTTATTTTCACATACTTTTTATGGTGTTTTGCATTATGTATTATTCCGAGCAATGCATGTCACCAACTGGTAGTCATTATCACACATCCTGATGTTGTTAATTCAATGAAGTTGGCCCAGAAATTAGGATGACTTCATATCTCCCTCATGGGGAAATAGAGACATCTTTGCAGATCAGGGAGACATGACAATCCTAACCTATTTTACTTGCATGGTAAAGATCGTCACACTTAAATTCAATACCCCACCGTTCGTCGCTGTCTGTTAAGTGATCTCGAGTGTTCTGGATACTAAGTGAAAAATATTTTAATCAAAACCAATGAAAGCTCCATTATATGCTATCGCAAACTTATATATGCAATCTATCCGCACATTCTGATCATGGACACCTCTTTTGAGCTTCCCGCATTTCAATGTTAACATTTGCACCGTGCTGCGATCAATACAAGCTACGAAAAAAATGTCCGGGACTTCTTCACTAGCTGAAATTTCGCTCTACTGACTTGATTTGTCGAAAAAGTCTTGATAATTTAGTTCTGTTTTTAAATATGTGTCTGATTCATATGCATTTCTTACAAGAAAATGCTCTACAAAGCAACATGGAAATACAGTCAAACCTGTGTTAGTGGTCACCTCTATTAAGCAGCCAACCTGTATTAAGCAGCCAGAGGAAAGTTGCCCGAAAATTCATATACTTATATATTTGAACTGTATTAAGCAGCCACCTGCCTTCAGCAGCCACATTTTAAGCTTCCCATTGGTGGCTGCTTAAGACAGGTTTGACTGTAGTTCATTTTTCTCCCAAAACGGGTTCCCGCATCACTGTCAAATGACGTTACCCTTATGAGCACGCACTATCGTAACGAGCACGCACTTTCTTCATGCGGGAGAACGGAAAATGTAACTTATACTAGAATGGTCCCGAATTGTATACCGTCATCTGGAGTGCATCTAAGCAGTCCAGTTAGACTCTTCACAGGGCTTACGGGATAGATTCGATGGTACTTAGAAACTATTTTTTTTATTTTTATTATTTTTTTTTTTTTAGTGACAAGCAGGAATAACCGTTCAGATGCGCAGACTGTCACCTGGCCAAGGGATAAGGTACACTTGTCGGCTTTTAACAGAAAACAGTAAGCAGGCTTTTTTTGATGTTAGTAACGAAAATTCAGCGTCCGAAAATTTTGAAATGGAAAAAAAAATCTATTAATGACAAAAAAAAAAACAACAACAAAAAAACGCCAGCCTCAAGGGATGAAAGCATGACACCTGCGTGTGCATTTTCGATGAATCAGTCGTCGGTGCAAGCAATACACAGTGAGGGAAAGGGTCACATACCGGTGTCAGTTGCATGCTTTAATTACTCGATTGCTGAAGTGTGAACTGCCAACACCTGTTTAACTACCGCTTGCTTAGCAAATAACGGTACTGTTGCAGGTGTGAAAAGCACGCGGCAGATTACTACTGTTCTTTTAAGATGCTACCAATGGTACGAAGAACACGTGGCGGACTTCAGACTTCAGTCAAATAATCCGATCATAATTAGTAGTAGTCCCATGGGAAAAAAACATGCGTCCCGCGGACTCAGCTTTGGGAATTTTTATGAGTCCGGACCATGATTTATGCGTCCCGGGACCGAGAACCCTGGAAGGCTGTGGTTTCCCAAGGAGCAGAGGCTTGAGTAGGCATTGTTTCACTGCTCCGGGGATGGGCTCATCCATGATGTTTCTAATAACTTTCTGGGCAGGCTCGGGCATTTCAGCCAGAAGCTGCTCGATGTATTCATCCATATCGGCCATGCTAAATACTGTAGCCAAACGTCTGTCTAATTGAAAATTATGTCTGTATATAAGGCGTGTATCTCAATTTTAGCGCTTAGCACAGTTAGATAAACAGTAATGTTTGTTGCCGGTGCTCCACGTATACCGCAGCCGAACGCCTGTCTAATTGGAAGTTCTGTTGGTATATAAGGCGTGTATCTCAATTTTAGCGCTTAGCGCAGTCCGATAAATGGTAATATTCATTGCCAGTGTGCCGCGAGCAGGAGCTCGTGCATGAGCGCAGGGTGAATGCGTCTGCGCGGTGAAGGGCTTTCTTCACGTTGTCGGCGCCATAACCCCTTGAGCACAGCTGGGTCTCCAATTTCGACCCCCTGAGAACATTTCCTGCATGGGCGAGGCTCTGTCCCCAGCTGGCGGCATAGCTGAGCCCTATGAATGCCGCAGAGGTCATTCACAAACTGCTTCCCACAGCACTCGCTACGTCCAACGTTAAGCCAGCGGCATGCGTTAAATGTACTCATACTGGTGTGCATCCACGATATACTCAGGGCGAGCATTTGTTCAATTCTGTGTTTGGCTGTGCCAGGCCCTTGGGATGTGGCCCGCCAGGGGGGTGGGGCGGGCCCCGTGCGAGTACGCTCTCACAGTTGTGGGCAATTCTTTATGTACATGATGGCCATTTTGCCTGAGATCAAAAAGTGGTCCAGAACCCCAACCATGAAGCTGGGAGGCTTGAATCTAAAAATAAACCCTTCCCAGTGTTTCATTTACCTGTGCGTCCTGCGAGAATCTCGCATAAAATTCGCCGAGGACGCAAAGTTTTAAAAGACGTGAGACCCCCGGACGCATGTTTTTTCCGGGTAGCGAGTCCCGTTTCCAAAAAAATACTCCTGTTCCGTCTTTTATCACGGGATTTCACTGCACCTGAATTGTTTACTATAACACCGGCTTACTGGTACCCTGCTTCGGCTTCGAGACTATTCGCGAAAATATTGACTACTGAGTGCCAGTCGCATTGAGAGTCAAATGGATTTTGATTGGACGTTTTCAACCAATCAGCGGCAGGGTTACGAAAAGAGCGTCGCACGTGTTGAAAACGAAAGTAGACGTTTCTCGTTTCGTAGCCTTAACTTGAGTCAGTTTAAAGCTGATTTTAAATTGTTTAAGGCTTAATCAGCGATGCCACCCAAGAGAAAACAAAAAACTATTAATACTGATAAGACTCAGCCAACTCTGTTTACGCTCCTTAACAAGGATTGCGCAAGTGAACCCGTTTCAGAGACCCAGGATTCCCAGGCCCAAGATAATTCCCAGTCAGACTCGGAGGCTGCTGAAAAGTCATGCTCGACAGATTCTGGTCAGTCTGGCTAAAAAAAGTCAGTGCTGAAGTGGAAGAAGTCCAAAGATAGAAGAATGTATGAACTGAAAAAACAAATGAAGTAAACTTTTAAGCCTACCCACTGAGTTTGAGGCTGACCATACATTTTTCTATCTGTGCTGAGTCTTATCAGTATTAACAGTTTTTTTTTTAAACCTGTGCCAGACTTCTTCTACTGAGGCCTTTATTGTGGTATTCCTGAACTTTTCATTCTTATTTTGAGCACATTCAGTGAGTGCCAGTGGTGTCAGACTTTAAAGTTCTAGTCTGGAAAGAATAGTTCAAACAGAGCTTATTTCCATTAAGTTTTTTTTTTTGCGTGTTCTCTAGTCTAGAAGCCATGTGCTAGTCTTGTGTTCAGCTAGTCAAGGTCTAGGATTTGGTAATACAAAGATATAAAACACTAGAACTAGTTGTTTAATTTTATTACATTTTATCACCATTGAATTTGAGTAGACAGAACATATTTAAATCCAGTACAGCGATTCTCAGTAACCGCACAGCATGATTTCTGAAAGTCTCCAAGTGGGACTCATAAATTCTGATCAGGACTCATAAAAGTTGAGACTAGCGAGTCCTGGGACTCACATTTTCAAATTTGTAAAAATATCACTGCCTTCCAAGAAAAAGTGGTCCAGAATCACCACCATGTATACTACTAAGGCAAAAGGGGATTTAGCGTGTGTACTAACATCAAATTCCCACACTGATCCACGTATTCCTGCAGCCTTCACTGTTCAAACTGAGAAACATGTAGACTATTGTAGGGTAAGTTGCCGAAGTGAATTCTTTGAATATGCCGTGCAAAAATGAAATTACTTGAATATGCTGTGTGGATGTGCATGTTGTCACAGCAAAAGAAAACATACAAATGGAACAATAAAAATATTGATGCTTACATTGGACAACATGATCCCTACGTGTCTGCCATACTATGCAGGAGACACAAAAACAACCCATTTCTAGTGACAACCACCGTCATCAATAATATTTTGCTGATATAGTATTGCTGGGTTACCATGTCAAACTCTCACCAGGAGAAGAGTGTTACCCATTATTTGTTGGAAGCTACGCTTCCCTGGCTTGTTTCATGTGAGGTGGGTGGGGTATTGTGTTCGCGTTCATCAAGTTTTTGCCTATCATCAATTTCCCAGGGGTTGTGTAGATTTGGATGTCTAATCCCCAGGGTATTCCCGCTACAATCCCTCTTGGGAAAACAATGCTGATAGGTGCATTATTGATTGACAGGTATTTGACAATATCCAGTCAAATATTGTTTGCACAATCCACACCTCCTTTTAACTCTGACGTGCCATATCCTTGCAATTTTGTTTTTCTTCTGTACAAAATATTCAAAACAGTCCAATGTTATACCACTGCACCACACTGCTCTACCAACCATCATGAAAACATGCCTATATAATTTTGACCCCTTAAACCCCACCTTAATGTAGTAAAACAGGGGTTTACAGCAGTCCAACAAGTTAGATGTATGCATGCACCCATTTATTGATAATTGCTGTTTATAGATGTGCATGCATTCCTAAGAATAACAAAAACATAAATAACATCATATAAATGTGAAATATGAACATCTGGAACGCAGAATTCTCATGTATGGGAGTAGGGTTTACAGGGGTCTATATTTTTATTTTTCTTATTTCTGCTCAAAACACAGATTGTTGGCCTTGTCAAAGCGGTTCTAACGAGTACCCACAATCTATGTTTTGAGCTGAAACATGAAAAATATCAGAATTTTTTATCTGAAAAGTTTCATTTTTTGGTAGTAAAATTTTCAGTACAGTGAACCTTCGTTACAACAACAGCTTTTGTTCCCAAAGACGTTGCCATTAAAATGAATTTGCTGTTGTTTGTTTGTTTGTTTGATTTGGGCTTAACGTCGCTTTCAACAATCTTTCAGTCATATTGCGACGGTGTCTGGATGTGACAGGGAGCTCAATGCTCACTTTTAGAGTGCTGCCTCACTGAAATATCATGCCCCAGACACTTTGACATGATATTCCACCCAGTCACATTATACTGACACTGAGCTGACTAGTTCCGATTCCTAGCTCTACTTTCTTAATGCTGAGCGCCAAGCGAAAGAGCAGCTAGTATCATTTTTAAAGTCTTCGGTATGACCCGGCCGGGGATCGAACCCGCAACCTCCCGGTCACAAAGCGGATGCTCTACCACTGAGCCACTGTGCCGGTGGGTATTTGCTGTTGTAAAGAATCCTTAATGGACAGAATGATATGTAAGAAAAACCTTGTTTTGTTCTTGTTTCCTCACAAAACATATGTTTTGGATATTTGTTAGGCGATTCTAATGGTTCCGGGTCGTTTCGGCACTGGGTCGTTTCGGCCTCGGTCGTTTCAGCCAATTTTGGTGGTGGGTTGTTTTGGCCTTGGTAGGTGGGTCGTTTCGGCCCTGGGTCGTTTCGTCCCCGAGTCATTTCGGCCCAATTTCAATATGGCAGGGTATATAATAAGCATGGGTTAATAATTTTTGGGGGTTTAAAGTAAATTTTGAGATGGATAGATAGATAGATGGACACAGCATGATAGATACATGTAGATAGATAGATAGATAGATAGATAGATAGATAGATAGATAGATAGAAAGATAGATAGATAGATAGGGTCAAAATTATATATCAATGTTTTCGTGATGATTGATTAATTGTCATGTTTGTTTTGATAATCGGTAATCGATTTATTAGGGTGGGAAATTTTGTGCCAGTTATAGTTAGTCTTTAATCCTTTGCGTAATCCAGGTATTAATCGATTAACTTAAGTGTGGAAACTCGTGCGTGTTAATTAAATATGGTTTGTTTGACGTGTGACTTTGTCGGCAAAAGGCGGGCGGACAGTTTTTTAAAGGTACAACAATTTTAATGGCACACAAGAATGTTATGGTCAGTTTTACTTTTGTAATTTGTTTGTGTTGAGGTTTTACGGCCCAGTCAACCCAATGGGGTCATGTCGAGCGCGGTCAATTTACCTAACCACACGTTTACTGGGCAGGCTTAGTCCTCTGAGCGGTTAACCAGTGTTGTGCACATTCTTTCGCCAGAAACTGACAACTGCCCTTCTTGAATCAGCGGAAGGGAGAGAATGACCGTAGAAAATATTTCATGATCAATCTCCACGAAAGAATGTTGCCGACCTCGGCGGGGGTTGACCCCGCGACCTCCTGGTTTCCAGTCGGACGGCGCATCCAACTGAGCCACCGTGGCCGGCTTTACTTCTGTAAAGAAACTCTTTTATATTTAAAGTGAAGCTCACACAACCTCAAATCATTCATGTATGTAACTTTCTGTGATTGCAAATGGTTCTTCTAAAATAATGTCTGAGGTGTGCATTGCTTGTAATTCTCCTGTGAAAGATCGTAAATATGCTGTGACCTGCGATGTCTGTAGCCAGCATACAGAATTGTTAGATATACTGTAATCAAACTACAATCAGACTGTGTTGCGCATTTACTGGTGTAAAACACTTATAAAGTTTGACATTTCATGTGAATCGTTTGCTAGACATCCGATTGACATGAAATGTTAAGCCTTATTTTCTCTTGAAAGATAATTTTAATGCTTGATAAATAACATAGGTTATCCGAGACAAAACAGGCTTAACATTAAAAGGATATGCTCTATCAACCATGACCTATGATACCCACAGACTTTTCATCTAACAACAAAATGATTCTTCTATCTATCACCCCTAACCTGGAGGGACTTAAAAAGAAGGCCTTTGACATCACTAGACTCTTCATCAAACAACCAAATGATTGTTCTATTTATCACACCTAACCTAGAGGGACTTTAAAAAAAATGGGCTTTGACATCACTAGACTCTTCATCAAACAACCGAATGATCATTCTACCTATTATCCGTAACCTAGGGGGGACTTAAAAAGATCAGGCTGAAACGACCGACCAAAATTGGCCGAAACGACTCTGGGCCGAAACGACCCAGGCCGAAACAACCCAGGCCAAAACAACCCAGGGCCGAAATGACTCAGGGCCGAAACGACCCAGAACGATTCTAACAAATATGCAAAGCATATTTTGCTTGAAGTTTTAATGCAATATTCTTGCCTAATTTTTCATTAACTATCACTGCTTAAGCATAGGTTTCATGACATTAAAATCACGAGTGTCAGTGTAACGAGGGTTGACTATATTTGAATAGGCAGGTTTTCGTCGTCTCATGAAGAGCCAAATTTAAAGAAAACTGTAACACCAAAAGGGAGATCAAACAAACCCCGGTCACATATGCTAGTTTTGCAATATTCAGAGTTACTCACCTTTCTGTGCATATACCAAAGTAAGACTCCACATTAAAACTAAAAGTAACAGAAAAATGTTCACACCAATCTCCAGTTTCATTGCAATTTTGTTAGAAAAATTTCAACATCTAATTACATCATTTAATTTTTCTTCTTTTTGCTCAATACAAGTATATGCAATTTGACTGAATATATTAAATAATATTATACACGGAACAGTGAACGTCTATGTGTTGTTGTTTTTTTCCCAACATTATGAAACTTGTGTGCTCCTTTTTTTCGGAGTGGTTTCCTGCGTCTGATGACGCGATAGACAAGAGGCTTCGACAAGTATCAAGAATCGAGTACCAGCCCAATTCTCACGTTTTTGTCATGTGCTTTGGTAGACTGCTCCACATGACCTCGTAGAACGAGGACTGTAGAAAACCATTTTTTACCGGGACAAAATACTCCCTGGTAATCTAGATCACATTGAGCGCTTGCTAATTCAAGCGTTTACTTCTGGTGTATAAAAAGACGGGCTTCCCTAATTTGATCTATTGTGCAGCTACATTGAAACTGTAGCTTGCAATTTGTTATTATAACCCTAAAAGCGCCAAGCAAAATTTGTAGCAGACGACATTTTTTTTTTATTTTTTTTTTCAAAGAAAACAAGCCTTGGTGTTTCATGTGAATTCTCTGCTGCAGAAATTCAAGACTTTTCTTATTTTGAAACCGTGATAAATCAAACGGTCATCTGCTGCAGTTGTGATAATTGGTGCTTTAAGCTTCTGTCAACAGGTACATGTCAGACGGTATTTCTATATATAGTCACCAGTGTAAACATTATGACTGCAATGAATGCTTGAACTCTTAAAGCGCCACGCGAGTTTTTTTGGAAGATAACATTTTAACCCCCCCCCCCCCCCCCCCCCACACACACACACACACGTCAAAGAAACAAGATGAATCGTCTGCTAAAATAATATAAATGTCGTCTGCTGCAGTAGTGATTGGCACTTTAAGGGCAAAAATATCTTAAAAAGCATATTAGACTCTGTTGGTTATACTAACCCATTTCACGCCTAATGTCTTCTTCAGAAATGGACATAAGTTATTTACTACCCAGATGATCCCAGATCAGATGCTGCAAAATTCAGAATCTGATCAGGGTTTAAATTGCTTGCTACACCAGGCATCTATAAAAATGTACGTAATCAGACACTGATAGAGCTGCTGTTCTATAAATAAAACAGGGAGAATCCGATACCAATTTGTTTACAGGATGACGTGTTGTCATCAGCCAATGCCAGCGGCGGAATTGAACACGTGTTTATGGTTTACTACAGTCGTCAATCTTTACGATAGTAAATTTGTCGAACTGTGAAGCAGTCTAGTGCTTTGGTTGTTGTTTACTGGTTGGATTCCAGCACGATATTAGGGATGTGAAAACACATTGAGAACCAGTAATTAGAAGTATAGATGATGGCCATAAATTGTGTATTGTAATATGACAGAAAGTAAAGAAAAAAAAAAATTTTGTGAATCGATGTCGGCATTCATTGTATTTCTTTTAATCAAAATTAAAAAAAAAAAAAAAAATCTAATTGCTGTGATCCATACCGTTAATCATCTTGTTTACGCGATTAATAGTGAGGTGTGAAAACACGTGCTCCTAGCAAACGGCTTTAATTATCTCGCTAGTACATTTATGCATTAACCCTTAAAACGCCAAGAAAATCTGCATCTGAAAGTGTCGTCTGTTTATGTCATCTGCTGAATATTCTTGCAAATGTTCAAACCTATTTTTGCATACAGGCAAACAGTGTGGACCCAGATCAGACTCCTCCTAAAGGAGCAGTCTGATCTGGGTGCACACTGTTTTGCAAATATGACTTTTAAAATCACAAGCAGATAACAAAGCAGACGACAATTGTTGTGATTGGCAGTTTAAGGGTTATATTTATCGGTTGATCTTTTGACATTGTCGGTGAACAACGGCGGTAAACTGAGGTAAAATGGACTCCCAAATTGTCATAATTGGCACATCTTTTGTATCAAGAAAATCTTCCATATGTCGATGTTAAGGCTATATTAGTCCGAGTCTTCTGTTGTATCTGATCTGGATCAACAATGTTTGCTCAGGCCTCTCTGCCGAGATACTTAAAGTAACTACAGTACATATATTTTTGTCATATTTTAACCCATTTTAGTCTGGAGACCCCCAAAAAGGGAACTGGCAAACAGTGAAGACCCAGATTCTCTCGAGCAGATTCTTTTCTGAAGTTTAAGTGACTTTTCAGGTAGCGTTGAAGTTGAAACAAGGCTAACATTTTGCCACGATCGCCGATATAAAAAAAATCAGGTGATGTAATTCAACCTCTATTTAGTCTCCCATACAACAAGACAGGAATTGCAGTCCTTTAAGCGAAATCGGAACAAAAATCATTTTCTCCTGAAATCATTTGTCTCCGCCTTTCCCCCTCCCCCTCCCGACACACACACACACACAAAGAAAACCGGTTCATGCAAATTATCTCAGAAGAGACAATTTGCATGAAATGTCAAAACCTATTTTCAGGGAAAAAAATTAAGGTCTGCTGAGAACTTCACCTAGAATGCTAAGCGTTAAGAATGCGTAAAATTTGTTGTGCTGTACGTAGGATGTAATAATCACAAGATGATGAACCCTCTTACAGTAACTTTTTACGTGAGTCCATTGGCAAATTACACGAATTAGAAAGGATATTATCGTTATGTGAATGCTTGCAAACCGGGTTTAGACTCATCTGGGTCTATCACATTCTTTTGTTATTGCACAGAAACAAGGCGTTTTATTGACGGTTATTGCGTAAGGAGAGCGGTGGCGAGTAAAGGGATATACGTGTGGTGATTGAGAAGGATACGGGACAATTCGGCCCTAGCAAACTCGGCCCTTACCGACTCGGTCCCACAAACTCGGCCCCTGAAATATCAAAACCTGTTTTCTGTGTATATGTGGGACGTGGGTGGGGGGCGGGGGGGGGGGGGGGGAAGAGGGGAGGCGAGGAATATCACAAATTTGTCGTCTGCTGAATGAGCCCAGAGAGTGGTAAAGGTGAAGCGATTGTTTTCAACTCGTTTTAAACAAAATGTAAGACAGATATTGTCACAATGTACATTGGAAGAAACGTCTTACCCGGACACATATGATTATTAGTGGTATGGATATTTTGGTTGTCGATGTAGCATTGCTGAGGAATCGCCAAGGATCGAAAATAGGTGGTTACGCATAAGATATAAATAAATAAAAAACTTATAGCTCTTATGCGTAACCACTCATTTTCGACCCTTACCGTGTTTTTCAGTACACATTCAGCACGCGAAAAACAATTCAGCCAATATGCGTCTGAGATTTACTCCACAGACGCCGGCATCAATGGGCTGTTGAATGTAATTCTCCGGGTTTTTTTTTTTTTTTTTTCAAATAATTTCCTCCAAACATTTATATCGCTCATGACACACAGAAAATGCAAAGTGTGTTTACCTTTTTTGAGTCATCGAATGCCTAACCGATGTCGCTCTAATTGTTTCACGTTCTTAACCGATTGTTACGCATTCGTTCGTTTGGTAGGCGTGTTAAATGGTATTGACCAAACCATCTACACCATTAACACCATGCCATCTATGGCGCTTCTCTACTGAGTATGAAATAGCCGCGCATTTATCTCTTTGCATGTTGGGTACTTTTGCATGCTTTTTTGTCGTCTGTTTTTTTTTTTAAATTAACTTTCTCAAAAAAAAAAAAAAAAAAAAAATCTTTCAGGAATACCATCAGAGTGTCAAACAATTTGGATCCAGATCAGGCGGCCTGGTCTGGGTCCAAACTGTTTGCAAAGGATATCAGCAGACGACAAAAGTCGTCACTAGCGGGGAAATAGTTACGTATTAACTTATCCTGAAGTTGAAGTATGTTTTCCCAACTGGACAAATTTATTAATCACGTTTGCATGTTAAAATGCAAAACGTGTTGTAAATATTGCCAAAGTCGTTAAATGGCATTTTTGTTTGTTTCTGTTGTGCGAATGACTAACTTCTTTTCGTGTAGTCCATAACTAAAGTTAGAGAGCGTTGGTTGCAAATGCCATATGACATGTTTCACAAATTAAGAAATTATTTGGACTGACCATGAACATGGCACCTGTATCTCTTAACTCATTCATGACTAGTTTCCCATAAAATGACATTGGCAAACAGTGTAGACGCAGATCACACACCGAGTAACACGGGTTCTACACTGTTTGCACTAAGTTCAGGAATTTCTATACAACATAGTCATAATAAAAACTAACCAGACACCCTGCTGTTGGAAATGGACCGGCCCAATGAATTATAGTAGAAAAGTCCACTACTGTGCTTTCTAAATCTTCGGAAAGACGTTTTTATTCGGCGTTTTATTCTAAATTGAAAAAAAAGAGAAAAGATTTGTGATTGACAATATCTTATCAGAAACTAATTGTCGTCTTTGTTCCCGTGCTTAGTTTTCAAATATTTACCGCAAAACTTATTTTATGGCCGAAAAATGGGTCTGACCTATGAAATTTCTATAGTAAACTGGATTTTTGGATTTTCTTATATATATATATATATATATATATATATATATATATATATATATATATATATATATATATATATATATATATATATATATATATATATATATATATATATATATATATATATATATATATATAAGAATGTTTTTATTTCTTCTGTTTCTTCACTTGCATTCCTGTTCCTCTTTCTTCCCTGTCCCTCTCTTTCATCTCCTCTACTATCTCTTTCTCCCTTTCTCTGGGAGACTACATAAAATGACTCACAAGGGTTGACGTGTAAAACCCCAACGCAATCAATCAATCATATTGTTCTGATGTTAGCATTACTGTCTATAAACATTTTGATCACCTCAATGTGGAAGACTGAGATGGTGTCGCTTTGCTTTACATTGGTTTACAAAGTCTGTGCTGTCCGTCGTAGTTTTACTCTTCCTCTTGGTGTCATTGGTTGGCTCCCAGCAAACACACAACGCCGTTACAACGTCGCTGCAACGTCGTTGCCCGGCTACGTTAAAAATCCGACTAATTGAGCCCAAGGCCTGCAGACGCGAGGTTACGCATTGCCCTTTGCAGACTGCCTTGTGAAACAACAAATTGAGCCGTATAATTCCTTCTAATGCGTCAAAGGTGAACGCTGCCTCGTATATGTTATAAACTATAAAGGTATAAACGTTAAGTTAGAATTACGTATATGATACGGTGACCCTACCAAGAGTGGAATTTCTTAGTTCAAGTTCAAGTGAAATTTGGTCAGATACTAAAGTTTTATCTGAACATGATTGCACAATATCCAATATGTTGCGGTAGTTTTGATGCATCTGTCAAAAGCATTTGATAACTTGCCACACGATATACTGCTGTGTACGTTATCATCCTATGGCTTGTCCAACCGATGTCAAGTTACTTCTACATCAGGGGACAAGGAATTGAAATTGGGACTTTATTTAGAACATGGATAGAAATACACAAAGACATCCATCAAGGGCTTATGCATCCCTCATTGTTTCCCCTCAAAGGGAGTGGCTGGGGTACCCTGGGGATTAGACATTCAAATCATATCCAGCCCCTGGATTTCGACAGAAAAAAAATGGCACATGGGCGCGTGTGTGTATGGGGATTGGGGGTGGCGGGTATTAGACACCTAAAAGGGAAATTGTAGAAGAAACTGTGTTCAAATTTTAATACCCATGCACTGAGGGGATTTTCGACAACTTTGTGACATGGGTAGGGAATTAGACAGCCAGTTTTCAAAAATATCTCTCCCCAGGGTCAACCCCCACCTCTCTCTCTCTCTCTCTCTCTCTCTCTCTCTCTCTCTCTCTGAGAAAACATTTATTGGTGCATTATATTGGGACTGATTTCATATCTAACGTTTTTATCTCCTATTTTATTGAGAAGCCCGCCCCACACCCCTCACCTCATGAAATAGGCCTATAACAAAATAGAGTTTCATGATTTAAAAATTCCAGGATGACATCAATTTTTGTCCTTGTGCGATGGTAATATGACCATTTGTTCACCTGGGGCAGGTAATGTTCCCCGATGGGCTTGCCCGAATGTAACATTAACTGTCGATGGCGAACAAATTGTCATATAACCCTCGTACAAGGGCTACAACTGTTTTATTATACTGAACAGCTTATTATTCTTACAACTGCAACTACACTGACAGCAATGACGTCATCAGAGGGTTCGTTCGTCTGTCACCACTGACAATGACCAATCCTAATCAACTGTGTGATGTGTTATTATTTGTGTGTTCTTAGATGGCTGATAAGACCAATCTTAGCTCTAAACTGCCTGTTGCAGATAGAACAAGAGAGGTCTGAGGAAGAAAGCTCTGTTGGTGATGCCTTAGCTCTGGCTTTCCGCTGTGCACGTTTCTGCTTTGCTTCGCTGATTCTTTTTGCTTCGTATTCACCAGCACCCCTTCTTATGAGGCCTCGCCACTTTGTTCGATCCTGTGCAATATGTTCCCACGACTCTGTTGGTATGTTGAAGTCTTTAAGGGAGGCTTTGAGGGTATCCTTGTGTCGCTTCTTCTGACCACCATGGGAGCGTTTTCCAACTTGTAGTTCTCTACAGAGGATTTTCTTTGGCAAACGTTCATCAGGCATTCTGGTAACATGGCATGTCCATCTTCACTGTGCCAATTTCAGAAGAGTATGTACACTCTGCATCCCTGCCCTTTTCAGGACTTCTGTGTCTGGAATCCTGTCTTGCCACTTGATCTTTAGAAGTTTTCTAAGACAACTTGTATGGAAGTGGTTCAGTCTTTTGGCATGCCGTTGGTAAACTGTGCAAATTTCGCATGCGTATAATAGTGTTGGCAGCACCACCGATCTGTATACTTTTAGCTTTGTATCAAGTCTGATTCCACTCCGGTCCCAAATACTTCCACGTAGCCGGCCAAATGCTGCACTAGCTTTGGCAATCCTAGCATTGACTTCATCATCAATGTGCACAACTCCAGACAATGTGCTTGCAAGGTAGGTGAACTTGTCTACCACTTGCAATCGTTGGCCTTTCACTGTGATGGTAGGCTCCTTGTAAGACTTTCCAGGTGCTGGCTGATATACTACCTCAGTCTTTTTGGTGCTGATTGTGAGATCATAGCTGTCACATGAATCAGATACTTGATCCACACCTTTTTGCAGTTTCTCTTCTGTTGGAGCACCCTTTGCCATGTCATCAGGAAAGTGGAACTCATCTAGCACCTCTGTCTGCACCTTGGATTTAGCTTGCAATCTTCTTAGGTTGAAAAGTTTCCCATCAAAGCGATACCCAATAGGTATACCATTGTCACAATCCTGGAAAGCATCTGTAAGTATGGCAGAAAACATCATGCTGAACAGTGTTGAAGCTAGTACACAGCCTTGTTTAACTCCATTTGTCACAGGGAATGGATCAGAAAACTCGCCATCATTTTGGACTCTTGCAAGCATACCATCATGGAACTGCCGCACCATTGCTATGAATTTTGCAGGACAGCCAAACTTTGCCATAATTTTCCAAAGTCCCTCGCGACTGACTGTGTCAAATGCATCAGAGGGTAATATTACCTGCGAGGGTAACATTGCAGGGGATACCTGATAGAATACAAGATACAAGAATGTTTATTTCTTGTCGGTTTTCAAATATACATTATTTAACATTAGCATGAAGACTGAAGAATATTACCCCTCACGTGAAATGCGCTTACCGAAGAGACGTCAGTGGGTATTATTACTTGCGAGGGTAATCTTGACAAAATATTACCCTGCACGTAATATGCTCTCGACCAATAAGATTTCGAATGTAGTGAATATTAATGAGGTATAATAAATGACAGTGATGACAGTACAGAACAAAGTACAATTAGATATACCTTGGATCCAATATACATTATTAGGTCCGAGGATATACGAATACAACAGACAACATGCTTCGTAAGAGTAATCATAGAAACAGTTTACAAATGATGTTCTGATGTGGAGAATGTGAAGGTATGCATTCAGAGGGTACATGAAACCTTCATAGGAGCTCAGAGAACAGGAGTCCATGTTCCTTATTCACTGAAATAATTGACCGTGTTCCCTAGTTCCACAAAGTTTTCTTTTTAGCAAATGTCCCCTTGATCCATGAAGTTATCAAAGACCGTTCCCTTGTTCCTTGAAACTAAATGGCCGTGTTCCCATGGTTCCCAAACCTGTGGGAGGGCCCCATAAATGATGTCCGTAATAAGATATAGTGCATATAGCGCATTACTGTAGGTCACGTGGCAATCGATTGGTACTCGGCTTTCAGGTGTAAATATAAACAAAAACGAATGTTTGAGAAAAGAATGATTTATCATTGTTTATTGCCTTTTTGTGAGAGAAAGAAGTAATGACAGTCTACATAATCTTGACAGTATACTTTTTCGCGAACATTTACGTTTGAGCGACTCTTCTGAGATTCACTGCAACGACGTTTTCACCATTTTCACAGGGTAAATTAACAATCTGTCACAGTAAACTTGGCTTCAGACATTGGTTATTTAGTTCCTTGATTTTCTTTCAGATGAAATTGAATGAGCTTGATTGTTATTACCGTATTCGACCTTATTACCGCACTATGCGCTTAGGTTTTTCAAACTTACTGGGAACACTCATTCGTGGTAAAATATGTACCTACTAAGGGAACAATATAAAAAGATCAGAAAAGGACTTATTTGATGATGATTATGCAATTTTTCTGATTATAAATGCATATGTTGTGGTTACTCATTTGAATTGCATCGACAAGTCATCGATGCAATTCAAATGAGTACCCACAACATATGCCTTTATAAAGAAGTAGACAAAAAGTACACTGCCTGTAATCTTAAGACTACAAAATCGCTTAACTGTGCGCTTATAGGAGTATGTGCGGTAATAAGGTCGAATACGGTATCAACATTTCTTGTTTGTGTGCTTCTTCCTTAACAATTTCTTTCAGACTTTGGACAAATCTAATAATAATAATCCTGCACATAATCCTCGCGAGGGGGTATTTATATGGTACCACTAGGTATACTTTATAGGATCTCTTCTTTCATCACGAAAACATGCCTATATAATTTTGACCCCCCTTAAACCCCACTTTTATATAGTAAAACTGGGGTTTACAGGGGTATACATTATTTTTCTTATTTCTATTCAAAAACAGATTGTGGGTACTCGTTAGAACTGCCTCCCCGAGGCGGTTCTAACGAGTACCCTCAATCTATGTTTTGAGCAGAAATGTGAAAAATATCAGATTTTTTTATATCTGAAATTTTAAAGGTTTTTGGAGGTGAAATTTTCTATATATTTGAATAGGCGCGTTTTCGTAATGCTTGACAAAAAAAATGTTAAAAAAGTCAGAAGCTGTGTGTCATTTAATACAAACAACTAATCACCTGTCATTTAGAGGGGCTTTCTTCTAGATGCAGTGTTATAAGGAAAGTCTAATGAATTCTGAAATTAGTAGTAGGTCCTAGACAAAGTGCACAACATCAAATATTATGCTTACATCAATTTAACCAGCGTTTCCTAGGAAACATCGCTCTACTGTATTTTATTTTTACATATTTAAAAATTTAGGCAAGTGAAAAGAAGTTGATTTGATACTAAATATAGTTATATTACCCAGTCTGAATCACCTAAAATCTGCCATCCATGATATCCAAATTTGATGCCTTCAGGGTACAATGGAAGCATGTCCTAAAAACACCACTAATTTGAGAGGCATTTACAAAATGACATGCAACTGGTGCACCCATGGCAATCGGTGTGCCTTGGCTTTTGGGCTTGGGGTGGGGCATCGTACTCTACACAACGTCGTTACTGCTATCAATTATGCCATACAATGTATCTCGGTGTCTAGGTATTAACTTTATGGATGCTTATAATGTTTATCAATAACACGAGCTACGACACAATTTGACAAGCAAATCATTGTGCAGCATGTGTGTACAGATGAAAGTTGCTAAAGTACGAACGATCAGCTGATCACCAGTCAGCTGAAATCACTGCATATCCTACCTTTATCATATTGTCAGCGATAAGTTCTTTCCTATGCATAATTCCTGTTATGTGCTATAGGAATGTAATCCACTTTTTATAGCAATACTTCAGTATTTACCCTTAAATACATGAAAATGTTGTTTAATGCGAGAGAAATCTCAGATTAAAAATGGCGACTAAAACGCAGATCAGTCTTGCAGTTGTCCGTGTCAGTGACATAAAAATGTATCCTTCTAGTTCAATGGCTATACGATTCTTTACATCCAACGAGATCGCTTGCAGCGGCTGACTGGCTTTCCATGTTTGCAGCGCAGCATATCATTCTGATCATCATATTTTTCGGAAACCAGGCCAATGGCTCCGGCCTAATTAGCATTGGTTTTCGGGTTCAACATTAAGCCGATTCACTCCGCTGTAGATATGGGAAACCAGTCAGCCGCCACATGCAAACTCTTCTGCATAGTATGTGAGAGACTCACAATACCTATAGTACGAGCTTAAGCTTCGCCACCTGCTTGGCAGGTGGCGACCTGCTTTGCAGGCCACTTAAGCTCGTTATAAATATAGGTACCTTATCACATAGTGGCCTAAATTCCCAACATTCAGCATGAAATATCTCGCGATGTAGATGGTCTACATGCATGCAAATGTGATAAGTCAGTTATACCATGGTTCTGCGCATGTACGTGTGATAATGCACTCGCTCACGCTCGTGCATTATCGCATCGTACATGCGCACGAACCATGTTATAACTAAGACTTATCACATAGTAGCTTGAATTCCCAACATTCAGCATGAAATATCTCGCGATGTAGATGATCTACATGCATGCAAATGTGATAAATCAGTTATACCATGGTTCTGCGCATGTATGTGCGATAATGCACTCGTTCACGCTCGTGCATTATCGCATCGTACATGCGCACGAACCATGGTATAACTAAGACGTAGCTCTAGCTTCAGAAGGTAGGGATCTGGAGAATGTGGCTACTCAACTCATCCAAACCAGCCAGACAGACAACCCCCACATCTTGACTTACAATATACATTTTAACTTACGATATATTAAGATTTAAACCAAACTTCATTCAACAAAGAATTCTGGCCCAGGATCATTACTGATGGGAGTACTAAAAAGTGTATAGGGAGAAATATGAAATACCACTGGGCTGAGTAAGGTTTGAACCCAGGCAAGCTTCGATGGCAGTGCCTAGCCCTTCAGAGTCAGGATAATCATTGCATCACTACGCTTATATATATCCCCACTCAGCATTGTTATAAAGTTGTCTTAACATTGCTGCGATGTCATGATGTCACAGTGATGTCAAAATGACATTGTATATGTTTATAGGGATAGGGGTTAATTAAGAGGAAAAATTTCCTGGATTTTGTGATAAAAAAGATATATTTCATGATGAAATCGCCATTGTAAATAGGAGTCTCATTTTAAAAACTGGAACAACACTGAGGTACCAATTCCACCAAGCAAGTTTAAGTAACAAGGTTTTATCATGAATTTAGCAGATGAAAAATGATGGAATTTTTTTCTCTTAGAAAATGAGGCTTGGTATTTCTTGTGAATTAGGAGACAATTCACCTGCAGTGTTGCCATATCATTGTAAATAGGAGTCTCATTTTAAAAACTGGAACAACACTGAGGTACCGATTCCACCAAGCAAGTTTAAATAACAAGGTTTTATCATGAATTTAGCAGATGAAAAATGGTGGAATTTTTTTCCCCTTAGAAAATGAAGCTTGGTATTTCTTGTGAATTAGGAGACAATTCACCTGCAGTGTTGCCATATTTTTGAGTTAAATGAGAAAAAAAAAAAAATTTCGAAATGTCATTTGCAAATACTAAATATTTTAATCTTTTCTGAGCAATTCAACAGAAGAGAAATTGATTACATTTTTTTATTTCTCCACAAAAACAAGGGGGAGAACCTACGTCATAGCAAACAGTGAAAAAGACTATAGATTTTGTGACAAGGGCCTGTTCAAATCAGTTGGTCGTTTTTATTAATTTTTATCCCCCAACTGAAAGGTTCAGGGGATATAGCGATCGCCCTAGCATCCGTCTGTCTGTCCATCTGTAAACGAAACGTTGTGCAATCCATAACTCCTATACCCTTTGAGCTATTTTCATGAAACTTTGTCAGGTTGTAGAGGACATTAGGTAGGAGTGTCACGTGCAAGAATGACAACTCTAATCGACTTGATTCAGGAGTTATCTCCCATAGTCTCCCAAAATTGTAAAATTTTGTGCGGACCATAACTCTGAAACCCTTTAAGATATTTTCAAGATACTTCACCAATATGTAGAGGACATTGAGTAGGCATGTCGCGTACAAGAAAGACAACTCTAGCTAACTCTGTTTTGGAGTTACTTCCCATAGTTGTTAAATCTTGTGCGGCCCATAACTCTAAAGCCTTCAAGATATTTTCATGATTCTTCACCATTAGGTAGAGGACATTGAGTAGGCATGTAGCGTACAAGAAAGACAACTCTAACTGACTGCGTTCTTGAGTTATCTCCCATAGTTATAAAATCTTGTGCAGGCCATAACTCAATAACCCTTTGAGATATTTTCATGATACTTGACCAAGTTGTAGAGGACAATGAGAAGGTGTGTCACATACAAGAACAACAACTCTAGCTGACTCCCTTTTGGGAGTTATCTCACATAGTTGTTAAATCTTGTGCGGCCCATAACTCTAAAACGCTACAAGCTATTTTCATGATACTTCACCAATAGGTAGAGGACATTGAGTAGGGGTGTCGCATACAAGAATGACAACTCTAACTGACTGCGTTCTGGAGTTATCTCCCATAGTTATGAAATCTTGTGCAGGCCATAATTCAATAACCCTTTGAGATATTATAATGATACTTGATAAAGCTGTATTCGACATTGAGTAGGTGTGTCACATACAAGAACAACAACTCTAACTGACTCAGTTCTGGAGTTATCTCCCATAGTTATTAAATCTTGTGCAGGCCATAACTCTTAAACCCTTTGAGATATTTTTATGATACTTCATCAAGTTGTAGAGGACATTGAGTAGGCATGTAATGTACAAAAAAGACAAGTCTGACTCCATTTTTGAGTTATCTCCCATAGTTGTTAAATGTGCTGATGGTCATAACTTCTCTACCAGTTGAGATTTTTTGATGATAATTAATAGGAATGCTTAGAACATTAAGAAGGAGAGTTGCATTTGATAATTCTATGGGTTACCTGTTACTCCATTTATTTTCAATTATCTCCCCTTGTGGTAAAATCTTGTGCAGGCCATAACTCTTTAACCAGTGGAGACATTTTAATGATAGTTAGTAGAGATGCTAAGAACATAAACTAGGTGTGTCACAATATGTAAGGACAACTCTGACCTACGGAGTGTTGGAGTTATCTCCCTTACTTATACTGCGGATGCAGATTTATCAGCAATGCATGCAGCAGGCTTTATTTTTCTCATTATTTTTGGATTCTTTGTTGAAAAGCACTTACTAGTGAACACAAAATTGAGTTTCTCAGACTAACGGTTGAAGAGTTACAGGCCTTGCAGGGAAAGGGCCTTATATTTCTCATTATTTTTGGATTCTTTGTTGAAAATCACATACTAGCAAACACAAAATCCAGTTTCTACGACTTACAGTTTGAAAGTTATAATCTTTGCAGGCAACAGGCCTTATTTTTCTCATTATTTTCGGATTCTTTGTTGAAAATCACTTACTAGCAAACAAAAAATCCAATTTCTGTGACTTACAGTTTTAGAGTTATAATCATTGCAGGCAACGGGCCTTATTTTTCTCATTATTTTCAGTTTCTTTGTTGAAAAACAAAATCCAGTTTCCACAACTTATGGTTTTAGAGTTCTATGTCTGATTCACAGTTGTGGTTATCACCCACTGCAGGGTTAAACAAGTGTATCCCTTGATAAAATTACATCTCTGATGCCCTAGATTTAAAAAAGACGGCCATTTGCTGTGCAGTCAGGGGATTTGCCATCTCTTCTGATGGCTATTTTTTCATTGTTTTGATGATAAATATTTTTAGATTTTATGTAGTAATGTATTGTCATCATTGAGAACACTCAGGTACAATATTTTGATAACCTTATAAGAAAATTGTACGCGAGTATTCACAACAATGACAATACAGTTATGCATCAAGTTTGCCAATATAAATGCTTTGTTCTTGCTACATTCTCTGAGAGCCTATCCTGGATTTTGTCAGAATAACGAAAATGGAAATTGACATCAATTTACCGATTTGAAAGAGTGCTTTTCACTATAACTTATAGTCTTTTTCATTCTATTCTGTGCCCACCCCCCCCCCCCCCCCCCCCCCCCCACACACACACACACACACAAGCCCAAGTTCTGCCTATGGATGGTCAGGTGGTTTTTCCCTGGGTTCTCCAATTTTCGTCCACCTTTGATGCGCAATTGGCTCGATGTAGGTGAAATATTCTTGAAAGGGCCATAAAACCTGAATAAAAAAAATTCTCTTCTGTGATGTAGGTTCTCCCCCTTGAAAAACATACATTGCGAATATTCATTAGAAGTGCCATGATGTATGTTTTTGTGAAGGGTTAAGAAAAAATATTTATCTCTATACTCCTCTTATCTAGAGTTCTGAAATATATTACAAAATGTCATTTGCTGAGTTTTTTACCCAGCATGCTGAGCTTTAAAAAGGGTTCTTTAACCTTTACCACTCCATGGACTAATTCAGCAAACAACAAATAAATATTTTTCCCAGATAATAGGTTTGACATTTCATGGTAAGGAGAAAATTAGCATGAAATGCCAAAACCTATTTTCTGGACAAAATAATAGTAATATTTCACAATGTCATCTGAATTTTTTCCCCAACATGCTGAGCCTTCAAAATGGTGCTTTATACCACTCTCTGGATTACTTCAGCAGATGACAAATTGGTGACATTTTCTCAGAAGATACGTTTGACATTTCATGCAAATTACCTCCTTTGGAGAAAATTTGCATGAAACATCAAAATCCTTTTTCTGGGGAAAAATAAGAGAAACATTTCAAAAAAATGTTGTCTGCTGAAATTTCTATACATCATGTTGAGCCTTGGAAATGGTGCTTTAACTATAGATACCACTCTCTGGACTAATGCAGCAGATGACATATTGACAAATTTTTCACAAAATAGGTTTGATATTTCATGCAAATTGTCTCCATAGGCTTATTTTCTCTGAAGAATACAGAAAAAAAAAACCTACATAGTATTGTCTACTGCAGTTGTGATTAGCACTTTAAGGATGCAGTGATTAGCACTTTAAGGATTAAACTAAGATATTTTTAGTAATTGTAACAACTTCTATAGTGCTTTTCTTGGAAATTTATATCATGTGTATCCCTTTGTATATTTACCCTAAATAATTACACACCGTAACTCTGGGTTACGGAGACTCCCAAACATTACCCTGGGACTTCCAAAAATCAATGCCAGGAAGTCTGGGACTTCCAACTTTTAAAGATATTTAGTCATTTATAATAAAAATTTAGAATGAATTTATGTTATTTAGCTTAAGAATGGCAGTTTTACTCCATAAATGAGAGTTTAAGAATACTGAGGTTGAATTTCTGAAAGTGAGTGAAAACATTTGATCACAAGGACAGAATTCCAGATATTGGAGCAAGGAAGTCCTGGGACTTCCTGATTTTGACAGTTAGTGCAAGCACTGGTAACTCCATACCATACTTACCCTAAACTTTAAATACACTTGACTCTCGTTATCTCGACCTCGCTTATCTCGAATAACCACTTATCTTGAAGTGAAATCTGGTCCCTGTTTTACCATGGAAATCTAACAACAGGTAACAAAATATTGTGGAAAAGAGGAGAAGCAATTTCTCCTCTTTTCCACAATATTTTCAATATATCTCTAACTTCAGGACCCATATTACATATACATTTGTGAAATGTGGTTGTTCGATTTATTTTGTCCTCAATTCTGCAAATCTGATATGTCAAGGTATGGATATCTCGAAGTATTTCAGAGAGTCCCTTGGACTTGGAGATAATGGGAGTTGACTGTATATCCATTTGACTGCCTGGTGATATGTCTTAAATGGAGTGATGGATTGGCAGACACTGAACAAACTACTCTTTTGTTTGAACTGGGTCTACATTGTTTGCTAAGACCTGTCTGTTTGAAACTTTTGGGTAAATAAGGTAATCCTAATATATATGTACTTCCTGCTTTTAGTCAGTTAAAATAATGCTGTTGGAGGTATAACTTCAGTCAGCTGTTGGAGGTATAACTTCAGAGAAGGTAATCATTTCTGTGATAATTTAACCCATTTTTAGTCTAGAGACCCCTAAAAGGATAATTGGCAAACAGTGCACACCCAGATCAGCTGCAGCAGAACACAGTCTAATCAGTTAAAACAGTAATTTCTATAAAACATAGTAACAGTAATCAAAGCACTGAGAGTGCTGATGGGGCGGTTGCCTGCAATTCTATAGGCCTCCAGAATTGATTGGGATTTATGTTGAAATTTAAAGAAAGCCACACATAAACACAACCTGATAGCCCCTTTTCTGTGTTTAGCCGCAGCTCAGGCCACTCTTATTCAGAGGTCATTCTAGGGTGTTTGATCGTGGGATTTGCGCCGATTTCTGGTTGCCTCTCAGTTTTATGATCTGGACGAAGGAGTGCTCCTGCAAAAAAAAAAAAAAATGCAGTTTCCTGTAATATAAAATGTGTGCTGCGCAATTCTCTTTTTTTTTTCTTTCCTATTTCTCTGACATGAAAGCAAGGTATTAAATTTACTGATAAAAATTCCATGATATCAGTGGATGGGTGGATCAGTCAAACATAACTTTGCTTACAAGCTACTAACAGCTATACAAGTATAAGGTTCATGAAAAAGCTTGGTCTAAGCTTTGCACAAAATAAATCTTAAAGCAGATTTTAATACTGAATAATCTTTGGGTTCTATACTTGCAAATCTTGGCTAAATCAGCTAAATTCCATAAGGCAAGATGTATTCACGAGGACTTAATGAGATCTCATCCTGTTGGCCTCTGAATAAGAATGACCCTCCCATTTAAAAATAATTCCAGCTTATTTTGTATTGCGTTTTGAGTTTACATTTTTACATCATCAAAACTAAAATAAGTAGTAAAGAATATCAATGTTTTATCACATTTTACCAGGAATACAATAAATTGCGTTCAGCAGTACCAATACATGCATGTACTTTAAAAGTGAAATTGTCAAATGAATGTATATCCCAGATTTAACAAACCACATTTCTACAATCCATTTTTCTATAAAATGTTCCTAATAACGTGAATACATCTTAAACTGTTAAAATATGTAGCAGGCAACACTATTTTTTATTTTTCAAAGGAAATAAGTTTTGACTTTTCATGTGAATCATGAAATGTCAAGACTTGTTTTCTTTGAAAAATAAAAAAAAGTATTTCAGAATGTTGTCTGCTGCAGTTGTGATGGCACTTCAACACTTACAGTGCTATGGGCAAATTCAGCAGATGACAAGTTGATAATATTATTCGTATTTTTCCCAGAAAATAGGATTTGACATGTCATGCAAATAGTCTCCAAAGGAGGCAATTTGCATGAAATGTCAAATCCTGTTTTCTGGGAAAATAAAATTATTTGAAAATGTCGTCTGCTGAAATTTTTACCCAGCATGCTAAGTGTTAAGACAAATTTTGTTATTTTTACACCAACTTAAGTCAACGCAGGATTACTGCTTCATCAAGGAAGTTTTAACTTTTTGCATGCTCGGTAAATTTGCATGCTTTTTTGTTGTCTGTGGATTTTTTTTAAATTAACTTTTTCAAAAAAAATCTTTCAGGATTACGATCAGAGTGTCAAGAGTTTGGATCAAGATCAGACCCGACATTTTGTCGGGCCTGATCTGGGTCCAAACTGTTTGCAAAGGTTATCAGCAGATGACAAAAGTTGCCACTAGCGGGGAAAGAGTTGATAATGTCCTCCAAATAGCTTTCTGTTTGGAGCCCTGCAAATTACATATTTCATTGTTTTGCAAAATCACATGAGAACCATGTGAGACAACAATTGAAAAGTGCCTTTAACCATTACCACTCTCTGGGCTAATTCAGCCAACAACAATCTGATGTTATTTTTCTTATTTTTCCCTCAGAATAGGCTTTAACATTTCATGCAAATTGTAACCTAAGCACCTAAGCAGACAGTTTGCATGAAATGTCAAATCCTATTTTCTGGGTAAAAAAAAATCAAAACGTTGTCTGCTAAAAATTTTACCCAGGGTGCTAAGCATTAAACAATCACGTGAGAACCATGATTTAAAAGGACCTTCAATGATAAATCTGATCATACTGCAAAAAGCATGGAGAGATTGTTGGTATTTGATAAAATACAATTGCATACAAGTACAGAATATCCAGGTAAATATTTTTCTTATTGCTTCATGAAAATATATGCTGCAGGTACTCATTAGAAGCACCTCAGTGAGGCACTTCTTATGAGTACCCATACCATATGCTTTTATGGAAAAATAAGAAAAACATCAGTACATTTTGGCTGGACAATGACAAGCAAGATGTACATGTATATAGCACTTAGCAAGTTGTTTAACATCGGTAACCCATAAAGAGCTGATCATAACTGCGGCAGGCGACATTTTGATTTATAATTATTTTTCATTTTATTTTGTTTTTATTTTTCAGGGCAAATTAGGCTTGACAGTTGTGTGAAATGCCAAGTTGTATTATTTCTGAAAAATAATAATAGTGAAAAATTTTGACTTTCATCTTCTACAGTTTTACTGGACACCTTAAGGATTGACACTCAACAAAGTATACCCTATTAACTCTTTGCACTATGGGTAAAACTTTCAGCAGATGACATATTGAATTTTTTTTTTTTTTTTTTTTTTTCTAAGAAAACCGATTTTGACATATCACACAAATTGTCTCCAATGGAGACATGAAATGTCACATCCTATTTTCTAGGAAAAATAAGAAAAATACCATCAATGTGCCATCTGGAGAATTAGCCCAGAGAATGGTAAAGGTTAAATTTGAAGTATAGATCTTAATCAGAAAGCATGGATCTGTAAGCTGAGGTTGCAAACAGTTACCTTAGTTACTCTTAGAATTGGGACAGTCCTGAGCAAACAGGGTAGGCACAGATCAGTACCACAGAATGCAGTGACTAATCAGGGTCTGCATTGTCTGCTATACTCAGCCAGCAGTTTTTATACACATTTACAGGTAATAGCATGGATTTGTTTAAACTTTAGGATATGTATGGTAAGTTCAGACCCAGTTGTTCAAAGCATCCTTAGCATATCAAGCTCGTTAGTTGTCAAAACGTTAACTGTTCTAGTAAGTACAATATCTAATTTACAGGTATTTTTGCTGAAAAAATGTGAGTAGCTTTTGCAAATGCAAAAGCTACTCACATTTTTCAGCAAAAATATTAGCATATATGCCATATTTAGTGATCAAAGTTTTAACGATACGTTAATTAATGACATCGTTAGTTTTGAACAACTGAGCCCAGATGTCCTAATACTTTGGGTACCATATTTGCTCTATTTGAACAGACAGGCATGAGCAAACAGTGTAGACCCAGATCAGACACTGCAGAACATGGCATCTGATCAGGGTCTACACTGTTTGACACTCTTCTAGCAAATTTTTAGACACATTTACAGGTGTTCAAACTTCAGGACAAGTATGCTAAGGAGGTAAGGTGTCCTGATATTAAGATTACCGTAAATGTTCTAAAATTTTGTACACCAATATTCTTACAAAATGGCATATATGTAAACAGTGTAGACCCAGATCAGACTAGACTACACTTTTTGCCATTCTACAAAGTATATAAGAAACAGCTGTATCAAATGCAAATTTAGGCCAAAAAATATGGAATAAAGTGTTCGAAATTTTAGGACATTTACTGTAGCATATTTATGACAGACAGACAGGAGCAAACAGTGTAGCCCCAGGTCAGATGCTATACAGTTTGCCATTCATCCAGCAAATTTTTAGACACAACTACAGGCAGTAGAATAGACTCATTCAAATTTTGAGATAAGGTTGGTATGGAATTATGGCATCTGAATACTTAGGGTAGCTACAGTAAATTATATGATGTCATAAACACTTTAATAAACCCTTATCCCTTGCCTGCTGAATGAATTATGATGCCATGCCTTCTTCCAATTTTCAGCCAATCAGATTACTTGATCAAGGGTGTTGATACAAATTCACATACAGAATGACAAACAGTGCAGATTCAGATCAGTTGGCTTCTTCAAATGCCAACTGATCTGGATCTACACTGTTTGCAAAAACAGGGTATATCCAGGTTCAACAGGACAAGGGTTAAACAGACTTGAGATTTTTTTTATAGATGTTCTATTTCATGTCCTGTTTTCAAGAAAAATATTGTAAAATATCCTAAAATATTGTGTGTTGATGTTTTAAATTAGCATGGCTCTTTAACCTTTACCACTCTTTGGGTAAATTCAGCAGATAATGAATTAATGAAGTTTTTCTTTAATGTTCCCAGAAAACAGGAGTCGATGTTTCATGTAAATTGTCTCTTATGGAGACAATTTGCATAAAATATCAAATTCTGTTTTTTCTGAAAAAATAAGAAAAAAAAAAATCAAAGTAGCATCTGCTGAAATTTTAACCCATTATGCTTAGCATTAACCCTTAAAGTGCCAAGCAAAATTTGTAGCAGACGACATTTATTCTAATTTTTTTAATTTTTCAAAGAAACCAAGTCTTGATATTTCATGTGAATTGTCTGCCAAGTAGACGATTCACATGAAATATCAAGACTTGTTTTCTTTGAAAAATTAAAAAAAAAAATATTTCAAAATGTCGTCTGATGCAGTTGTGATTGGCGCTTTAAGGGTTAAGGGATAACTTAGTTTATCTCACTTTTCTTTTTTGACATTTGCTGAAATTTTTACCCAGCATTCTTAGTGTTATAGGATAACTTGATTTTGCCCAGTTTTTCTTTTTTGCAGAGTGTTGATGTAGTTTGTGAGTGTAATGGGGTTGGTGAGTCTGGATACAATAATCTATCTGAGGATGAGACAGGGGAGAGGGTAATTTCAACTGCTGCTTGATTATGTCACGGAAAAGTGGGAAAATGTGGGTAAGTTATTTACTTTTTATTATGTCCCCAACTTTGAAAAAGTTGAGGGGGCATATTGTTTTTGTTTTGTTCTTTATTCTTTTCGTCAAACTTTAGTTTGTGTACAAGATCTCTTAGAAAGTATTTGAGCTGGGCTTTGGCAGACTTGTATTGTTCAAGGAGTAGATCATCTGATTAACTTTTGAAGAAAAATCAAATTAATTTTATGAGTTATGCCATTTTATAGGATCAAACATATAGTTGGGGACACACACATTTCTAAATACATGTATCTGTTAAATGGGTGGTATTGTGGTGATGCTTGCTGAAACTTACAGAGAGTTTGCCTTGTCATCACGGAAAGATTGTTGTCTCTTCTAAAGCAAGATCAGGGGTTGGGACCTTTTGCTCATCCATTTTTAGCTCACCTGAGCTATGCTCAGGATGACCTATTGTGATCACTTTTCGTCTGTCGTCCGTCCGTCCGTTAACATTTTCAAACGACTTCTCCTCTGAAGCCCTTGAGCCAATTTTGCTCAAATTTCATATGGAGCCTCCTTAGGTTGGGGGAATGAAAAATTGCTAAAATGGTTGCAGTCCATTGACCAAGGTGGCTGCCATGCCCATATATGGTAAAAACCTTTAAAAATCTTCTTCTCCAGAACTGAGGATGCCTTGGGGCTGAATCTTTGCATAAGTCATCGGGGACAGGAGGTCTACCAAAATTGCTAAAATAAAGGTCATATATTGACATTTGACCTTTTTACGGCAAGGTCAATTTTGCTTCCTTATGCACTTGTATGGGAAAAACCTTTAAAAATCTTCTTCTCCAAAACCGAAGATGCCTTGTGGCTGAATCTTTGCATATATCATCGGAAACAAGAGGTCTACCAAAGTTGCTAAAATAATGGTCGTACATTGACATTTGACCTTTTTACGGTAAGGTCAATTTTGCTTCCTTGTGCATTTGTATGGGAAAAATGTTCAGAATTTCAAACGACCTCCTCTGGAGCCTCTGAGCCAATTTTGCTCAAATTTCATATGGAGCCTCCTTAGATTGGGGGTATGAAAGATCCCTAAAATGGTCGCGGCTCGTTGACCAAGATGGCCGCCATGCCCATATATGGTAAAAACCTTTAAAAATCTTCTTCTCCAGAACCGAGGATGCCTTGGGGCTGAATCTTTGCTTAAATCATTGTGGATGGGGGGGGGGGGGGGTCTACCAAAATTGCAAAAATAAAGGTTGTATATTGACATTTGACCTTTTTACAGCAAGGTCGTTTGCTTCCCTATGCATTTGTATGGGAAAAACCTTTAAAAATCTTCTTCTCCAAAACAGAAGATGCCTTGTGGCTGAATCTTTGCATATATCATTGGAAATGGGAGATCTATCAAAGTTGCTAAAATAATGGTTGTACATTGACATTTGACCTTTTTACGGTAAGGTCAATTTTGCTTCCTTATGCATTTGTATGGGAAAAATGTTCAGAATTTCAAACGACTTCTCCTATGGAGCCTCTGGGCCAATTTTGCTCAAATTTCATATGGAGCCTCCTTATATGGTAAAAACCTTTAAACATCTCCAGAACCTGGGATGCCTCGGGGCTGAATCTTTGCTTAAATCATTGGAGACGGTGGGGGGGGGGGGGGGGTCTACCAAAGTTGCTAAAATAATGGTCGTACATTGACATTTAACCTTTTTACAGCAAGGTCAAGTTTGCTTCCCTATGCCTTTGTATGGGAAAAAAACCTTTAAAAATCTTCTTCTCGGGAACGGGAGGTCTGCCAAAGTTGCTAAAATAATTGTCATACATTGGCATTTGACCTTTTTATGGCGAGGTCAAGTTTGCTTCTGTATGCATTTGTATGGGCCCCATACATTTGTATGGAAAAAATGTTAATAATTGCAAATGATTTTTCCTCTGAAGCCTCTGGGCTAGTGTTGCTCAAATTTCCTGTGGAGCCTCCTTGGGCAGGAGAATGAAAGATTGCTAAAATGGACATGGTCCATTGATCAAAATGGCTGCCATGCCCATATATGGTAAAAACCTTTAAAAATCTTCTTCTCCAGAACCAAATAAGCCCTGGGCCCTAATGTTTGCACAAATTATGGGGGACAGGAGATCTACCAAAATTGCTAAAATGATGGTTCTGTTGACATTTGACCTTTTTACCTCCAAGGTCAAATTTGCTTCCCCATGCATTTGTATGGGCCATGTACATTTATATTTAAAGTATCGAAGTGACTTGTAGATCAACAGTAGTTAAAATTGTTCTGATAGGAAATCTAAGATGGCCGTCATCTTGTTTATATTTATTATATTTCCCTGCCACTGTGCTGTTTACATGTATAAAATCATGATTCTTCAGAAACCACTTAGCCAATTTCCCCCAAATTTGGCATTGATCCTACTGTTGTGATGGTAGGATTGGAAAAATGTTGCATAACATCTGCATATCTGCAGAGGTTATGTCACTCAGGTGAGCGAGCCGTGGCCCGTGAGCTTCTTGTATTCTGTCCCTCTCCCTTTCTCTGGGAGATGGTTCAGCATGACTAAAAGATTGTTGACAGGGACATTAAACTCCTCAAACAAACAAAATTATCTGTTACAGATGAGGTGAACTTGCAGAGTGCCAGATAAGAAGGATTCCCAGAAAAATGGCAGTTTGTTAAAAAAAAAAAAGAAAAAAAGAGTTTTGTTGCCTAGTTTTAACCCTTAAACTGTCAGTCACAACAACTGTCGTCTGCTCGTCTACTTTGTCATCTGCTTGTGATTTTAAAAGTCATTTTTGCAAACAGTGTGGACCCAGATCAGACTGTTCCTCTAGGAGCAGTCTGATCAGGGTCCAACCTGTTTGCCTGTATGCAAAAATTATAAGGTTTGAAAAGTTTTGCAAGAATATTCAGTAGTCGACATAAATAGATGACATTTTCAGATGCAGCTTTTCTTCGCATTTTAAGGGTTAAAGATACATACCCCAGGTAATAGAACTACATGTACCTAGAAAATAAAATAGAATTGGTCTTGCCAAATGCTAGAATGAAAGATAATTGACTGTACTAACATTTGGTGTGGATACTCATTAGAAATGCCTCACCAAATGGATACTCCATAACATGTTTTCATTGAGGTTTAAGAAGTAGTTACCTGATACCCTGTCTTATCTGATATCGTCTCTCTAAACCATTGTTTTGATTTGAACTTTTAGTAGTAATGTTCCATCCCATTTGTCATTGTTTGGTCATCTACCAAATTGGCTGGTTGCCATGGGAAACTGTTAGTTTTAAAATCAGAAGTCTGAATGACAGCTTAGATGCAACTGCTTGAAGCAATTTTCGCCAAACTGACTTAACCCATTGAAGACTGGAGACTCCTAAATGGGTAACTGGCAAACAGTGCAGACCCAGATCAGACACCGCAAAATGCGGCATCTGATCAGGGTCTCCGCTGTTTGCAATAGTTCAAGCATTTTTCTTTAGGAATATCTACATCATATAGCATGACATACTTTAAATGGAAAATGGACTCTTCCAATATATAGTGTGGGAGAGTTTATTCAGTCTTTAATGAGTTAAGGGGAATGGGTACTCTCTCAAGGAAGGCAGTTCTGTCAGTAGAGCTTTTGCCTTCATGCTGCATGGGGGTCTACTCGAAAAGGAAAGAATTTGCAAATTCTTTTCTGTTAGAGTGGACCCATTTTCAGAAAAGGGCTTTGCATGCAGTAAAGCAAACAGAGAGTCACAAAAATTGACTCCCATATTTGAAATTGATTGAGTTGTCAGTTTACCTAACCACACTTTTCCTGGGCAGGCTTAGTCCTCTAAGCGATTAACCAGTATTTGTGCACATTTTTGTACCAAAAACTGACTACTGCCCTTCTTGAATCAAAGGAAGAGAGAACCCTTAGTGGAAATGGTGGAAAGTCTGCCAAGTGTATCTAGTCCCCTTAAAGGTCATTTGGTGCTTCTTTTCTGAGTTATTGAGGCATTTGGTGATTTTGATTCTGCTTGTTATGGCAACCAAAGTTTGCCACAGGCTTATTTTAACCCTTGTCCTACTAAAGCCGGATAAACCCTGTCTTTGCACATTGTAGATGGATCTGCACTGTTTGCCATTCAGTATGTGAATTTATAACAACAATCTGGATCAAGGAATCTGATTGGCTGACAATTAGAAATGGGCATGGCATCTTAATTTATTTAGCATGACAAGAGTTAAGAAAATAAACCAAAAAAAAAAACACAATTCATAAGAAATCCCAAACCATTAAGAAAAAATATTTTTATCATCTGCTGAAATTTTTACCCACTTTGCAAAGCATTGAGAAAAATTTTTAACCCTTTCACCCCTGCAGACCAATACTTGGAAATAGTATAGATCCAGAGCCAACTGCTGGTAATGAGCTGTCTCATCAGGATCTACACTATTTGCCATTAGGTTAAGGGTTTTTGACTTAACTCCTTTTGCAGCAATGATTGTGGTCAGAGATGGAAGAGTTCATATTGAAAACTGAGGGGTGAAAGGGGCTATAGGAAACTGACTCAGTTTTAAAAAAGAGCAGTTCTGAAAGGAGGAAGAAAAACAGTAATACAATTACAACATAGGAAGATTGATACACAATTTATCTCATTTATCACATGAAATAATCACATGTTTCAAGTACAGCTGATTCATTATACAACCAGGAGGTTTGATAATAATTTACTTTTAAGGCTAAGCATGTTGGGTAAATTTTTCAGCAGACAATATTTTGAAACATTTTTCTTATTTTTCTCAGAAAACAGCATTTGACATTTCATGCAAATTGTCCCCCAAGGAGACAATTTGCATGAAATGCCAAATCCTGTTTTCTGGGAAAAATAAAAAAAATATCAATTTGTTGTCTGCTGAAATTGTCCAGAGAGTGGTAAAGGTTAAATTAATAGAACATAGGGTTGATAGCCCTGGTCAAATCAATGTTTATGTTGCATATATAGGAAAGGCAGTATGTTGCATATACAGGGAAGGCAGTATGTCTGTATGTATTAGTTTGTCAATCTACTGTAATGTATAATAACAAAAACTTAGAAGCTGGTTCCTGGCTATATTTTACCTAACAGTAACTGGGGATCAGTACCATTTGACATGGTAAGATCAGATTTTTTTTGTTAGGGAGAGACCATTTGATTTTTACTGGGAGTGTGTGTGTATGGGGGGGTGGGGGGTGGAGATTTTTAGAGAAAAAAAAGTCCAGGACCCCAATTTTGCCTGAAAAAAAAATAGCCAGAAGCAGGGTAAATGATATCATATGCTTTGTAAGAAATCAAGTAAAAAAGACAGGCACCTGTCATAGAAGAAGACAATGTCAAGACCCCAAAACATCTTCTTGCTCCACCTTTCCCTCTCCTACCCCAATAAAAATAAAATGGTTGTCTTTAAATTATATCAGACTGGTCAATATTTTACAGATCAGTTTGTAATCAGGCATTCCACACTATATGTCTTTGGTCTACCACAACTTAGTTTACACATCTGAAAGATAATTTTTATATGCCATTATACATACAGATGTATCCAAACTTTATTGTGACTTAGTTTATCCATCTGTGAGATGTTAAACATCATTGAGGTAGTCTGGAACTGTTTAATCTATTGGAGTATCCTTATATTGCCAGGGTATATTTTATACATTTGAGATGATCTTGAATTGTGAACTTTGTATCCTTACCTTGCCATTGCTTAGCTTATATATCTGAGATGGTCTGACATTGTATACTCTGTATCCTTACCTTGCCATTGCTTAGTTTATACATCTGAGGTGGTCTTTAATTGTATACTCTGTTTCCTTACCTTGCATTGCTTAGTTTATACATCTTAGATAATGAGGCATTGTATACTCTGTATCCTTACCTTGTCATTGCTTAGTTTATATGTCTTAGATAATGTGGCATCGTATACTCTATATTCTTATCTTGCCATTGCTTAGTTTATACATCCCAGATAATCTGGCATTGTATACTCTGTATCCTTACCTTGCCATTGCTTAGTTTATACATCTTAGATAACCTGGCATTGTATACTGTGTATCCTTACCTTGCCATTTCTTAGTTTATACATCTGAGGTGGTCTGATATTGTATTTTTCTGTATCCTGACTTTGTCATTGCTAAGTTTATACATCTTAGATGGTCTGGCATTGTACTTCCCTTGCCAATGCTCAGTTTATACATCTGAGATGGTCTGGCATTGTATCCTTACCTTGCCATTGCTTAGTTGAAACATCTGAGGTGGCCTGGTATTGTATACTTAGTATCCTTACCTTGCCATTGCATAGTTTATACATCTGAGATGGTCTGACATTGTATACTCAGTATCCTTACCTTGCCATTGTTTAGTTTATACATCTGAAATGGTCTGGCATTGTATAATCTGTATTCTTACCTTGCTATTGCTTAGTTTATACATCTGAAATGGTCTGGCATTGTATAATCTGTATTCTTACCTTGCCATTGCTTAGTTTATACATCTGAGGTGGCCTGACATTGTATACTCAGTATCCTAAACTTGCCATTGCTTAGTTTATACATCTGAAATGGTCTGGCATTGTATAATCTGTATTCTTACCTTGCCATTGCTTAGTTTATACATCTGAGGTGGCCTGACATTGTATACCCAGTATCCTTACCTTGCCATTGCTAAGTTTATACATCTGAAGTGGTCTGACATTGTATACTCAGTATCCTTACCTTGCCATTGCTAAGTTTATACATCTGAGGTGGTCTGACATTGTATACTCAGTATCCTTACCTTGCCATTGCTTAGTTTATACATCTGAGGTGGTCTGACATTGTATACTCAGTATCCTTACCTTGCCATTGCTTAGTTTATGCATCTGAGATGGTCTGGCATTGTATACTCTGTGTCCTGACCTTGTTATTGCTAAGTTTATACATCTTGGATAGCCTGGCATTTTATCCTTACCTTGCCATTGCTGAGTTTATATATCTTAGATGGTCTGGCATTGTATACTCTGTATCCTTACTTTGCCTTTCCTTAGTTCATACATCTGAGATGATCAGGCATTGTATACTCTGTATCCATACCTTGCCATTGCTTAGTTTATACATCTGAGATGGTCTGACATTGTATTTTCTGTATCCTTACCTTGCCATTGCTGTTTATACATCTTAGATAATCTGGTATTGTATACTCTGTATCCAAATCGTGCCATTGCTAAGTTTATACATCTTAGATAACCTGGCATTGTATACTCTGTATCCATACCTTGCCATTGCTTAAGTTATACACATCTGAGATGGTCTGGCATTGTCTACTCTGTATCCTTACCTTGTCATTGCTTAGTCTATACATCTGAGATGGTCTGGGATTGTAAACTCTGTATCCTTACCTTGCCATTGCTTAGTTTATACATTTTATGGTGGTCTTGCATTGTATACTCTGTATCCTTACCTTACACTTGCTTAGTTTATACATCTGAGATGGTCTGGCATTGTATAATCTGTATCCTTACTCTGCCATTGCTTAGTGTATACATCTGAGATGGTCTGGCATTGTATACTCTGGATCCTTGCTATTGCTTAGTTTATACATCATAGATGGTCTGGCTTTGAACACTCTCTATCCTGACCTTGTCATTGCTTAGTATATACATGTGAGATGGTCTGGCATTGGTATACTCTGTATCCTTACCTTATAATTGCTTAGTATATACATCTGAGATGGTCTGGCATTGTATACTCTGTATCTTTACCTTGCCATCGCTTAGTTTATACATCTTAGATGGTCTGGCATTGTATACTCTGTATCTTGACCTTGTTATTGCTTAGTTTATACATCCTACATGGTCTGGCATTGTATACTCTGTGTCCTTACCTTGCCATTGCTTAGTTTATACATCATAGATGATCTGGCATTGTATACTCTGTATCCTTACCTTGTCAGGACCTGGCTTTGAGATTGTCTGGCATTGTACACAAAAGGAACCATTGCATTTATACCACCTGTAATAATTTGAATGCTGATTTTATTTTTAGAAATATTCAGTATTAACTGAAATATTTTGACAGATATGCCTGTGAAGACCCATATCGAATTCTTAGGAGCAATTTGCTCAGGGTCTGCACTCTTTGTCAGTCAGCTTGGACTTTTTAGACATGTATCTAAGTAGCGAACTGGACTTTTTAAAATTATAGAATAAGTACAGGTTTGAGTTATGATGTCCAAATACTTTGGGTTAGTAGAGCAAGTGACCAGAGTGGTGTGCCACCACCAGTTACTGCAAAGTTCCTGTGACTATAAGCTGTTGTCTAATCTGATGCACCCTGTAGTAAGATGAACCACATATCAACAATATCAAGTGAAAACTTTCAGAAATATAAGCAAATCAATAGAACTTAACCCAAAACTTTGATAAAGGTGTTAACTGTCCACGACCTTGACCTTTGATCTGAAGCAGTAGCAAGATGAGGTCAGCTAAACCATGTCCAACCAGTAATATTATTAAACATAAGAGTAAGTGAAGAGTTTCATAAATAAAAGCAAAGCCAACTATACGAGGGATGTTCGAAATGAATTGCTTATTGTCCTCTAGCTCGATATCCACGTGGGGCACGATAAAAACCAATACATACCTGTATAGGGCTATTCAATATCTACACAATGGTGTATAAATGTACATGTTAGACTAAGTGTAAGACATAAAATTTGCCATTTGAATACATGCAGTCATTGACCACTGCAGTAAAAATGGTTGGTAGAAGCGTCGACAAAAAAGATGAAATACGGGCTTACATCAAAGCTCGCTCAAAATTTGGTTGTTCTTTGAAAAAGCTGATGACTGAAATTTCTACTGCTTTTGGACCTTCTTGTGTGTCTTATGACACAGTTCGGCGGTGGAAAAAGAAATTTGAGTCTGGTGTAGAGTCCATCAAAAATGCACCGAAATCAGGTAGGCCAAAATCTGCATCTCGTAAAGAAATCGTTTCCAAAATAAAGGAAATCATTGAAGGAGATGCCAGATTTACAGTTCGTGATATTGCACGAAAGGTAGGCATATCACTATCAACGGTTCACCTTATTTTGAAGAAGCCTTTGAAAGTCAGAAAGATTTCTGCTAGATGGGTGCCACATCTGTTGACTGACGAGCAAAAGAGGCAACGGGTTAAAGTGGCCAAAAAGCTGCTTCAAATGTTTCCAAAATAAATGTATGACAAAAAGCAGTTTGCCAATGTCGTCACAAGTGATGAAACCTGGGTCCATTATTTTGAGCCCGTCAGAAAGGTTAGCAATAAGATCTGGGCCACTAAACACAGCAAACGCCCAATAATTGCCAAACGTTCTTTGAGTACAAAGAAGGTTTTGTATGCAATCTTCTTCTCTGGTGAAGCAGTCGCAATAAAAGTGCCAGTGAAAAAGGCAAAAGCATCACCGGAAAGTACTACAAAGACGTAGTACTGAAGAAACTGAAAAAGTATTATCAGAAACGACACCCTGCCACTGGTTTTAAACATGTCCGTCTTCTACATGACAATGCCCCAGCTCATACCTCCGCAATAGTTAGGGCGTTTTTGAAGAAAGAAAAAATTACTGTTTTGCCTCATCCCCCGTATTCCCCAGACCTTGCCCCATGTGATTACTTTTTGTTTCCGAAATTGAAAGCATTCCTTGCTGGGCGGAAATACCAGTCCCGACAGGCACCTGGATCTGCCATTCATCAGTACCTTATTACTGTGCCCAAATCAGCGTACCGTGACGCCTTCAAGAAGTGGATTCATTGGCTGAAACTTTGCATTTCTAGCCACGGGGAGTACTTCGAGGGCATGAAATGAGTACTTTTGGGCTAACTTGAAATTTGAAGTCTCCAGATAGAAATAAGCAATTCATTTCGAACATCCCTCGTACTTCTCATAAAACTTAGAGACAAATGCTGACAAAATTTCTAAATCTGTGACTTGACCTTTGGTCTGCAGCAGCAATATTAGGATGATGCCAACTGATGTGCATCCATGCTGTACCAGTATTATCCATACATCAAGCAACCTAAGGTGGCTACTTTTGGAAATAATAATAATAAAAAAAACATGCAAAAAAACTTAGGGACCTTTGGTCTGCAGCAACAGCAAAATTATACCATCTTACCTGCATCTACTAACCACATACATGTATCAACAACTTCAAGTGTAGATAACAGAAATATGAGTAAAGCAAACAATGCAAAACTTTAAATGCAATAATGCACAGTTTATATTTTTTTGAGAATGCTGCAGATAAGATGTGTACCTAAACATTTGTTTTCCAATTTCTCAGTATAAACAGTATGTCAACGTAGAATATACTGGCATGTGTGGTAGGATGGTGTAGGGGCCTGTAGTACTAGCAGCAGGTCTGCGAAGGGAGCATGTTAGTATTTCTTCTGTTTCTGCGCTGTCATTCACTTTTTCCTCATTCTTCTCTCTTCTCATTAGTTCTTTGATCCCTCTGGGAGACGACACAAAATGACCCACAAAAACTCAGACAAAGAAAAAAGAATATACTTGCAAAGAGCATGGACCCCTAGAGCTCTAGCAAAGAGCATAGACCCCAGAGCTCTAGCAAAGAGCATAGACCCCAGAGCTCTTGCAAAGAGCATAGACCCCAGAGCTCTAGCAAAGAGCATAGACCCCAGAGCTCTTGCAAAGAGCATAGACCCCAGAGCTCTTGCAAAGAGCATAGACCCCAGAGCTCTAGATGATTGGGATATCCAGATAAATATTTTCTTTATTTTCTCTACAAAAATTGTGGGTACTCATTAGAAGAACCTTTGTAAGGTGTTCGTGGTAAAATGTTTACCCATAACATGTTTTTATGGCAAAATATGAAATATATTGATACTTTTGGTTGAAAACAAACTGTCTTGCCTGAAATCTTGGAACACAGAGGCATAGGTTGGTCTTAGACTTTCCTAAGACTGCAGATTCCTATCATGAGGAAGGAGATTTTGGGGGCATATTCTAACAGTGATGGCGACACTGACAATTTCACATCCACACTGAGGCCTGTGGTGGTTTTTAAATATTTTCCTTATTTCCTGAAAATAAGTTTTGGCATTTTATGCAAATCATCTCCTGGGGGGATAATTTGCATAAAATGTTGAATCCTATTTTCTGGGAAAAGTAAGAAAAATATCATCAATTTCTAAGCCTGTCTGCTGAATTTGCCAAGAAAGTGCTAAAGAAAAAAAAAATCTCTCCAAAGTTAACCTTTACCACTTTCTGGGATAATTTAGCAGATGACACATTGATGATACTTTTTTATTAGCTCACCTTAGCAAAAGCTGAGGGTGAGCTATTATGTTCACCCTCTGTCCATCGTCGTCCGTCTTCAGTCGTCCGTAGTGGAAAACCTTGTTAACACTCTAGCGGTAACATTTTTGAAGCAGTCGTCATGAATCCTGGTCAAAATGTTTGTCTTGATGATTTCTAGGTCAAGTTTGAAACTGGGTCACTTGGGGTCAAAAACTAGGTCACCAGGCCAAATCAAAGAAAAACCTTGTAAACACTCTAGTGGTCACATTTTTGAAGCAAACACCGTGAATCTTGCTCAAAATGTTTGTCTTGATGATTTCTAGGTCAAGTTTGAAACTGGGTCACTTGGGTCAAAAACTAGGTCACCAGGCCAAATCAGCAGAAAACGTTTTTAACACTCTAGTGGTCACATTTTTAAAGCAATCATCATGAATCTTGCTCAAAATGTTTGCCTTGATGATTTCTAGGTCAAGTTTGAAACTGGGTCACATGGGGTCAAAAACTAGGTCACCAGGCCACATCAGTGTAAAATCTTGTTAACACTCTAGCGGTCACATTTATGAAGCAATCATCATGAATCTTGCTAAAAATGTTTGCCTTGATGATTTCTAGGTCAAGTTTTAAACTGGGTCACTTGGGGTCAAAAACTAGGTCACCAGACCAAATCAAAGGAAAACCTTGTTAACACTCTAGCGGTCACATTTTTTGAAGCAAACATCATGAATCTCACTCAACATGTTTGTCTTGATGATTTCTAGGTCAGGTTTGAAACTGGGTTACTTGGGGTCAAAAACTAGGTCACCAGGCCAAATCAGCAGAAAACCTTATTAACACTCTAGCGGTCACATTTATGAAGCAATCATCATGAATCTTGCTCAGAATATTTGTCTTGATGATTTCTAGGTCAAGTGGTCAAGTTTGAAACTGGGTCACTTGGGGTCAAAAACTAGGTCACCAGGCCAAATCAGCAGAAAACCTTGTTAACAATCTAGCGGTCACATTTTTAAAGCAATCATCATGAATCTTGCTCAAAATGTTTGCATTGATGATTTCTAGGTCAAGTTTGAAACTGGGTCACGTGGGGTCAAAAACTAGGTCACCAGGCCACATCAGTGTAAAACCTTGTTAACACTAGCGGTCACATTTATGAAGCAATCATCATGAATCTTGCTGAAAATGTTTTTCTTGATGTTTTCTAAATCAAGTTTTAAACTGGGTCACTTGGGGTAAAAAACTAGGTCACCAGGCCAAATCAAAGGAAAACCTTGTTAACACTCTAGCGGTCACATTTTTTGATGCAAACATGTTTGTCTTGATGATTTCTAGGTCAGGTTTGAAACTGGGTCACTTGGGGTCAAAAAACTAGGTCACCAGGCCAAATCAGCAGAAATCCTTGTTAACACTTTAGCGGTCACATTTTCGAAGCAATCATCATGAACCTTGCTCAAAATGTTTACCATGATGATTTCTAGGTCAGATATGAAACTGGGTCATGTGGGGTCAAAAACTAGGTCACCAGGCCACATCAGTGTAAAACCTTGTTAACACTCTAGTGGTCACATTTATAAAGCAATCATCATGAATCTTGCTCAAATTGTTCTGATTTCTAGGTCAGGTTTGAAACTTGGTCACTTCGAGTAAAAAACTAGGTCACCAGGCCAAATCAAAGGAAGACATTGTTAACACTCTAAGAGGTCACATTTTTGAAGCAATCATCATGAATCTTGCCAAAAATGTTTGTCTTGATGATTTCTAAATCAGATTTGAAACTGGGTCATGTGGGGTCAAAATCTAGGTCACCAGGCCAAATCAAAGGAAAACCTTGTTAACACTCCGGAGGTCACATTTTTTAAATAATCATCATAAATGTTGCTCAAAATGTTGTCTTGATGATTTCTAGGTCTAGTTTAAAACTGGGTTACTTATTGTCAGAAACTAGGTCACCAAACTAAATCAAAGGAAAAGAGGTCACATTTTTGAAGTGATCATCATGAATCTTGCTCAAAATGTTTGTCTTGATGATTTCCAGGTGACGTATATTTCTCTGTCCAGTGACTTTCTTAAGTTTTTCTGTTAGGTCAGTTTCTCAGTAATTATTGGTCCTACAGAGTGATATTTGATACTTGTGAAGTGTTTGTGTTTAGGTCAGTTTCTCAGTAACTATTGCTCCTACAGCCAGTGATACTTAGTACCAGGGCTCGGGAAAACCGGAAAAATACCGGTCTGGACCGAAATTAAGAATTCTGGACAGATTTCAAACACCCCAAAACGTTAATAAATCCAACAGGTTTGTGCCTTGAACCCCATTTTTCCCCAACCAACCAATTTTTACGAATCAATGATGTCTAAAAAATCACAAACGGTCAAGTCTTCCTAAACTGACAACGTCCACGCACCTTTTAAATGCGATATTATGGTAGTTAAAAGGCTCTAAACAGTCATTTGACATGTATATTGGAGAGACAGCTGAATAACGGCAACCTACCGCAGCACAAATTAATTACGTCATTATCCAAACATTGTCAAAAAATCAACACTTCACTGACCCTTGTGCGGTAAACAAGCGATTAACACGAATCATCAGTAGTCTGATAATTAATCTGTTTGTGTGACACGTGTAAATACACTGAGACTGCAAAACATCCAGGTGCAGTCGGCTTGTCCAAAAAGATCAAAGGTCGCTTTACTGAGAGTGATTAAAGAATGCACCGCTTGAACGCACCCGTTTTCCCGTAACAAGCGAGTATAATTCAAGGTAGATTTCACGGTAAAAATAAGTAATGCACCACTTGCGCTAGACAAGATTGGTCAGTGCTTAAAATTTAAGCAGTCTGATCAAATCTTGAAACATTGAAAACTGCAAAACCGCTTGTGGTGCAGGCCTTTTTTCTTAGACCTAATTAGGTCCATGAAAGTCGTTTCGTTCCGTCTCTCCTGTTTCCTGCTGTCTTCACGCTTATACAAGATGGGAATCAGTTGTTTATAAATAGTTTAGGAAAACCCTGCGGAGGTGGAAATAAAACAAAACCGTTTTTTTTGTTGTTTTTTTTGTTTTTCTTTCTTTTTACATACCTGACTGTATTTATTGATGACGCCAGCTTTGATCATGCTCGTTATACCCGGACTTCCGTCATATAACGGAGTTGAGGTGTATTATTTAAAAGGAGTTATAGGACTGCCAATTGTCATTAATTTTCGTGACAGGTGATATATACATATTTTTTTTTTTTTGGAAATGGGCTCATTGATGATGTCATCGTCATCGGCTGGACCGATTCAGATTTCAAAATTTCCAGAGCCCTGCTTAGTACATGCATACATCTTAGCATGGCCTCTTGAGTGCAGTCATCCATATTTTACCTTGACTTCTATTTCACAGTCCATTAGACATGCTACGTTCATTGTCTTACTTGTTAATGTAATCATTTTGAATTTTGATCAGAATATTTGCCTTGATCAGTTTTAAGTCAGGTTCTTATAGTGCTGTAATACTCAGGTGAGCATAACAGGGCCATCATGGCCCTCTTGTTTTTTGCAGAAAACATGATTTGACATTTCCTGCAAGCAATTTGTCTCCATTGGAGACAATTTTCATAAATGTCAAAACCTGTTTTCTAGGAAAAAATAAGAAAAATATTTCAATATGGCGTCTGCTGAAAATTTTACTGAGAGTGTTAAGCATTAATAAGGACAATGAATACACTTTCCAGAGAGGCAAATCTGTCAAAATGGTTTTGCTTCCATTCTGAAAAAGGATCTACTCTAAAAGGAAAGAATTTGGCATCATTGCAAGCAAACTCTTTCCTTATAGAGTAGACCCTTTTACAGAAGGGGCATGATATGCAGAAGAGCAGCAGAAAGTCACAGAAGTTGTCTCCTTGTATATAATGGCAAAATTCCACCAAATGTATCCAGACTCTGTAAATTCTTTAACCGTAGCTTTAACCCTTGTCCTGCTGAACCTGGATATACCCTGCATTGCCAAACAGTATAGATCCAGATCAGTTGGCTTCGTCAGAAGCCAACTGATCTGGATCTACACTGTTTGCCATTAAGTATGTGAATTTATAGCAACAATCTGGATTAAGTAATCTGATTGGCTAAAAATTAGAAGTGAGCGTGGCATCTTAATTTATTCAGCAGGACAAAGGTTAAGGTAAAAACTTTAACTTAACTTAAACCTTTTCCACCTTTCCAATTTAGCAGACAACAAATTGATGTTACTTTTTTTATTACTTTTTTTCCAGAAACAGGATTTGACATTTTATGCAAATTGTCTCTATTGGAGACAATTTTCATAAAATGTCAAATCTGTTTCTGTTTGAGACAGTTTGCATAAAAGTCAAACCTGTTTCTGTTGGAGACAATATATGCATAAAATGTCAAATCTGTTTCTGTTGGAGACAATTTGCATAAAATGTCAAACCTGTTTCTGTTGGAGATAATTTGCATAAAATGTCAAACCTGTTTCTGTTGGAGATAGTTTGCATAAAATGTCAAACCTCTTGTCTGGGAAAAAATATAAAAAAATATATTTCAGTATGTTGTCTGCTGAAAATTTAACCCAGCATGCTTAGCATTAAAGTAAATTTAAGTGTAGGAATCATTTTTGTGAACCTATAGGCCCTGATCAGCCTGCACAGATATGCATACAAACCTTGATCTTCACTGGCTCTTAATGTCCTCATAACCTCTTTCTCATGACACAGCTCAACTGAACAAGATCAGTTTTCCATGGTATTGCTTGATATCTCTTTATCAGCATTTGAAAGATAATTTCAAGATTAAATTCATTAAAATATATATGTCTGTCAGTGAAATTAAGATAGTTATAAAGTAATCAGTGGTTATGTGTGATATATTTTTAAAACAAACAAAAACAAAACACATTTAGTATCATTATAATTTTTTGTTTTTTGGAGTATTAAAAATGACAACTGTGAGTTATTCCAACATTCAGGTTAGGTGCTAAATTAAGCTTTACCACTCTCCGGGTAAATTCAGCAGACAACAAATTGATGATATTTTTCATGTTTTTTTTCTCCAGAAAATATGCTTTGACATTTAATTGAAATTGTCTCCTAAAGAGTAACATATGTACTGATCAGAATTGCCTCATTACACAGAATTTGTCATATGTTTCCATGGAGGAGAAATAAGATAAAAGTCTGAAAATTTTGATTGAACTAGAAACATGTTCACAGTACACGGATGCCCCCGCTGTGGGGTACCTGACTATAAAACTGCAAAATTCTACCTGGTACAAATGCCTTAACCTGAGTCTAACAGGGTCACGTACGTAAGTATGTACATGTATGTACTTACACACATTCATATAGAAGGACCTACATTCGTATGCACATACACATGTACCCACATATGCATATGCCCCCGACATCATCCAATACGGGGGCATAAAAAAGTCTTAACCCTTGTCCTACTGAATAAATGAAGATGCCATGCCCATTTCTGATTTTCAGCCAATCAGATTACTCGATCCAGATTGTTGATATAAATTTGCATACCGAATGACAAACAGTGCAGATCCAGATCAGCTGGCTTCTTCAGAAGCCAGCTGATCTGGATCTACACTGTTTGCAAAGCAGGACATATCCGGGTTCAGCACCGCGCTCGACATGACCCCATTGGGTTGATTGGGCCGTAAAACCTCAACACAAACAAACAAACAAACAAATCCGGGATCAGCAGGACTAGGGTTAATGTATTTACACTAAGTATTATGGACAGACAGGTCAAATGCTGCAGAATATGGCATCTGATCAGAGTCTGCACTGTTTGCCACTCATCCTGCAGTTTTTATGACACATCATCTTGTAGTAAAATGGACTTGTTCAAAATTTAGAAGTTTGGTTAGGAGTTGCTGTATTTAAAGTCATGGATAATGATATTGGCAACAACAGAATGTATATTATTGTAAAACAAAATAGAACAAATCACACCTGACTGCGATCAACAAATTTCTGATTTTGTCAACAGTTTTACTTTCTAAGTGTTCTGAATGGATCAGTTTGTAGAATGTCTGCCTTCAGACCAAGAGCTATGGATTTGATTCATAGCAGGGGGGGGAGGGGAAGGTGGGGGAGGGGGGCAGGAGGAGTCATTCATAAAATTGGCTGCTTTTTCACTTGATGCTTGGCATTAAGTAGAAGAGCTAAGGACTGGTTGCACTGGTGTCACTGCATTGCTTGCATTAAGGGAAGTCCGGTGGGAGTCAAACACTGCCGAAAAATGCTGTGGAATTTCCATATATTGATGCTGGGAAGTCAGGACCTCCAACTATTAAACATACGCTGGCCAGTATAAAGCAGATGTAGCCTGAACTCCTATTTAATTTGGTACTTAAGTGTTATATTTAGACCCTAAAGAAGAAGAAATTTACTTATTGATGAATATCATGGCAAAATATGAAATTTTATGGCAAAATATGAAATTTTACTTTCAGTTGTACTTCCAAGTTAATGCTTAGCACTTTGGGTAAAATTTTCAGCAGGCAACATTTTGAAATATTTTTTCTTATTTTTCACTGAAAATACAAGAAAAATATCACCAATTTGTCATCTGCTAATTTAGCCCAGAGAGTGGTAAAGGTTAAAATACCACTTTAATGTTAGTGCAAGTATGTAACTGGTGGTAGTATCAGTGTGGCTCAGAGTGATACTGCAGTGAGGCAGCCTGTGAGGAGGCAGCGCTATGAAAGGCATCAGTTCTCACCACCACATCCAGACACCACTATGATACGTATGACTGAAAAAATACTGACAGAAACGCTGGCCCTCTTTTTAAGAAGGTGGAAAATTTGACCCCAAAAACATATGAGAAAACTTCAGACTTCACCAAACCAAACACCAAATTTCATGAAAATCTGTAAATAAATGAAGCTTCTAGAATGTGAAAAAGTTCCATCTTCTTGACCGTATGACCTGCCTTTTCAGTCCAATTGACCCAGTGTCAATTTTATTTGGAATCTCTGAAGACAAATATGGTGTTCAAGTTTTATAAAATATATATTTACATGCAAATTCATATATAGAAATTCTAAAGTATTCATAAGTTTTTATTATTCTAATTCTTGATCTTATGACCCCTTTTTTTGACCCCAAATGACCTGGTTTAATGGGAGGTTTTATGAAGACAAAAAATCTGACCAAGTTCCATTGACAACAGAAGCTTCTTTCCTGTTAACCCTTAAAGTGCTGAGCAAATTGTAGCAGACAACATTCTAAAATTGATTTTATTTTTCAGATAAAATAGGCTTGATATTTTCATGTGAATCATCTGCTGATCTGATGGTTCACATAAAATATCAAGCCTTGTTTTCTCTGAAAAATGAAAACTTCAAAGTGTCATCTGCTGTAGCTGTGATTAGGGCTTTAAGAGTTAAAAAGATTATCCTGCTTCCATAACTTGTTAACAGTTTTTTTTGACACTTGCCATTGTCAAAGCTCATGGTAGATTTTCTTGTCACAAGGACTGCAGGGGCAGATCCAGAGGGATTTCTGGGAAATTTTGGTTGACTTTGAGAAATTTTGGATGCCATATTTACCATAAAAATTTCCACACCTTGCTCTTTACCCCTCCCCTAAAATTTCAACAAAACAATAAAGGAGAAAATCAGAAAGGCCACAATTACAAAGCCCAGCTGAAAGAATGATAGAGTAGAAACAAACAATGACAAGACATAATGGCAACTGTTGCAATAACTGACTTCAGAGGCTTATAATTCTATTAAATGGGGCTATGATCCTTGAAATGCCTTACAGGAGGAAAGTTCCATCTCATTGGCTAGCTGACACCAGCAGTGATAATGTGTTTGTATATCCCTTGCTTGCAAATTAAGAAGACCAGATTAAGAATGATTTCAAATTTTATTACCTGTACTGTGGTCTTTTAACCTTAACCACTCTCTGGGCAAATTCAGCAGATGACAATTTGATAATATTTTTCCTGCTTATTCCCCCAAACAGGGTTTGTCATTTCATGCAGACGGTTTGCTTAAAATGTCAAAACCTGTATTTTGGGGGGGGTGGGGGGGGGGGGTGGGGGGGGGTGGAGTGGGGAGGGGGAATTAAAAAAAAAAATTAAAAATGTTGCCTGATGAAAATTTTATCCAGCATGCTAAGTGTTAACCAGCTTTTGACTGGGCAGCTGGCATGAAAATTATTATACATGTATCTGTAAACATTTAATGAAGATCTGCTGAGGTGATAGCTATTAATCATGACCATTTCTCTTAGAGAACTAGATTGTATTCTTGATAAGCTCTCAATTCTAAGCCAATCAGATGATAGGCAACCTGCACAGAACATGTTTTGTACTCTATACTGGAAGCTGTTAGCCCCGTTAGTAGAATCATAAGCATCTGCTGACTTACAAAGAACTGTAGCATAAGAACCACATTGAAAGATCAGCAGGAACAACAACTTGTGGGGTGAAGGGGCTTAAACTAGTTTTACATGATGACAACCTCATCCTTAATTCTGATCAACGCAAAATTACAAATATGTGTGTGCTCTGCATAAGGTCTCGTCCGCATCAGTGAAATCATGTCCATTTTTGGAGGGTTTTTTCAAAAATCCATCCTTTGAAATAGCAATGTCATGTGGGCAGGTGGGAGGGCATCTGTCGAGGTTTACCTTTTGGTTAACCTCTTTGAAAAACCGGTCCTTAATGCTGTTAGGTGTTTTTCTTGTACTACCTGTGAAGACAGTTTGCATGAAATGTCAAATCCTGTTTTCTGAGAAAAATCAGAAAATTATTTCAAACTGGTGTATTGCTGAAATTTTTACTCAGCATGCTTTGTGTTAAAGACTGTTCAATACCAGACCTTCCATGGAATACAGCACCCATTAGGGAATAAGCAGTTCTATCTTTGATATGAAATTTTTTGTCAATAGGCTTATAAGTTTAAATTTTCCATATTGGTACTTATTCAACCTCCAGCTGAAGAGTGCTGGGCAAGAGAGATAAAAAGTTGAAACTGACATCCTCTATAGTGTAATAGTTAACATGTCCATGGGATCTGTGTTAGGACCTTTGCTATTTTTAATTTTCATAAATGATTTACCATCAGTTTTATCTGAAAAAGTTCGTTCGATTGATTTATATACTGATGATACAACATTTATGACATGCAGTCTGATTTAGAAACACTACAATCTAATTTACAACATTCTCTTATTAAACTGCAAAAATGGGGTAAACAAAATGGCATGCTTCTTAAAGCCGAAAAAACAAAAATAATGTTAATTACTACTAGACAGAAGCGTATAAGGCTACATGAAGATCTTTTCAATTTAACATACAATGATATCAATTTACAATTGACAACCGGTGATAAAATACTAGGTGTAAATGTTGATCAGAATTTGCAGTGGACTAATCATTTTCAATATGTTTGTAAAAAGATTTCATCATATATCTGGCTTCTATCAAAGATACATTCATATTTAATTATGGAGCATAGTTTTATAGAGCTTACATCCAACCACATTTTAATTATTGCAATATTGTATGGGGAAATTCATCTGATAATAATGTTTCACAACTAACTAAACTTCAAAGGCGAGTTTGCAAAATTATTTTAGGGTCTGAACATTCAGACCTTGATAGTGCATGGAGACGACTTAATATTTTGTCTTTTGATCAAAATGTACTTGTCAACAAAGCAAAAATAATGTATTATAAAGTGGACATGATATGGTTCTGCAATGTATTAAAGATCTTTTTCAGCTACGAGCGGACACAGTACCTGATACCTCATTACGATCTTTCTCGAATCAGAATTTTTATATTCCCAAACCTAATATAAGCTTGTTTAAGAACAGTTTACCATACTCTGGACCAGTTATATGGAACACAATTCCATCTGATATTAAGAATTCATTAACGCTCAATATTTTTACTAGGAATGTAGTCAAAAGGATTGCAAACGAATAACTCATTTCATGAATTAGACATACCTCCACCACAGATTTGCATTGTAAATCTCATTTTCGTATAATTTCTCCACCACATGTTATCATTGTAAATATCATTTTCATGTAACATATGTAACTTTTGGTTATTCTATTTTTCACGATGGTTTTCCTCTGACTGTCATTTTAATGTGTTTGTATATATTGTTCGTGTCATGTAGATGCTTTTTTAAAAAGAGGGCCCCATGGAAGACTGGTTGTACCAAATGGATCACCCTCTCTAAATAAAGAACTTACTTACTTACTTCCTTACTATAAGTCTATAAGTAGGTCTTGGGTTTGATCCACATGGCAGACATACATTTTCACAAACTTTTTCTCTTCTTTGTTTTTTCTTTTTCTTTTTTTTTTTTTTTGATTTTACAATTTGTAATCATACTTGTCATCATAAATGATATTTTTGATTCCATTCCGACATTTGAGTCTGGACTGAATTGTGCCTTACCACCTGCTTACGTATAAAAAAAATCAGATTTCCTGAAAAAACAAAAAACAAAAAAAAAAAACAGGGCCTGGTACTATTGACGGCTGTCCTTTTTAAAGACACTTCAATATTTATGGATCATTTGGAGTGTTTAAATCTTTCCCCCACTAGTGGCAACTTTTGTCATCTGCTGATAACCTTTGCAAACAGTTTGGACCCAGATAAGGCCTGACCTTTTGACCCAGATCAGGCCCGACAAAACATCGGGCCTGATCTGGATCCAAACTGTTTGACACTCTGACACTCTGAAAGATTTTTTTGAAAAAGTTAAAAAAAAAAAAAAAAAAGCCACAGACGACAAAAAAAGCATGCAAAATTACCCAGCAAGCAAAGAGTTGAGGACATCATGGTACAAGTTGGTCCTCAGCTGGTACCACCTTTATTATCTTTTCTTTATTATTAATATAAACATTGCATAATTGTTTAACTTATTCCAGGTATGAGAAAGTATATTAGATTATGCAAAACATTTTATTAGTTAATACATGGTCCTTTGATGATGTTTTATTGACAATATGTTTACAGAAGATAACATTCTAATGCTCATGTCCATTAACCTTTAAAGCACTAATCACAACTGCCACAGACAGCATTTAAATTTTATTTTTTTATTATTTTTTTGAGAAAATAAGGCTTGGGATTTCATGTGGATTGTCTGCCTCGCAGACACTTCTCATAAATGCCCACTTATTTTCTCTGAAAATGACAAAATCAATTTTAGAATGTCATCTGCCACATTTGCATAGCTCCTTTAAGGATTAACCTTTAACCTAATGAATTTAAATAGTGCTCTTATTTTTCAGAGAAAATAAGGCTTGACAAATTTGTTCAAGTTGTCTCCAAAATGACAATTTGAATAAAACATCAAGCCTTATTTTCTCTGAAAAATACTTGGAGACAATTTGAATGAAAGTATTTTTCATAGAAAGTAAAGCCTCACATTGCATTCAAATTGTCTCCAAAGAAAACAAGGCTTGGGAGTTCAGACAATTTTAGAGAGATGTCAAACCTTACTTTTCTGAAAAAAAAAGACAACAAAAAAAAAGCAAAAACAACAAAACATCAACAGTTTACCATCTGCTGATCTAGCCATCAGAGTGCTAATGGTTAAGGGCTGCTGTAAGTTTTAACAACCTAGATATTTAACCCTTTATCTGTTAAATTTAAATAGTACTATGTAGTAGACAACATTTTAACCCTTGTCCTGCTGAATAAATTAAGATGCCACACTCACTTATAAATTTCAGCCAGTCAGATTACTTGATCAAGGTTGTCCCTATAAATTCATATACTTGATGGCAAACAGTGCAGATCCAGATCAGTTGGCATCAGAAGCCAACTGATCTGGATCTACACTGTTTGCAAAGACAGGATATATCCGGGTTCAGCAGGACAAGGGTTAAAATATTTTTTCTTGGCTTTGCACAAAAAAGACTTGCTAATTCATGCAAATTGTCTCCCTTGCAATGGAAAATCTTGTTTTCTGGGCATACAGAATAAAAATATCATCATCTGTTGTGTGTTGATTTCAACATCAGCAAACAGTGGGGCTAAGGGCAAGCGAGGACAGAAGAGAACATTTCTATCATCTTATAAATTTATCCAAAGTCTTTGGACAGATATGCCTGAGCAAACAGTATAGACCCAGATCAGATGCTGCATGGGTCAACATTGTTTGATCAGGGTCTACATTGTTTGCCACTCATCCAGCAATATTTTAGACACATCAACAGGTAGTAAAATAGACTTGTTCAAATTTTAAGAGAAGTATGGTAAGAGATAAGGTTTTCAAATACTTAGGTTATATACGGTAGAAACAAGGATATCATGCCTAATTTTCTAAGTATACCACAAAACTTCAGATAAGGTTCTTGATTATTGGATATCTTTCTCATAATTTTCATTGGGAATATGATTTTTAATTGGCTAAATTAAATGTTCAGTATTTGTATTTGTTTATATTTAACCTTTGTATTGCTGAATAAATTAAGAGGTCACACCCATTTCTACTTGTCAGCCATTCAGATTACTTTATCCAGATGGTTGATATAAAGTCACATTCTGAATGACAAACAGTGCAGATCCAGATGAGTTGTTCTTCAGAAGCCAACTGATCTGGATCTACACTGTTTGCAAAGACAGGGTATATCCAGGTTCAGCGGGACAAGGGTTAAAATGTTGAATATCTTGCTCTGATTAGCTGCATGTTTTTTCAGAAAAAAACTTGGGGATATTCTTATCTCATCTGTCCACACACCCATCCCATCCATCTGAGGGCCATCAATCCATCTGAGGTCCATCCATCCATCCGTCCATCTGATTGCATCATTGATTTGTGTTGTGCAAGTGATGAACCTGGTGATAATTTAGAATTTCTTTTTTGCAGAGGCAGAAGCAGAATATTGTTGTTGGAACTCATTAGAATTGACTTAGGTTACTGTTTAAAATTGTCTCACATGCAATTCTGGGGAATGTCAACATCATATTATGGTTAGAGGAATAACAATAAATAACTTCTGAATAGTTTGTCATAGCTCCAGATAAGGCCTTTTTTTTTTTTCAACCAAAAAATACTGATAGTTTTCTTATTATTCCACAAAATATATGTTGTGGATACTCATTAGAAGTGCCTCTGTGAGGCACTTCTAATGAGTACCCACATCATATGTTTCCATAGAGAAATAAGAAATTATTTACCAGGATTTACTCGTAGCTGGAGCTGTGCTTCAATTTCCACTTTATGGGGAGAGAACCTGTGCAAACAAACTGTGCTACTGTTGGGTAGCTCAACTTGCTATGGAGTAAAGCAATATTGATCAATGACTTACAGGAGTCTGCATGGCTGAGTGGTTAATATTCCTGACTTTAGTTCATGAGTTCTCAGGTTTGTATCCCACTGGAGACAGAATTCAGCTTATGACTGTCTGGCATTTCATTGCACAGTGCTTTTTATTACCATCCTTTCCCCCGCCGGGTCCGCAACATTCTTTGGTGGAGATTGATCATGAAATATTTTCTACGGTCGTTCTCTCCCTTTCGCTGATTCAAGAAGGGCAGTTGTCGGTTTCTGGTGAAAGAATGTGCACAATACTGGTTAACCGCTTAGAGGACTAAGCCTGCCCAGTAAAAGTGTGGTTAGGTAAACTGACCACGCTCCACATGACCCCTATTGGGTTGACTGGGTCGTAAAACCTCAACACAAACAAATCATCTTGTCATTATCCCTGCAGACCAAAACAATGTTTTTGCAAACAGTGTAGATCCTGATGAGACAGCTCGTTATGAGCTGTCTCATCAGGATCTACACTGTTTGCCGTTCTCTTTTGATTTTTTACTGAGCCCCTATTTGGAACAATGGTTCTGAACTGATTTTAAAGATGGAAGAGTCCACTTCAGAAACCCAGGGATAAAAGGGTTAAATACTGTTAAAACAGATGTAAAACACCAAATACTGTTAAAACAGATGTAAAACACCAAATCATCACATGACTACAGTGTTCTTTTGTGCAAAGCTGTAAAATCTGTTAGCCCTACCATCATCCCAAAGTGATAGATATTTTGTTGATGGGTTGTAAGATATTAAAGAACCTTCAGGTTCGCACATAATATTCTGGCTCTTTTGTCCGACAAAGTAACATGTTTTTCTATGGTGATAGAGTTCAGCATTTTAAGTTGTCTCCCTTTGATTGATGGGCAAACTATCAAGTACAATATCAGGGGAAGCAACAGGCTACTTGTTTTTGCCTCCCTTCTGAAAAGAGGTATACTCTTAAAGGACAGAACTTGCTACCCTAGAGTAGACCCTTTTTCAGAAGGGGCTTGGCTTGCAAAAAGCAAACAGTCACAAAAGTACGCAGATTCAAGAAGGGCAGTTGTCAGTTTCTGGCGAAAGAATGTGCACAATACTGGTTAACTGCTTAGAGGACTAAGCCTGCCCAGTAACCGTGTGGTTAGGTAAACTGGCCGCGCTCGACATGACCCCATTGGGTTGACTGGGCCGTAAAACCTCAACACAAACAAAATCTCCCTTGTACAGAATGTTACAAATGTACCAGGCCCTGAGATTATAAAAAGTTTTCGTGCTCAACTCAGCTGAGCATGAAATTTTTCATACTAATTAATGTCAAATTACATCTTCTCACAATGGCAAATTCTTTCTTGCTTAACATGGCTGAGCAGGAAAATGCCAACAATTATTCAACTGAGATGAGCATGAAGAAAGTTTTATAACCTCAGGGCCAGTAATATCCAGTCTCCTAAAGGGGGAACCCCTAGAGTGCCATTCAAAAACTTTAACAGATGATATTCTGAAACTTTATTTTCCTCCCAAATAAGGCTTGATGTTTCATTTGAATTGTCAGCTAGGCAGAAATGTCAAGCCTTATTTTTTTGTGAAAAAAAAAAATAGATAACTTAGCCCTTAAACTGCCAATCACAACAATTGTTGTCTGCCTTGTCATCTGCTTATGATTTTAAAAGTCATTTTTGCAAACAGTGTGGACCCAGATCAGACTGCTCCTCTAGGAGCAGTCTGCTCTGGGTCCACACTGTTTGCCTGTATGCAAAAATGGGTTTCAAAAGTTTGTAAGAATATTCAGCAGACGAATAAACAGACGACATTTTCAGATACAGGTTTACTTGGCATTTTAAGGGTTAGAATGTAATCTTCTGCTGTTGTGATTGGTGCTGTAAGGGTAAAATGACAGGCAAACGTTCAGGTGAGCTATGCAGTTGGGCAATAGCTCTTGTTTTATGTCATAGCAGATTGACGGCAATTAGGTGTATCTTGTTAGTGATTTTAAACCAGTTCACCTGACATTCTTTACTTACTGGGTAGATAGATTAACCAAGTTGTTGTTTGTGTATTTTATCAGGTTGAAGGCAAAGAAATTTCATTTGGAGAGTCGAGTGCTGACGAGAAAGCACCTCTATTACCTCCACCTGTTCCAGCAGAAGCTGTCAATATGGAGGGCAGCAAGGAAGAAATAATTGAGCCAAAGAAAGGAATAACGAGGGAACGCCTCTTTGTTGTCATGAGTATTCTTGTCACAGAATTATGTGAACGACTGACATATTACAGTGTTGTTGCCAATATGGTGCTTTTCTGTACGTCGATTCTGAAAATGACGAGTGATGATGCATCGGTTGTTACTCTTGTCTTTGCAGGTAAGGCATCTAAACAGATTTAGCCAATGTAATTACCTGAACTATTTAAGCTGTATAAGTACACTGAACCTTTTTATTATAAGACTTTATTTTAAGATGGTTATAATAAGATGCTTATTATAAGATGGTTTCGGATATAGGGCAGTTTACAGGTGGACCCTAAAAGGGTTATATTCAAACAAAAATGTATGGATTATATAGAAAAATGACCTTTTATGGTAAATTTTCTATATAATATATACATTTTTGTTTGGATACAATATGTATAGATAATATAGAAAAATGACTGTATACATTTTTGTTTGGATACATCACAGTTGTTTAGCTAACACAGTGTTTGCTTTGGATCCCAGTAATAGTGTTATAAAAAGGTTGTGGTGTACCAGTAATATGTTACATACTTATTGCCTGCAGTAGTAAGGTAACATGCTCTGTCTGAAAGGCTTTTATGAAGCCTGGTCCTGCTGAACCCAGATTTGTCCTGCCTTTCCAAACAGTATTTGAACTTGTATCAACAACTAGATCAAGTAATCTGATTGGCTGAAAAATTGGAAGTGGGCATGGCATCTGAAGTTATTCAGCAGGACAAGGGTTAACCAGTTGTCTCTAAAGGTGGCAGACCTTATTCTCACTAAAAAAGTAAAAAAAAAATAAATAAACAAAATTTTGTCTACAAATTTTTGTCCCCCGCCTTTACTCCTCCCACAGTTTTTGTCCGATCCTTTTGAAACTTTACAGGTGCTTCAAGGATGGTCTGAAGATATGCATGTGGTTTTTTCGGAATCCTGAAATTATTTTTTATCACTTTTTACACATTTTGAACTTAGACATTTTTTGAGTTCTAATATTACAGAAGTGTATAGGGAGTGGGTACCTTGTCACCTTAACTCCTCCCACAGTTTTTGGCCGATCGTTTTGAAACTTTACATGGCTTTTAGGATGGCCTGAAGATATGCATATGGATTTTTTAGAATCCTGAAATAATTTTTTATCACTTTTTCTGCATTTTTAACTTAGACATTTTTTTAGTTCTAATATTACAGAAGTGTATAGGGAGTAGGTACCTTGTCCCCTTAACTCCTCCCACAGTTTTTGGCCGATCCTTTTGAAACTTTACCAGGGCTTTTAGGGTGGCCTAAAGATATGCATTTGGTTTTTTCAGAATCCTGAAATAATTTTTTATCACTTTTTCCGCATTTTTAACTTAGACATTTTTTGAGTTCTAATACTACAGAAGCGTATAGGGAATAGGTACCTTGTCCCCGTAACTCCTACCACAGTTTTAAGCCGATCCTTTTGAAACTTTACAGGTGCTTTAAGGATGGTCTGAACTTCTGAAGATATGCATGTGGTTTTTTCAGAATCCTGAAATTATCCTGAAATTGTTTTTTATCACTGGTTTCCTGCTTCAATACTTAGGTAAGTGATACAGGACCAATGGTCCTCTGGTTAACTTAGCCATTTTTAACACCTCAAATAAAAATAAGGCCGGGGACATAAATTCCCTATGGAATTTGCTTGTTTTTAGTGTAATGAATACATCTCTAAGGAAAATAACTCTGGCATTGGAAATAGTTGCTTCATTTCACATCGGAAGCTTCTCATAAAGAAAAAAAGTTAATCCCTCTAGAAGCAGATTCTTTTCTTGAAGAGTAGCCCTTATTTTTAGCTCATCTGAGCTTTTCTCATGGTGATCTGTTATTACTTTTTGTTCATTGTCTGCATATCTGTGAGTCCATCAGTCTGTTAACACTTTTTTAATGACATCTGCTCTGAAGTCACTCAATCGGTTATAATCTAAGTTGGTAGAAATGATGCCTGGGTTGGGGTATATAAGTTGTTTTTTTTTTTCATGGTCTGATTGGTTGCCATGGCAAGCAAAAGGTCTCCTATAGACTTTTAATGGGGAAAATGGTTATAATAACATTTTTTTTTTTTGTTTATTGTAACCAGTGAAGCAGTTTGAACATACTTGGCTGAATTGAATATGCCTTGGGTGAGGGTCATCTCCTGTTTTGATTGGTTGCCATGGTAACCATTAGTTTTAAAATAACAAATATTTAAACAACATTTTCTCTGAAAGCTTTGAATGGGGTTTTAGCTCAGCTGAGCCTTTAGGCTCGTAGGTGAGCTTATAATATAGGCAGGCTCCATCATCCATCCGTGGTTGTCGTTGTTCATTGTCCACACTCTTCAAAATATCTTTTTCTCAGAAACCACTTGTCCATTCAAAGCCAAATTTTATATGGAGCTGCCATGGGGTGTGGGAAAGAAGGTTTGTTTGCCACATCTGGGTCACATGACCAAGATGGCTGTCATGCCCATATATGTTAAAAAACCTTTAAAACTCCTCATCTCCGGAACCAAAGGGCCAATGGCCCTGAGGCTTGGTATGCAGCATTGGGGATAAGGGCCCAATAAAGTTTGAAAAAAATTATAACCTTGGGTTGACTTGACCTTTTTTACAGGAAAGGTCATTTCTTTTATGTACATAAGACTTCTATAGGCAAAACTTCAAAAAAAAATTCTTGTCTGAAACTAGAAACCTCAGGTCTTTGATATTTGGTATGTAGCTTTATCCTGTAGACCTCTGCCAAGGTTGTTCAAATTATAGACCTGGGGTCAAAAATGGTATTGCCCTGGGGCTCACTTGTTTTACATACTCATGTAGGGAAAAAACTTTAAAAATCTTCTTGTCTGAAAGTGGAAGGCCCAGGCCTTTGATATTTGGTATATACTATATAGCTTTATGTAATGTACTTCTACAAAGATTGTTGAAATTAAAGCCTCAAGGTCAAAAATGGCTCTACCCAGGGTGTCACTTGTTTTACCTAGACCTATATAGGGAAAAATTTTAAAAATCTTCTTGTGTGAAAATGGAAGGCCCAGGCCCTCAGTATTTGGTATATGGCTTTATCTAGTAGGCCTTTACCAAGATTTTCTTTTAAATTATAGCCCTGGGGTTAAAAATAGCCCTGCCCCGGGGATCACTTGTTCTACATAGACACATTTAGGGAAAGACTTTAAAAAATCTACTTGTCTGAAACTAGAAGGCCCAGGCCATATTTGGTATGTAGTTTCATCTAGTGCACCTCTTCCAAGATTGTTCAAATTGTAGCCCTGGGGTAAAAAATGGACCCACCCCAGGGTGCACGTGTTTCACAGTCTCATTTAAGGAAAAACTTTAAAAATATTCTTGTCTAAAAACTAGAAGGCCCATACCTTTGATATATGGTATGTAGCTTCAGCTAGAGGGCCTTTACCAAGATTGCTCAAATTATGGCCCTGGGGTGAAAATAGCTCCATCCCGCAGGTCACATGTCTCACATAGACTTGTATGGGGAAAAACTTTAAAAATCTTCTTGTGTTAAACTAGAAGGCCTAGGCAGTTGACATTTGGTACTTAGTTTTTTTAGTGGACCTCTACCAAGATTTTTCACATTATAGCCCCGGGTCAAGAGGGGTCACTTGTTTTACATAGACTCATATGGGAAAAAACTTTAAAAATCTTCTTGTGTGAAACTAGAAGGCACAGCCTTTGATATTTGGTATATCACTTTATCAAAATAACATCAATTTGTCATGTACTGAATCTGCCCAGAGAGTGGTACTAGCAATTCAAGATGACCAAATACATGATATTGTAGGTGATATACATATACATTGTATATTGTAGGTGGGAGAAGTTCACTAAAATCAACAATAAGCAAACTAAAATTGATAAATTTAGTAGCTGTCTGTTTTTTAGTTAATTTTGGTGAAACAGAGGCTGCACCTCTCCTGTCATAAGCAAACTAATGGTGATAAGAGTACTGTCAATGTTGTTTCTATTCTTATATTGCTGTTTGTAATTCGTAACCTATTATCCTGCATATTATTGCATTCTGTTTTATGTACATATATGTGCATGGGCCTTTTGGGCTTATTGCATTAACCCTTAAACTGCATATCACAACAATTGTCGTCTGCTTTGTCCTCTAGGAGCAGTCTGATCAGGGTCCACACTGTTTGTCTGTATGCAAAAATAGGTCGTCTGCTTTGTCATCTGCTTGTGATTTTAAAAGTCTTTTTTGCAAACAGTGTGGACCCAGATCAGACTGCTCCTCTAGGAGCAGTCTGATCAGGGTCCACACTGTTTGTCTGTATGCAAAAATAGGTTTAAAAAGTCTGCAAGAATATTCAGCAGACGACATAAACAGATGACATTTTCAGATGCAGGTTTTGTTGGCATTTTAAGGGTTAATAAAGTATCTACAACTGAAGTGTATGGTTGCTATGTCTGAGACACCTGACCGATTTTAGAGCTTACAACTTAAGAATGCTATCTTTGTAGGTAACTGACAAGTACTTGTTTAGTACATACAAGAGCCATGTGTTGATATGACATGTCAGTTGCAGTGTAATTGTATGTCCAGATAAAGCACCTTTTTCTTCAACCAAAAATTGTTGATATTTTTCTTATTTCTCCATGAAAACATATGTTGTGGTACTCATTAGAAGTGCCTTGGTGAGGCACTTCTAATGAGTACCCACATCATATGTTTTCATTGTGAAATAAAAAAGATATTTTTGTATTACGCCCTGTTATCTGAAGCTTTGAGTATTTTATTGGAAAGGTCATAAACTTAAGTTTTATCTTTAAATGAGAGATTATATTGTTTAGATTTATTTCTTATTTTTGCCACTCTAAGCAGGAGCTACTGAAGAATAGTGACCTTCACTGAGGAAATCAATCAACTCTAAGTACTGGGACAGACAGGCCTGAGCAAACAGTGGGGACCCAGATCAGTTGGTTGATTTGGGGTTTAACCGCCCAGTCAACACTTTTAAGCCAAGCCAGTCAGTTTAAATAATAACACTTTTCCTTGGCAGGCAGACCCAGACTAGACTACCGTCTTTTCGACGTCTATTGGAAAGATGTTTTTTTTTTGTTTTTTTTTCTTTATTTTATTTCAAATGAAAATATTTTGTTCTGACTGACCATATCTTATCAGAAACCATTTGTCTTTTCTGTTCCTGTGGTTTATTCTCAAATATGTACACTAAAATTGAATTTATGGCCAAAACTTAGTCTAACCTATGCAGTTTCTATATTAAAGTGATTTTTTGTAATTTTGTCAAAGAAAATATTTTTTACTTTTCTTTGCTGAATTTGAATTATTAAATTCTCCATATTCCTTAAAAGTAGATATTTAATATCCAAGAAAGGATTAATAAATTGATGATATAATATTAATACGATCGTAAAATGTGTCATCTGACAGCCCATAAAAATTCATTTTCATGTTTTTGAACTGGATCAAAAATGAAACAATTTTTTATCATATCTCTGAATTAATATTAGCAACATTAATTCAGAGATATGATAAAAATTTATTTCATTTTTGATCCAGTAAAAAAAAGAGAGACTGAAATTTTACAGGGTGCCATTTACCACATTTTATGATTGGATTAGTATTTTTTAAACTTTTCTTGGATAATAAAATGTCTATTTTTGAGTATTACAGAGCCTTTAATGTTACACAACAATATTGTGAAAATTTTAGAAAAATTCAACGACCCAGACTTGTTGAAAATCTGCCTCTAAGAGACCTACTCTACAGACTTCTGCATAATTTGCATTCATTTTTACTTGACAGTATTTGATTTTTTAAAAACAAATGACTAGAATAAACCTTTTTGTGCATAGGTAGTTACTACAAATGGTATTACATTAACCCATTGAAGACTGGAGACTGGGGTGGTTGGGTGAGGCAAAGGTGTCATGTTTCTTGCGTCACTGGGGCGTCCAGCTGATATTGGCATACAGTTGGGCAAGACCTGCTATCTTTGCAGCAGGTAAGGCTAAAGGAGGAATGTTTTTATTTCTTCTGTTTCTTCACTTTCATTCATTTTCCTCTTTCTCCCCTGTCCCTCTCTTTCATCTCCTATACTATCTCTTCTATCTCTCTTCTCTCAATCTTTGGGAGATGAAGCAAAATGACCCATAATGGTTGACATGTCTTTAAACCCCAACACAATAAAACAACTAGATCGGGCAGTCGATGGCACACCATCGCAAATCCCCACGCTTCTGGCAGAAATTGCCCTTGTACCACACAGCATAGTTTTAAGCAACCAGGCAAAATTCTACTTGTATGTTATTCTACTCATCATTCCCTTCAATTTGATATGACACATGACCATGTTGTGAGAAACTTAATTTTTGACCCCGCCCCACCCCCCAAGTCCCACCCCAAAGGGTGTTTCTGGGGTCACAAAGTAAATCCCGTTCAATATGTTTTACATCTATCACTACTGAGTATATGTGCACATTTTCGCATAAAAATCTTTAAAATTGACTTTGAAAATGGAAATTGTTAATATTTGACCTTTTGACCCCTCCCCAGGGCCCCTGGGGTCGGGGCCAAAAATAAACGTGCTCATGCACGCCCCACTTGTGTAAGCAAGCCATTCACCAAATTTGGTTGGATTCTGTCCAGCAGTTTGGGAGGAGGTAACATGACGGACGGACAGACGAACGGACGGACAGACGGACGGAGGCGATAACAATATCCCCGATGCTTTTTCTAAAAAGCATGGGGATAATAATGAAGACTTGACCCCTTAACGGGTAACTGGCAAACAGTGTAGACCCTGATCAGAAACCACAGAATGCAGCATCTGATCAGGGTCTCCACTGTTTGCAAATAGTTTAGCCATTTTTCTCTAGGAATATCTACATCATATAGCCTGACATACCTAAAATTGAAAATAGACTCTTCATATAAACTGTATATTGTGTGGGAGAGTTTACTCAGTCTTTAATGGGTTAAAAAATCTAAGCTGTTTGTCATATATCTGGCACTGTTTAGACACATCAGCAAGTATTCAAATGTCCTTGTTCAAATTTTAGGAGAAATATGGTCAGGAGTTCAGTTGTCCCAATATATAGGGTAAATAATTAATATGACATCTTATCATAAATATTCAAACAGAAATGCTTGAGAAAAATAATGTAGACCCATATCAGACTGCTCCTAAGGAGCACTTTTGGCCATGAGTCAGACTGCACCATAGGTTAAGGAGAACTAGTATATTATTTTCTTTTACTCAGCCATCCCTCTGCCTCCCACAGAACTTTCATGGAGATTGATAATGAAATCATTTCTGTGATCTTTCTCCCCAGTCCACTGATTCAAGAAGGGCAGTTGTCAGTTACTGGCGACAGTATGTGCACAAGTCTTGTTAACAGTGAGGAGGAGGATTAAGCCTGCCGATGAAAAGTGTGAGTAGATTAACTGACCAGCCGGACATGACCTTAACCCTTAAACTGCCAATCACAATAATTGTTGTCTGCTTTGTCATCTGCTTATGATTTTAAAAGTCATTTTTGCAAACAGTGTGGACCCAGATCAGACTGCTCCTCTAGGAGCAATCTGATCTGGGTCCACACTGTTTGCTGGTATGCAAAAATAGGTTTGAAACGTTTGCAAGAATATTCAGCAGACGACATTTTCAGATGCAGGTTTTCTTCGCGTTTTAAGGGTTAATAATTTTGACTGGGCCATAAAACTCCCAAATCAAATATCAAACAACTCAGTTGAATTATAACAATGTATGCTATGGTACTCATATGAATTGCTGAGGCAGTTTCAATGAGTATCCACCACTCATTTTTCTCTGGAAAATAAGAAAAAAAGCTTTATCTAGTTAATTCTCTTTTTCTAGAACTATGTGACATGACATGTCTTTTTTCTCTTCTACAGGGACTGTGTACATTATTCCTGTGTTTGGAGGATATGTGGCAGATTCTTTTGCTGGCAAATTCAACACCATCCTTGGATCTGGTCTCATTTATGTCTTAGGTAAGACTGCTTCCCTTTTTACCATCACCACTTTCTGAGCGAATTCAGCAGACAACAAATTGATATTTTTCTCATTTTTCCGAGAAAAAAGGTTTCGGCATTTCATGCAGATTGTCTCCTCAGGAGTTGTTCAGTGAAAAAATGGCATTTATTTGTGGATACTTTAATAAGTTATGGATCTAGCTAAACATTATACAATTGATTACAATTGGATATAACATGATATCCACCAGAGAATACCAATATTGACCGAGGTGATAGCTGAGCTGAATATTGGTATTCAGTGGTGGATATCAACATCATATCCAATACCTTGACAGTCAATAATTGTTTTATTTATATAGTTTATTTTCTGTCTTCGTAACTGTGGCAGTTATAGTCAACATCAGACCCTATTAATATAAAAAGCATGCATAGACATCTGCGTCACTTCTGACTTCACTAAAAGTTGATATTCACTGGGAGGAGTGTAAGCCGTTGCATATCAGATATATTCACTAGGTTGAAAACAGCTCTCAGCCAATGAAAGACTGTCTGTTTTAAAGTTATATGATAATAACAGTTATTTTCTGTGTTGTAAGTTAACTTTCTTTCAACCTATTAAAATGAAATCAATATAATTTCTTAATGGCCTTTAAGCATAGGTTCATTTCAAAAACAACACTTACACAACAATTCTTTTGCTTGATGCAGGTTAAATTAGCATGGTTAAAATGAAAGACCAGGAAAAAAAGAAAAACATGTATAATATACTATACAGGTAAATTACCCTAAATAACCAGAGTTGGAGCAAACATTTTGTGCCCAGACCAGACAACTCAGCTTGTCTGAAAATTTGTCCATTTTATACTTGTTCCTTGTTCATGCGTCAAAAAATTGCTAAATGACTGGTAAACTGTGTAGACCCTAATCAGATGGCACAGGCCTGTCTGTCCCAGTAGATAGGATAATAAAGTAGGTTGTTTAAGATATACAATATACAGGTCTCTTTTTCTTTTCTCAGGTCTGGTATTGCTACCAGCATCTGCTGTTGATTACACTCACTGGTTCCATGATGGACAAGACCTCAGCCAGGTGAGTTCAATGTTTTGCATTATCTAGCTATAAATATTGAATGATTAAAATGTGCAAAAAAAAAAAAAAAAAAAAAAAAAAAAGAGGAGCGAGCATGCGGATATCACTTGATATCAGCATGCTTATTTGATATTGCATGTTTATAAGGATGCTTTGAATAATATTGTTACATGACATTGCTTTTGATAATGCCTTAGGGCAATCACATAGTGCCAAAACATGTAACATATTTGTGCAGACTCTGAATTTTAGTTCATACAAATTTTGAGATTACATGTACTAACAACTGAAAATGATGCAAAATATTTATAGTTATATAATAAAAGTGGTGAATATTGCCCCTCTTGGGATGCCAAAGGCTGCTCGCAAGCTTGTCCTTTGATTTCCCAACTCGGGGACAATGTTCACCAATATCAGTGCAATAACTCTATATAATTATCCTGTGCAATATTTAAACCCTAGTCCTGCTGAATCCGGATATGCCCTGCCTTTGCAAACAATGTAGATCCAGATCAGTTGGCTTCTGAAGAAGCCAACTGATCTTGATCTGCACTGTTTGCCATTAAGTATGCAAATATGTATCAACAAGCAAGATCAAGCAATCTGATTGGCTTACAATTTGAAGTGGGTGTGGCATCTTAATTTATTCAGCATGACAAGGGTTAAAAGCATGCAAAAATGTATAATGAAGGAATTTGCTCCCAAGCAAAAGAAATTGTTCCCATTGATCCCTTTAGACCCATTTTCAGAAGGGAATTGGTGTGCAGGAAAGCAAACAGCAGGTTACAAAAGTTGTCTCCCTTGTAAAAAAATGGCAGAAAATCAACCAAGTATATTCAGTCCCCTTAGAGGGAAAACTTTGCTACACCCTTTGAGAAAGGATATACATGTATATACCAGTGAAGTAAATTCTTTTCTCCTTGAGTGGTCTTCCTTGGAAAAAGGGGCGTAATCTTTCAGCTTGAGTGCTTTGTATTGAGGTGTTTTTGAGATATTTGGCAGACGTATTAAGACTGAGGACTAGAGCACCTGATTAACTTATGAACAAAAAAAAACTTTTTGAGAGTTATGCCCCTTTTCAGGTAGGGACAAGTCTGTAACGGTGCAAAATGTTGACAGTGTTCTACTAACACACATTTTTACAAACACACATTTCTAATTTTACCTTGTTTTCCAAGAAAATAAGGCATGACATTTCTTGTAAATTGTCTGACTAGCAGACAATTCACATGACATGTCAAACCTTATTTTCTTGCAAAAATATTTTTGTCAGTGTCATCTGCTAGTTTTGTATGGTTCTTCAAAAGGTAACTGTTGTGGTGCTAATCTCAGAATGTGCTATTTTATTATTTCAGGAAGCTAGAAAAGCTTACTTTTTCTTGGGTCTGGTATTTGTTGCCATAGGAACTGGTGGTATCAAGGCAAATGTAGGACCATTTGGTGCCCAGCAAGTCGATGATCTGGGAGCAGATGCTGTGCAATCTTTCTTTAACTGGTATGTATTTGCTCTAACTGTCCAGTCAAGCAAAATTATAGCAGATGACTTTCTCTAATTTTTAGCTCATTTGAGCACAAAGTGCTCAAGGTGAGCTATTGTGATCACCCTGTGTGCATCGTGTCTCATCCGTCATCAACAATTTCTTTAAACAACATCCCCGCTTAAACTACTGGTCCAATTTCCTCCCAACTTTACAGGATTGTTTCACTCATGTCCCTTTACCAAAATTGCTAAAATGGTTCAGCTCCACTGAATAGGATGGCCACCAGAGCTAAAAATAGAAAAAATCTCTAAACAACATCTCCTCCTTGGCCAGTGGCCCAATTTCAGAATAATTCCACAGAAAAGGTTCTCTTATCGCCCTCTACCAAAATTGCTAAAGTAGTTCCGCTCGGCTGAACAAAATGGCCACCAGAGCTAAAAATAGAAAAACCTTTAAACAACATCTCCGCGGCAGATGTGTCGATGCAATTCAAATATGTACCCACAACATATGCTTTTATAAAGAAAAAAAAATCGCATAAACATCATCAGATAAGTCATTCACTGATTTTTTTTTTAATGTGTACCCTTAGTAGGTAGATACATATTTTACCACAAAGTTTTGTGGTAATTTTGAAAAACCTAAGCACACAGTTCGGTAATTAGGTCAAATACAGTACAACCAAATATATATACAGCGAGTTCTGTTTAATACAAAACCATTATAGAATGTTTTTTGGATATAAGATAGTTTAAAGGTGTAAAATGTGCAGAAGTTATAGAGATAGGAGTGTTTGGGAGCCATAATTAGATTGTGTTATATCCATTAAAGCATTATAAAGAGCTGTGCTCCATAGCTTAATCGATAGTGTGTCTGACTGCAAGTCTGCCACAAGATGGAATCCCTGCTCGACCACATAACTTTTGTTGAGCTTGATCATGAAAACACTTCTGTGGTCATTCTCCTCCTTCCGCTGATTCAAGAAGGGCAGTTGTCGGTTGCTGGCAAAAGTACTGGCGAATTGCTTAGAGAACTAAGTTTACCCAGGAAAAGGTGTGAGTAGGTTATTTAACTGACTTGACTTGACCATGATAGTATTGACTGGACCGTAAAACTCTAAACAAATGAAGTATTATAATGATGTGCTAGTATAAACATAGTAACTGTTATATTGCAGGTTTTATTGGTTCATCAATGCTGGTGCAGTGGTAGCATACTCGGGTGTTGCCTATATACAACAGGAAATTGGTTTTGACTATGGTTTTCTGGTGCCTTTAGTCAGCATGGTTGTGGCTCTTATCATTTTCATTGCAGCTAAGAGAAGATATAAACACATTCCTCCAGGTGGTAAGTACCACACAATCTATAGTATTTAGTCTAAGTATTGGAACAGACAGGCCTGAGGAAACAATGTAGACCCAGATCAGATGCTGCAGAATGTATGTCTGATCTGGGTCTATACTGTTTGCCTTTCATATAGCAGCTTTAAATGCATCAAAAAGTAGTAAAATGTTTTCAATCAAATTTTAGGATAAGTGTGGTAAGGGATTATGGTGTCCAATTATTTAGGATCAGTGTGGTACAGACCTATTTAGTAATTTAGATTGCCACCATCGAATGTATCTGACTAATTTCATATGAAATGAGGATAGCATGACTAGTTTCATATAAAATGAGGATGGCATGACTATTTTCATATAAAATGAGGATGGCATGACTAATTTCATATGGAATGAGGATAGCATGACTAGTTTCATATGAAATGAGGATGGCATGACTAGTTTCTTATAAAATGAGGATGGCATGACTAATTTCATATGGAATGAGGATGGCATGACTAGTTTCATATAAAATGAGGATGGCATGACTAATTTCATATGGAATGAGGATAGCATGACTAGTTTCATATGAAATGAGGATGGCATGACTAGTTTCTTATAAAATGAGGATGGCATGACTAATTTCATGTGAAATGAGGATGGCATGACTAGATTCATATAAAATGAGGATGGCATGACTAATTTCATATGGAATGAGGATGACATGACTAGTTTCATATGAAAAGAGGATGGCATGACTAGTTTCATATGAAATAAAGATAGCATGTTTAGTTTCATATGCAACAAACATATTTGACTAAATTCATATTAAACGAGGATAGCATTAAAACAATAGTTTTGTATCTGGTAAAAAACAGGCAAGCTTTGTGCAGTAAGGGGTCTGGATACACCTGGTAGATTTTTCATCATTAATTACAAGGGAGACTACTTTTGTGACTTCCTGTAAGTTGTGACTTTAGTTCACTTCCCAGCACACCAAGTCCCTTCTTAAAGGGGTCTACTTTAAAAGGAAAGAATTTGCTCCCTTAGAAGCAAATTTAGAGTAGACCCTTTTTCAGAAGGGAGGTAAAAATAATATGACAGAGTTGCTTCCCTTGAAAGTATCATTTCCCCTTAAGTCCTCTACCACAGGTGGTGGCAACATATTGTTTTCAGTTAGGAACCCATTGGTGTCAGCTTTGGAATGGATATGTCAGTTTCTGGTCTGCACCACTGCAGTGTGATTTTTTCCCGATATGTCATTGTGACAAGATTAGGATAGTTTTTGATTAGCACATCAGTTCTTTTTAAATAACACATTCCTAGTTTTTCAGGGCCCAGTTGTTTAAAACTAATGATGATGTTATTGAACGTATCATTAAAACTTTGATCATTAATTATGGCATATGTGCTAATATTTTTGCTGAAAACAATGCTTTGAACAACTGGGCCCAGTTCTTTTTAACACATTCCTAGTTTTTTGTCACATCTGAACATGTATTGTAGAAATTGGTTGCTTTTTCCACAATGTACTGTTGTAGAGTGATAGAGAGGCAGTTGAGGGTGAGGAATGGCAGCATGGAGAGGATGGTGCTGGGGACAGGAGTTAAAATGCTTAAAAGAGGAAAACCTCTTAGAAATACAGATTATACATATCTCCACATAAGAGGGGTTATCCACCTAGTGATTTTCTTTCTTTGTGAAAACATATGTTGTGGGTACACATTAAAAGCACCTCGGTGAAGCACTTCTGATAAGTACCCACAGCATATGTTTTCATGGAGAAATTAGAAAAATATCAGTATTTGTGTTGAAAAAAAAGTGCCTTTATTTGTAGTTATGTTAAAAATATCCATAAACAGCTAGCCCTGTGTAGAGGGAGAGCCACCCCTCTTGCCCTCTCCTGCCACCCCTCTGCCCTTCTGAAGCTGCCTTCTGCCTTTTTTAAACTCCAGACATAAAACCCTATGTTTTGCTGAAAATTTCATGAAAATCAGACAAAAATTTAAAAAGTTATCAACCTGTAAAAGTTGTTTTATGTGTATTTTAGTCTGAGGCATTTATTGTGGAATGGGATTTTATTTGTGTCTTGATACTTAGCATATCACATGACACATTGTGCCCTCATTCTTGTATGACGGTGCAGAAAGTCCCCTACCTGGCACCCCTCTGCCCTAAACTCCTAGCTGGAGCACTGTTACAGAACTTTTTTTTGGACTGTATCATGGGAAAAGAGTCCACAATATATATGCAGACAATGAAGGCTAATATCAACCTGCACTTTTGTGCAGTCTGATCAGGATCATCATTATCTGCTCCCAGAATCATTGGATACTGTAGAATGCACAGAAAAATCAAGAAGACACTGACCAAACTATAAACTGTACAGGTTGACGTGTACTTATTAGCTCACCTGGAGCTTTGTTCCAGGTCAGCTTATGCCATGGCCTGTTGTCCATTGTCTGTCGTCCATCATTAGCTTTTCACATTTTCAATATCCCCTCCAGAGCCATAAGTTGGATGGAGCTGAAACTTTGTGGGAGGTATTGTGGCAACATGGAGATTCAGAATTGCTAAAATCGTTCTGTTCTGATATCCAAGATGGCTGCCATGGTGGCCATCTTGAAATTCTTCAAACGACATCTCCTCCCAAACTGTAAGTCCAGCTGAGCTAATGATGGGAGGCATCACAGTGACATAGAGATTCAGAATTGCTAAAACCATTCCGTTCCTATATCCAAGATGGCCACCACAGCGGCCATATTGAAATTCTTCAAGCGACATCTCGTCCAAAACCATAAGTCAGATTGAGCCAAAACTTGATGGGAGGCATAGCGACATAGAGATTCAGAATTGCTATCCAGTATCCAAGATGGCCGCCATGATGGCCCTCTTGAAATTCTTCAAATGACATCTCCTCCCAAACGGTAAGTCCAGTTAAGCAGAAACTTGACGGGAAGCATCGGAGCGACATAGAGATTCAGAATTGTTAAAATCATTCTGTTCGGCTATCCAAGATGACTGCCTGGGTGGCCATCTTGAAAATCTTGAAACCACATCTGCTCCTGAAACCAAAGTCAGATTGAGCCCAAACTTGGTGGGAGGTATTGGGGCCACATGGAGAATAAGAATTGCTAAAATCATTCTCTTCCAGTATCCATGATGGCCGCCATATTGGCTGTCTTGGAAATCTTCAAACGACATCTCCTCCCAAACCATAAGTCTGATTGAGTTGAAACTTGATGGTAGGCATCGGACTGACATAGAAATTCAGAATTGTTAAAATCATATTGTTACGATATATAAGATGGTGCCAAGGTGGCCATCTTGAAAATCTTCAAACCTCATCTGCATCCAAATGGTAAGTCAGATTGAGCCAAAACTTAGTGGGAGGCATTGGGGGGACATGGAGGTTCAGAATTGCTAAAACCATTTTGTTATGATATCCACAATGGCCACCATAGCAGCCATCTTGAAGATCTTCAATTGTTAGCTCACCTAGAACTTTGCTCCAGGCCAGCTTATGCTGTGGTCTGTTGACCATAGTTTGTCCCATATCCATATGTCCGTCAATAACTTTTCACATTTTCGACATCTCCATCATAATGGTATCCATGATGGCTGGCATGGCGACCATCTTGAAAGTTTTCAATTGTTGTCTGCTCCTGAACCGTAACTAGGATGGCGCAGAAACTTGGTGGAAGGCATAGGGGCAAGATGGAGATTTAGAATTGCTAAAATGGTTCCGTTCTGATATCCAAGATGGCCACCATTGCAGCCATCTTGGCCATCTTGAAAATCTTCAAATCACATCTGCTCCCGAACGGTAAGTCTGATTCAGCTTAAACTTGATGGGAGGAATTGGGGTGTTATGGAAATTCAGAATTGCTAAAATCATTCCATTCCAATATCCAAGATGGCCATCTTGAAATTCTTCAAACCACAAGCAGTAAGTCAGATTGAGCCGAAATTTGATGGGAGGCATCAGGGTGACATGGAGATTCAGAATTGCTAAATCATTCAGTTCCAATATCCAAAATGGCGGCCATGGGGTCAGTCTTGAAACTCTTCATACAACATCAGATTTTTAATTTCTAAAGGCAATCTGATCTGATAGCCAAGGCACAATGTAGCATATCATGATCAGCCTAATCAAGGTGAGCGATTTCTGGCCCACTTGGGCCTCTAGTTTACATATGCAAGAACACTTTTCTCATGACTGGGCTATTTGTATCATACTTTACTGCTTTCTAGTTTGGTTTAGTACTAAATATTTAGCTCTAGATAAGAGGGGGTAGCTAGATAATATTTATGATCCCCCACCTACGGTGGGGAGGGGGATATATTGATTTTGGTGTGGATCCTGTTTGCCTGGGCATTGGCATCTGTGTCCGCGTTGGTATCGGCGTGACACTTTCTTGTCAGCACAGTATCTTGTGAACTTGTGGTTGGATTCTTTCCAAATTTTCATGGATATATAATTGGAACATAACAAAGAACTGGTTAGATTTTGGTGACCTTGGCCTAATTTCAAGGTTACAGCAGTAGAAAAACTGAAGATTCATGGGTTCTCATTAGAAATGCCTCCATGAAGTACTTCTAATGAGTAACCACTACATACGTTTTCATGGAGAAATAAAAAAAATATCGTTTGAAAAAGGTGCCTTTTGTGGAGCAAAATAAATATATCTGGTGTGGAGCAAACTTTCAAGGTTGCTTCCATCTTACTGTAGTGATCCATACAATGAAACAGCTTATGTTTATAATAAGGGCTAATTTAAGAACAATAGTGTCCTGTGATTGGAACTAGTCCATAAAAAAGTATTGTACTGTTGGACTAATTTTAGAACAATAATGTTTTAGAAGCATCAGGGTAGCCAAGTGGTAAGCACTCCCGGCTTTTAATCACAAGGTCATGGGTTCAAATGCAGCTGGAAACAGAATTCATCTCATGACTGTATGGCACTTCATTGCACAGAGCCTTTCATAATCATCCTTCCATTATCTTGATATAGGGATCAAACATGGCTTTTCATGCATTAACATTCGCCAGGTCCCGAGGGAGGTGCTGAAAACCGAGGCCGGAGGGACCTGGTGAATGTTAATGCAATGAAAAACCATGTTCGATCGCTATTATTGCATAAAAACTGAAAACATTTGCTACATTTTGCATTATTTCTTGCACTATTTTGTTTCGCCATTTCACCGATGTCTCGTGAAAGCAATTTACAGGGACTATGCTTGTTCTAGGGCTGGGCAGTACACATCTCGTAACGGCAACAAATCTGTGGCCCTGGTAGGATCATATGGAAAGTTTCGTAGCCGTGCATTAACAGCGCGTGAAATGCCTTGTTATATACACGGCTTTTCACCGGTTGTTAATAACGTGCGGCACTGCTTTTTATGCAATAATATGACTTAAAGTAATCTTGAAAGGGACGTAAATCACCAAACCATCAGCATCATCAGAACATAAATTCCATGTGATTGCAGCTAGTCTACTAAACAGGTACTGTACTACCCTTAGTCCACAAACAATATTTTCTGGGAGAAGTAAGAAAAAAGTGTCTAATTGTCATCTGCTGAAAATTTTCTTATTTTTTTCCAGAAAATAGGCTTTGACATTTTGTGCAAGGAGACAATTTGCTTGAAATGTCAAAGCCCATTTTCTAGAGAAAATAAGAAATATATTTCGAATTGTCATCTGCTATGGAGACAATTTGCATGAAATGCCAAAGCCCATTTTCTGGAGAAAATAAGAAATATATTTCAAATTGTTGTCTGCTGAGGAGACAATTTGCATGAAATGCCAAAGCCCATTTTCTGGAGAAAATAAGAAATATATTTCAAATTGTCTTCTGCTGAAATTTTTATCTGGCATACTAAGCGTTAATCTTTTTTTCAGACAGCATTTTGACACAGTCCTTCCGAGTTTGTTTCCAGGCGGTGCATGGTACTAAAAATCCATCGTTCAACCGTGCCAGGACTCAGCATGGGGGAACCTTCAGTAACGAGATGGTGGATGGTGTTATTGCTGTGTTAAGGGTTATACCCATATTTATTCTAGTCATTGTCTACTGGGCTGTCTACTCTCAGGTAAAATTATTTTCAGCATGTTGAGTGTTTTAACAATTGATTTTCTGTTGGCTAGCAGAAGTGATGGCGTATTGTTTAAGAGACAATTTTGTTCATTTTTTATCCATTTTTTTTTCTTTCTATCTATATATGAAGCATCTGGGTGCTGAGAGGTTAGCATTGCTAACTTTGAGTGAGGGGGGGGGGGGGGGGGGTTTGAATCTCACTGGAGCGGGGCCCTGTAGCCTAGTGGTTAGAGCCTCACTCAGGTCACATGTGGAAAAGCCAAGTTCTGCTTACGGATGGTCAGGTGGTTTTTCGCCGGGTTCTCCAGTTTTCGCCCACCTTTGATGAACGATCTGCTCGATATAAGTGAAATATTCTTGAAAAGGCCATAAAACCCAAATAAAAAAAAAAAAAAAATCCCACTAGAGGCAGAATTCAACCTATAACTGCGAAACAGTCATTGCACACAGATTGTCATTATCACCCTTCCTTTGTCTCAATATGACTTAAATAATGTTGAAAGGGATGTAAAAACACCCAATCATCTTTCATCTTTCTGTCTATTTAGCATAGTAGGCAAATTTCCATCAAAGATTTCTGATGAATTGTGCTACCTGCAAACTTGAAATGTTATGGCTGTTCATATTTTCATTTTCTTTCTTTTTTTTTTTGTACTGTTTATTTAGTACAGTAGGAATGTTTTCTTCCTCAGTTTTCTCAGAAACTTTGGTAACTGCAGCCTTGAGACTTAACCGTTGTCCTGCTGAACCCAGATATACTCTTCTTTTGCAAACAGGGTAGATCCAGATCAGTTGGCTTCTGAAGAAGCCAACTGATCTGGATCTACACTGTCATTCAGTATATTAATTTATATCAACAATCTGGATCAAGTAATCTGATTGGCTGAAAATTAGAAATGGGCGTGGCATTTTAATTTATTCATTAATGATGTGCCATCTGAGAAAAAAAAAACATGGCTATTATCATATTATTTGCTCAGGTTTTTCTGTAAAGTACAATGTAGAAAAATGCCTATAACCACCGGAACCCTGAAACATTTTGGATATCTGCTTTATTACATCACTTGCAAACTCTGTGTGTTTGTGTGTGTGTGTGTGTGTGTGTGTGTGTGTGTGTGTGTGTGTGTGTGTTTGTGTGTGCATGTGCATGCATGTGTATGTGTGTGTGTGTGTATGTGTGTTTGATACCATTTTCATGTCCTCCATCTATCTTTCAATCCATCTGTCCATCTGTGTGTGATGTTTTGCTTTCTGTGAAGGGTATCTAATAAGCCAAGCTGATTGATGCTTTTTTAATTTGTACGTATTTTGTTCTGTTGCTTCATTCTTTCCATTTAATACAGTAGGAAACGTTTTGTTAAAGATTTCTCAAGAACTGTCCAGCCTGGAACCTTAAAACTTCGGACTGCTTATAATGTGTAATAAACAGTGGTTGTGCTTTATTTCTCACTCTTCAGACAGAGCAATAGGACAATCTTTGGCTACTTAAAGGGAAGGGCCCATAAACTAGTACTTGTAGTTTTTAAGAAAGGCATTTAGTAGCTTAGCATTTTGCAACAAGTTTCATGAAAATCGACCAGTCTGTAAGAAAGTTATAAAGGTTTAAAAAAAATAGTAATGTGAGTCCAGAAAGAGGCTGTGAGTTTATGATGTCATAACTCACAATCAAACATATCAGATAACAGCCATTCTGATGCAAGATAATTTCAGTGAATGGCCAATTTATATTCCTTTTGTTGCATATGATGAAAATTTATTGTTTTTAAGAGAAAACAACTTATCTGTATGCTTCAAATAAGCGATTTCTTATTTTTTCACTTGATATGACTGACAAAATGGCATCCTCCATAGACAGCTATTGTGAAATGTACAAAAGGCCATATCTCCTAACCGTTCAACCAGTTTACATAAAATTTGTGGCAAAATGCTTGCCTCTTTAACCCCTTATTACTGAAGTGACAGTTAAAGTTTGTGGGCCCCTCCCCTTAAGCCCGAAAATTCTGGTTCTTATTGTACATTTGGATTTTACCATGTTTACAGAAATGAATTTGTATTGTAAATAAAACTACATATTAACAGCACAGTGGCTCAGTTGATAGAGCATCTGCTTTGTGACTGGAAGATTGTGGGTTTGATCCACGGCTGAGTCATACCAAAGACTTTAAAAATGGTGCTAGCTGCTCTTTTGCTTGGCACTCAGCTGACCAGTTCTGATTCCTAGCTCTGCTTTCTTACGAAAGCAGAGCTAGGAATCAGAGCTGGTCAGCTCAGTGCCAGTATAATGTGACTGGGCGGAATATCATGTCAAGTGTCAGGAGCCTGATATTTCTGTCAGGCAGCACTCTAAAAGTGAGCATTGAGCTCCCTGCCACATCCAGACATAGTTGTGATATGACTGAAAGATTTTTATTGAAAGGGACATAAAGCCTGAATAAAACAAATAAACAAACAAACATATTGACATTATCCCTTAAATATTCAGATACAGTAACTTGTTACCATATATATCCTAAAATTTTTCTACCTGCGAATGTTTAACCCCATTGAGATTGGAGACCCTTAACTGGCAAACAGTGCAGACTCAGATCAGATGCCACAGAATGCACCATTTGCAAATAGTTCAACCATTTTTCTTCAGGAATATCAACATCATATAGCCTGACATACCTAAAATCGAAAATGAACTTTTCCAATATATAGTGTGGGAAACTTTATTCAGTCTTTAATGGGTGAAAAAATCACTGGCTGAATGGCTGTTTGCACAGGCATGACTGTTCAAAGTATTACTATTAGAAATGAAAAAGAAGCTAGAGATCATACTTAAATTATCCCTTTAAACCCTGAGTTTCTGATGTAGACTCTTCTATCTTTAATTTCAGACATATCCATTGTTTGAGATAGGGGTTTCATTCAAAAATCCATGTGAATGGCAAACTGTGAAGAACAAGATGAGATGGCTCATTACAAGCTGTTTCATCTAGTTCTACACTGTTTGCAAAGGTATACGGTATTCGACCTAATTACCACACATACCCCTATAAACGCACAGTCAAGCGATTTCGTAGTCTTCAGATTACAGCCAGTGTACTTTTAGTCTATTTCTTTATAACGTCATATGTTATGGGTACCCATTTGAATTGCATCGACTTGTCGATGCAATTCAAATGGGTACCCACAAAATATGCTTTTATAAAGAAAATCAGATAAAAATCGCCTAAACGTCATCAAATAAGTACTTTGCTGATATTTTTAAAGTGTACCCTTAGTAGATATATGCATATTTTATCACAAGTGTTCCCTGTAATTTTGAAAAACCTTGGCACACAGTGTGATAATTAGGTCGAATACGGTATGTTTTGGTCTGCAGGACTGAAAGAGTTAAACAATTTGAAATTTATTTTGCAGATGAGTACATCCTTGTTCCTTCAAAGTGAGCGAATGGACATCAGAGTTGGAAACGCTAAGATGCCAGCGGCCATGTTAAACATTTTCAACACTATCATCATTCTGATTCTCATTCCAATCATGGACAGAATTATCTATCCACTGCTGGCAAAATTTAACAGAAGTCCATCACATCTTCAAAGAATGGGTAAGGATTATTATTCTGGAATTTGAAAACTCCTGATATTTTTGTGTGAACAATCCTTAATCCTCTCTTTCATCTACTCTACTATCTCTTCTATCTTTTTTCTCCCATTCTCTGGGAGATGACACAAAATGATCCACAAGGGTTCATGTATCGTTAAACCCTAACTCAATCAATTCATTTAGAATTTAGAATGGTAAATGCAGTTGAAGCTAAAAAAAAACAAAACAAAAAAGTATTAAAAATTACTTTGATTAGAGGTGATTTTGGCTAGTATGTACCTCCAAATAAGGCAAGTAAGGGGTGTCGATATACTTTCAGGTGATGGAGAGGTAACTTGTGGTTTTTTCTTTTCTTTTGAAAAGAGGTGTACCCTCAAAAGAAAGAATTTTCTCCCCTTGGAAGCAAGTTCTTTCCTTTTAGAATAGACCACTTTTCAGAAGGGCCTTGTTGTGCTCAGAGTTGGTGTGCAGGAAAGTGAAGAGGAATTTAGAGTTGTCTCCCTTGTAAAAAATGGTGGAAAATCTACCTTGTTTATCAAACCCAATTAACCCTTGTCATGCTGAATAAATTAAGATACCACACCCACTTCTAATTTTCAGCCAATCAGGTGACTTGATCCAGATTGTTGATATAAATTCACATACTTAATGGCAACCAGTGCTGTCCCAGAGCAGTTGGCTTCTTCACAAGCCAACTGATCTGGATCTACACTGTTTGCAAAAGCAGGGTTTATCCGGGTTCAGCAGGACTAGGGTTAAAGGATTTTCAAGAAAAATAAAATTTATTCAAAATGGATGATTTTGCTATTGCGTACATCCAAATTAGAGATTATTATGGGGATGATTAAGAGTAATCTTTTCATCAAAACATATCTTATGGTACTCACTGGAATTGTCTCATTGAGGTATTTCCGGTGCATACTCAGAAAATATGTTCTGGCACAAAAATAAAAAAGTTGTCTTTCTTCAAAATCTTTTAAGCTTGCCTTTACAAAAGTACAGGAACAGCTATTGTACTACTCCCGGTGTTGGCATGGGCGGCAGTGTCTACAGCCACAAAGTTTTTAATGAAAGTATATCTTCTAGATGCCCAGATGGCCTCTGTGACATTAAAGAAAAAAAAAACTTCTACAATGCAAATCTGCAAGGTTCACCAGATTTTATGTGTGGGTACATTTAGTGAAGTTGTTGTTTTGTATGCCATAACATGACTGAAAGATGTTAAACGTCTACTCAAAAAAAAAAAAAAAAAATAAGATATGGGACATTGTTCTTGTTTTATAATACTGCCACAAAATGTCCTTTTTCAGATAAAGGAGGATTTCTTGTAGTTTTCTTATTTCTCCTTCAAAACACAGTAAAGTGCCTCAGTGAGGTAATTCTAATGAGTACCGTATTATGTTTTTAAGTAGAAGGAAGAAAAAAAAATCAACACTTTTTGTTGAAAAAAAAACCAACAACACCTTATCAAGAGCATTGGTCTTTTATTCACAGGGATTGGAATGGTGTTAGCAGCATTAGCCATGGTCTATGCTGGTGGTCTTGAGATCTTCAGGAAGAGAGATATAAGTGAGCATGGCTATATACAACAGAGCCTTGGAAAGGATACATTTAATGCTTCAAAAATTTCAATGTTTGCTCAAGTTCCAGAATTTGCCTTCATTGGGTCTAGTGAGGTGTTTGCAAGTATATCAGGTAATGTCCACTTTACTGGGCTTACTGCCTCATTTCATACTGTTTGGCTATATATTCTTAACCCTTGTCCTGCTGAATAAATTAAGATGCCACTTCCACTTCTAATTTTCAGCCAATTTGCTTGATCCAGCTTTTAATACAAATTCAAATATTGAATGACACACAGTGCAGATCCATATCAGCTGGCTTCCCACTTGGTCTGTTTGCAAAGACAGAATATATCCAGGTTCAGGAGGACCAGGGTTAACGCTCAGCATTCGGTAAAAAAAATCAGCAGAGGACATTTTTAAAAAAAGAATTCTTATTCTTCCCAGAAAACCGGTTTTGACATTTCATGCAAATTGTCTGCACTGAAGACAATTTGCATGAAAAGTCAGAAACTTTCTAGGAAAAAAAAAAAAAGAAAAATATCATCAGTTTGGTGTCTGCTGAATTAGCCCAGAGAGTGATAAAAGTTAATTTGCATTAATAATGCTGGATAGATTAGTCGTACATAACAGCTCATGGGATCTTTCCTGTGTTCCAAGGGTGTGGCTGGTTAGAGCTATATCAGAAACTTCAGTTCATGTTGGCTTATAGCTTTACAATAAGCATTAACGGAGCTAGATCATAGATGAGTCAGTGCATGACAGCTCAAATGATCTTTTCCATGTTCAGGGGGTGTGCGTTGTATCTGAAGCCAGTCTTCTTTTTATCACATTGGCATATACTTTTACAATCCCCGTTTACAGTAAGCATTAATGATGCTAAATGATAGATGAGTCAATACTAGATGGCTCACAGGCTCATCTCCATGTTACTAAATTACTTTTAATAAGAACCCACAACATACATAACATTTATACTGAAAGCAATCTTTGTAAACCTCAGTGATCAGTTTTCAGATTTTTAACACTACCAGGCAACTGAGTCACATAGAGGCAGTGCCAAACCTCTGTGAAATGGATTGCTAGCTATACAAATGAGTAGCTATATAAATGAGCTGTGACATGAGAAAATGGATCTTCTTTGGGGTGTATGCAAACAGTAAAGATTCAGGTAGGCCAGTGAAGCTGCACAGTCTGATAAGGGCCTTTGATACACAGCCATTTATTCTATTACATCAAATGATCCTGAAATGGATAGCAAAGTTTCTGTGGGCAGGCTGATCTGGACCTTCTCTGTAGACATATGCAATTATGCAAAAAAAGGTATTGCTTGACATGTTGCAGTCTTGATAAGATGCTTTTTTCAATCCAAAGTATCAATATTTTTTATTTCTCCATGAACATATGTTGTTGGTACTCATTAGAAGGGCCTCAGCGAGGCACTTCTAATGAGTACCCACAACATATGTTTCCGTGGAGAAATAAGAAAAATGTTTACCTGATACCCACTCTTACCTAGACCTATGTCTGCACGAAAACGTACATTGTGGGTGCCATTTTGAATTTTCTTGGTCTATTGATATATCTTTTAATGGAATAAGTACTGTTTAGTTAAAAAAAAATATTTCTTGAGCTATATTTTAGAACTGTCCTGCTGATGTGATAAATACTCAAGATATCAGTAAAGATAAAAACGTCTCATCAAGTAGTTAGTTTTTTGTCTGCTGGCCATTCCAAGGTGTAGTCTGCTAAAATTCTTTGTTTGTACATCATTGTAAACATGCCATGGGTTTCTCTTATAGAATTTGACCCCACCTTCCTCACTGATACTATATCAAAATAGGTTAGTTGGGTATTGCATTTCTATATGTTTCTGATGACTGCATGAGACCATAAAACACTGCCCAGCAGATGCCAATAAAATGGTGCTTTGTTATGCAGTTAGTTGAGTAATACTGATAAGACAGTTAACTAGAAACCCATACAAAACATTCTTAAACATAAAACACAATGAAGTAGCTCAAAAATGATTCCAAAATCTACATCTGCATAAAAAGTTGATCAAATTACATGTTTTAAATAGTTTCCTATGTTATAAAATAAAGATTTGAAGATTATGTATAATCACTGTTATCAGAGAACAGTAGTCCCTAGGTAAATCTGGTAATACCACCTGTTGTGAACGACAGTATAGTATCTCATTAGTGTATGAGAGTAAAGGGCAGTAGCCATAAAACATCTGGTAAAATTATCAGTTGAGCATGAATTTTTTTGCCATTTTTTTCTAAACGAAAAACTTGTTATGTGTGCCATTTTGTTTTGTCATTGTTTATTCCTCATCTCTTCTTCTTTCTGTACCTCAGCAAGGCAGCATTTTATGATTGTGACATTTCCTAGATAACTTTATTTATATTTGTGATATTACCAAATCTCCAATGAAGTCCATATGGTGGATAATGTTTCTTTTTGTAGTGCTGTCCTATTATGTAAGAAGCAATAATTTTTATACTTGTGAAAATATAAAATCATTTCAGGTCTAGAGTTTGCCTACACGCAGGCACCTACATTCATGCAAGGTCTGATAATGGGACTTTTTCTGATGACATCTGGGCTTGGTAACTATCTGGCTTCTGCTATTGTTGCCATAGTGAAAGCTGCAAGTGATGGAGGTAAGTTGATGATGATTTAGTGGTCTACTTCTATTAACAGCATTTCTGTTATTTTGGGATCTTGATGGGTGAATATGATATGGTTGCATGCATTGAAATATTAAACCTGGTCCTGCTGAACCCGGATATGCCCTGCCATTGCAAACAGTGTAGATTCAGATCAGTTGGCTTCTGAAGAAGCCAACTGATCTGGATCTGCTCTGTTTCTCATTAAGTACATGTATGTGAATTTGTATCAACAACGTGTATCAAGTAATCTGATTGGTTGACAGTTAGAAATGGGTGTGGCATCTTAATTTATTCAGCATGACAAGGGTTAAACATTGGAGGATATTACATACATAGCTCTAGATGTAAAGGGATATCCACGTAGTATATTTCTTATTTTGTCAGTTCTAGGTGCTCATAAGATTAGCGATGGACTTCTAATGAGTATGCACAATGTGTTTTCGTGGAGAAGCAAGAAAAAAATATCAATATTTTAGGGGGCGAAAAAAGTGCCTGATCTGAGCTATGTTACATCGCTAGACGTTTTTTTTTATGAAATCCATGTACATTAAATAAGTTCATTTGTCTCATTGTTTTGCAAGCTTTGGCAAACAAAATATTAAAATAATGAATAACTGCAAATTGCTCTGACATAAAACATTTGTAGAAATAGTGATTTTCAAAGCGAACTGGTTTTTCATTTTGCCTTTTTTTTTGTACTGTAAATGAGCATTATTGTCTATGCCCATGGGCGTAGGCTATATAGACATGAGGTGAGACACGGAAATGAATCAATTATTGATCCACAATGTATCATTGACCTTTTGTCTACAACTAAAACCTGGAACTAGCTGCAATTCTGAAGAGAACAGAATAGAATAATATTTGTTGGAAAAACTACACGTACAGAAGGTGTTCTCCATTCACATGCACTGTTTTGTTTTGGCACACCACACTTATGAGATATTCTAAAAGGTTACCATTGTAGCAGTTTATCAAAGGTTACAGGATATACATTATGCATTGGTACTGCTAAGCACAGTTTATAACATTCCCAAGACAGCGTGACAAAAATTTGATAATCTTAACTACTTATTTTGTTCCAATGAGGTAAGCCTAAAAAGGGAAGTGAAATTAGCTGTTACTATTTTTAAATGTGATTGTCATTCTTGTAGAGGCCATCGGGATGAGATCTGATTTAGACCTCTTGAATTCACCTTTTGTATTATGGAATTTAGCTGATTTCACCAAGATTTGCATGTAAAGAACCCAAGACTATTCCACATTAAAATTAGCTTTAAAATTCATTATGTGCTAAGCATAGACCAAGCTTTTTGTGAAAGCCTATACTTGTACATATCGAGGGTTGAGCGCAAGACTGGCATAAGTCAGATGGTTGTTTTTCCCCAAACCTAATCTCCTCACCATGAAGGCGTTATGAAGATTACAACATTTCTTTCTGTAAACAATGAAAATTTAGGTGCCATTGCTCGTATGAGCAATGGCACCTAAATTTGCGTTGTTTACAAAGGGGTCCAAGTTGCCCCTAAACAAGGGTTTCAAAAATATGTTTGAGTTACCATAGTCTTGCGCTCAACCCTCGATATATAGTATTAAATGTGGACACTATACAACAAAGTAACCTAGCTTAGACATCATGGACAACAGTTAACAGGTAGTTAACTATATTTGCATTTCTGCAATCGTGTGTGATCACTTCAATGTTATTAGATATTGCTCGGGTAATATTCCACTTTTAAACAGATCATGTGATCAGTAAACAGTATTGACATGATTAGCTTTGGACTGCTCTGATGACGGGTATTCACCATTCAGTTTACCAGTCGTGGTTGCCACCTGCCATTCACATGGACCAGATTCAAAAGAATGAATGCAAACAGTAGACCCTGATCAAACTGTTTCTAGGGGAAGTTTTGGTCAGCGTCTACATTATTTGCTTTGGCATTTTCTGTGGATATTTTTGGTAAATAGGTGCACCTTGAGATTAAGAGGCTATTTTTCATGTGGGGGACAAACTTTATGACTTCCCATTTGCTCTCCTGTTCACCAATTTCCATCAGAGGGAGCAAATTCTTTCCAGTAGGTCCCTTTTCAGAAGGGGACAAAAACAACATTTTTACAAAGACCTACCTCCCCTGATAGTGTATTTCTTCTCTTAAAGGTAGATACAGCAGTATGTCATTTGTCAGGTGTAATTTCTGACACATTACTAAGATACATGTTTTAACATTTACCATACTCTGGACACAAAATGACAATGACATTTTTCTTATTTTTCCCAGAAAATAGGCTTTTTCCCTGAAAATATGCTTTAATATTTCATGCAAATTGTCTCCTAAGGAGACAATTTGCATAAAATATCAAAGCCTATTTTTGTTTTGCATGAAACATCAAAGCCTATTTTCTGGGAAAAATAAGAAAAAAATATTTCAAAATGTCATCTGCCGAAAATTTTACCCAGCTTGCTAAGCATTTACTGATGATATTTTTCTCTTTTCAACAGACTGGTTTCCAAAAGAACCCAACAATGGCCATATTGAATACCTGCTCTTCCTGTTGGCTGGTCTCACTATTCTTAATCTGATTATATTCATCTTTGTGGCGAGGCTTTACAAGTACAGGGTACCAGACTTTGAAGCTAAGGAAGAGGATAGGAAAATAAATCTACCAGACACTTATGCATATGACAATAGTGTTAGTGAGAAAGGTCAGATTGAGGCCGATGCAGACCAGACTAAACTGTGAAAATTCTACTAAAGATGTAATTGGGGTATAGGAAAATTATTTCTGTAGTTTCCCTAAATATTCAGATAGACCTGAGCAAACAGCAAATGGCACATTTAACACATTTATGCCAAGTGGACTCTTCTACCATAACTCTTTGGACTGGTCCATTTCCAAAAGAAAGGGTGTCTGGTTAGTTTTTATCATTACCATTTTATATAGAAACTCTTTTATGTAATGCAAACAGTGTTGACCATGATCAGATGCAGTATAAAGCATCCTCTGATATGAGTCTACACTGTTTACCAATATTCCTTTTATGGGGCCCTTGGTATAAAAGGGTTAATTTTGACCTGTCAGTTGTGTTCCACAAAGTGTATTCATTTCTTTTCATGGACTGAGATGCCAGAATTCGGTCGATAGGAAGCCATTTCATATGCTCTGAGGAGAGATCTGAGCAGCAACTTATGAAAAATGTACAACACACGTGCTCAGGGAAGCCTCAGATCATCCTGACAAGTCTGATCAGACTTCACTGAGTGCATTGTGGATACCCAGGGATTCAAGACTTCTTCAGGCAAACAGTGAAAACCCTGATCAAATTAAGTCGATTTACTGGCTGATCTGAGTCTTCACTAGGTTACATGGTATAAGGTACATTTTCTCACATTTCCGCTCATATATTGTTGCTTCTGGGAGCTTAACCCTTGTCATGCTGAATAAAGTAAGATGCCACACCTACTTCTAATTGTCAGCCAATCAGATTACTTGATCCAGGTTGTTGATACAAATTCAAATATATAATGACAAACAGTGCAGATCCAGATCAGTTGGCTTCTTGACCTACACTGTTTGCAAACGCAGGTTCAGCAGGGCCAGGGTTAATAACTCCATACCTGGAAATTCGGCCTTTTCAAGGACTTGCACCCAAAACTGACAAGATTCAGAGGACTTGTTTAAGAGAAGTATTTAATGATATTTCTTGGATCATTTCTCAGTTTCTCCGTGAAAATGTATGTTCTGGCTACTCCTTAAAAGTACCTCAGTAAAGCAATAGCACTGCAGTCATCACATTTAAACAGCAAATTGTTCATAGTCAGAGATAACTATCAGATGAACATCAGTCAATTTTAGAAATGCCGTTATAACCCTAAGTATTGGGACAGACATGCCTGAGTAAACAGTGTAGACCCAGATGAGATACTGCTGAATCATCTGAACAAGGTCTACACTGTTTGTCACTCATCAAATTATTTTAGACACATCCACAGGTTGTCAAATGGAGTTGTTAAAATTTTAGATGAAATAAAATAAGGAGTTAAGGTGTCCCAATATTTAGGGTAAATACACACTTATAAAGAATTTACCATATATTCCCTAAATATTCAGATACTTAACATACTTATCATAGAATTTAAACAAGTCCATTTAGCAACCTGTTGACATGTCTTAACCCTTGCCATGTTGAATAAATTAAGATGTTATGCCCACTTCTCATTTTCAGCCAATCAGATTTCTTGATCAAGGTTGTTGATACAAATTCACATACTTAATGCAGATAGTGTAGATCCAGATTAGTTGGCTTCTTCAACTGATCTGATCTACACTGTTTGCAAAGTAAGGCGTATCCAGGTTCAGAAGGACTATGGTTAAAACTTCTAGATGACTGGCAAACAATTCATAATTTGATTACCATATTTACCCTAAGTATTGGGACACCTTATCTACTTACCATACTTGTCCTGAAATGAAATAGTCCATTCTACTACCTGTTGATCTGTCTTAAATATTGCTGTATGTATGGCAAACAGTTAGACCTGATTCTGCATTGTCTGGCTTGGGTCTACACTCTTTACCAAGGCCAACCTGTCCTAATAATTAGGTTAATATGGTAATCTTTTCGTTTTTGCATTGAGAAAAATTATATGTTTGCACCTATAAAGCAGTTTTGCAAGAGTTTAATTCCATAAGGATCTAATGCTGGATTCATGCTTTCTGCAAATGCCACAACTGTTCTATAATACAGAAAAGAAAATATGAAACACTTGGGCTTCCTGGCTTGTATAAGGAAGCCAAATGGTCATTTTTCAAAGTGGGATAATTAACTTTCTTCTTTTGCAAAATTGGTAAGACACTTGCACCTATTATTGCTTTTCCCCTGGTGGCAGGATTACCCCTAGGAATAAAACAGTTTTGAAATTTTATATGTAATTCTTTATCCCTGAGTTCTAACTGTTTAAAAATTTTATGTATAATTCTTTACCTCTGAGTTCTAAGTTTGTGTCAAATAACCCTTCAGTGGGCTTCAGATTTTTAGCTCACCTGAGCTCTGCTCAGGATGAGCTATTGTGATCACTTTTCGTCCGTCCGTGCGTTTGTCTGTCCCTGCATCCATCTGTTAACATTTTCAAACGACTTCTCCTCTGAAGCCACTGAGCCAGTTTTGCTCAAATTTCATATGGAGCCTCCTTAGGGTGGGGGAACAATAAAAATTGCTAAAATGGTCAGAGTCCGTTGACCAAGATGGCCGCCACGCCCATATATGGTAAAAACCTTTAAAAATCTTCTCCTCCAGAACTGAGAATGCCTTTGCAGGAATCATCAGGGATGGGAGGTCTACCAAAATTGCAAAAAGAATTATCGTACGTTGACGTTTGACCTTTTTACGGCAAGGTCAAGTTTGCTTCCCTATGCATTTGTATGGGAAAAACCTTTAAAAATCCTTCTTCTCCAAAACCGAGCATGCCTTATGGCTGAATCTTTGCATATATCTTCGGGAACAGGATGGCTACCAAAGTTGCTAAAATAATGGTCGTACATTGACATTTGATCTTTTTACGGTAAGGTCAATTTTGCTTCCTTATGCATTTGTATGGGAAAAATGTTCAGAATTTCGAACAACTTCTCCTCCGGAGCCTCTGGGCCAATTTTGCTCAAATTTCATATGGAGCCTCCTTAGATAGAGGGAACAAAAGATTGCTAAAATGGTCACGGTTCGTTGACCAAGATGGCCGCCATGCCCATATATGGTAAAAACCGTTAAAAATCGTCTTCTCTAGAACTGAGGATGCTTTGGGGCTGAATGTTTGCATAAATCATCGGGGACAGGGGGTCTACCAAAATTGCTAAAATAATGGTCATACATTGACATTTGACCTTTTTATGGCAAGGTCGTTTGCTTCCATATGCATTTGTATGGGAAAAAACATTTAAAAATCTTATTCTCCAAACCCGAGGATGGCTTGTGGCTGAATCTTTGCATATATCATCTGGAATGGGCGGTCTACCAAAGTTGCTAAAATAATTGTCATACATTGACATTTAACCTTTTTACGGCGAGGTCAGGTTTGCTTCTGTATGCATTTGTATGGGCCCCATACATTTGTATGGAAAAAATGTTGATAATTTCAAATGGTTTTCCTCTGAAGCCTCCGGTCCAGTGTTGCTGAAATTTCATGCGGAGCCTCCGTGGCCAGGAGAATGAAAGATTGCTAAAATGGGTATTTCATTGATCAAAATGGCTGCCATACCCATATATGGTAAAACCTTTAAAAATCTTCTTCTCCATAACCAAATAAGCCCTGGATCCTAATCTTTGCTCAAATTATGGGGGACAGGAGATCTACCAAAATTGCTAAAATGATGGTTCTATGTTGACATTTGACCTTTTTACCTCCAAGGTCAAATTTGCTTCCCCATTTGTATGGGCCATATACATTTATATTGAAAGTATCGAAGTGACTTGTAGATCAACAGTAGTTAAAATTGTTTTGATTGGAAATCTAAGATGGCCATCATCTGGTTTATATTTATAATATTTCCCTGCCACTGTGCTGTTTACATGTATAAAATCATGATTCTTCAGAAACCACTTAGCCAATTTCCACCAAATTTCACATTGATCCTTCTGTTGAAATGTGATTGATAGTTTATTCAAATGATCATGCTCCATTGACTGTCAGGCCCATATATTCTTCTTCAAAACTAAGAACTGCTCAAATGATGTTATTTTCATTAGTTGCGATGATAGGATTGGAAAAATGTTGCATAACATCTGCATGTCTGCAGTGGCTATGTCACTCAGGTGAGCGAACCGTGGCCCGTGGGCCTCTTGTTTCACTTATTGTCCTGAAGAATTTCCAGCTCAGATATCTAATTCCCTTCCCTGTTTTTCAATTGTCTGTCAAAGTCCCAAGGGAAGGAATGTTTTTGCAACCTAATCCTGAGGGTATTCCCTGCCACTCCACTCCTCTGGGGGAGAACATTGATATCTGCATAATACACACATTTCAAATATTAGAGCTGATGCAAACTTGATTTCCTGGGCCTGGTTGTTCAAAGCATCGTTAGCTTAACGAGCTCGTTAAGGGTCATTTCGTTAACTGCTGTAGCGGATTCAATACACAATATTCTGAAATTTTTTGCGTATCATTCGATGTAAATTTTAACTAACGACGTCATTAGCTTTGAACAACTGGGTACTGAATGTTAGCATTATCTTCTTCATCTCCGGACAATATTGATGAATATCTAAACCACATATGGTACATATATGTGGATGAGGGGCAGGGGTGAGGAGTTGGATAGTTGCACCAAATTTCATCATCATCAACATCATCATTATCATCATCAGCAGCAGCAGCCTCATCAGCATCATCAAAGATTATTGATGAATATTTTCATATAAAAGGTGTGTGTGGGGGAGTGGGATGTGGGGGGGGGGGGGGGTGGTGAAGAGTGGCACAGAGCAAGAAAGAGTATACACTGTGCGTTGGGGTTGTTAGGTGGAGACCGGGGCACAGGATAGGAAAGGATATACATAGAGTTAGCTAGTCATGATCAAACAGAGATTTAAAAGACAGAGTTTAAACTGTGAGATAAGATGCACCTTTTAAATGTGTGTTTATTTCTATTTGAAAATACATCCACTTTTAATGACTGCATTTTTTTTATCATTTGAAAATACAGAACACTGCCTTACAGAACTAAGCTATTATTCCCAAAGATTCCTCACATTTAGCCCCCTGCACCCACAAAAAGGTTTTTAAACATTAGTTTGTTGCTAAGTTGGAGCTCTCACCACATACAATGAATGAGTCTATCAAATGCTGTATTTTGGATCTTAATCCTTGTCCTGCTAAATAAATTAAGATGCCAGGCCCATTTCTAATTTTCAACCAATCAGATTACTTGATCCAGATTGTTGATATAAATTCACATATTTAATGGCAAGCAGTGCAGATCCAGATCAGTTGGCTTCTTCAGAAGCCAACTGATCTGGATCTCCACTGTTTGCAGAAGCAGGACATATCCAGGTTCAGCAGGACTAGGGTGAAGCAGTTTTGTTCACAATTATGAAATATGACTGACAAAACCTTAAACTCTTATATAAAGCAAGTTTGCAGCAGACAACATTCTTAAATTGATTTTGTTATTTTTCAGAAAAAATTAGCTATGATATTTTATGTGGATTGTTTGCTTGGCAGACAGTTCACATGAAATATTAAGTCATGTTTACTCTGAAAAATAAAATTTAAATTTTTGTCTGCTGTAGTTGTGATAAGTGCTTTAAAGGTTAAATGAAATGATCAAATTGACAATCATATTGTTATCGATACAGATATTTTAATCAAATAAACTGTGATTATAAAGATTTTTATATATGATGTATTGTTATTTGTTAATGTCACTATGCAAACGTGTACAGATATAGATATGTATGTGTAACAGATATATATGTATATCATAAAATCAGGTCCCAGTTCTACAAACAATACTTTAGTACAGTTTTTCTTTAATTTTTAGAAGTTTAAAATTAATTAATCTTTAGCACTGTTTTTGAAAATTCTGCAGGCAATAAGATTGTGATATTTTTCTTTCTTTTTTTTCCAGAAAATAGGATGACAATTTGTGCAAATTGCCACCTTAGGAGAAAATTTAGGAGAACTGTCAAACCTGTTATCTGGATGTACAAATAAATTATTTTCTTATTTCACCACAAACAAATGCACTGTGCTAATCATTAGGACTGTTCTGGCAAGACAATTCTGGCAAGATAATTTTCTTTTTTCTCCACAAAGACACACAGTTTGTGTATTATAAGCACAAATAATGTGTTTTTGTGGAGAAATAAGAAAATAATTATATTATTATTATTTGCAAAGCAAGTCTTGTCTATCTAGCCATACTGAGGGTCTGATATAAGTGTGTTCATTCCATGTTGTATGTATCTCTTACTGTGATAACTTTGTATATGTTGCTGTCACTGTATTTACCCTAAGTATATGGACAGACAGGGCTAAGCAAACAGTGTAGACCCAGATCAGACACTGCAGAATACAGTCTCTGATCAGGATTTACACTTTTTGCCAGTTTAATTACATCCAGCAGTTTTAGAACATCAGTAGGAAGTAAAATCAATGTGTTCAAAGTTTGGTAAGAACTAAGGTGTTCCGATATTCAGGGTAAATACTGTATCTTTTTAACTTCATGTAGTAGTGCTTTCAGCCCATTTTCATGTAGCCTGTTTATATGTAACATTTAGCACTCTCTGGACAAATACAGCAGATGACAGATTATTGGTAATTTTTTTTTCTTCAGAAAATAGGATTTGACATTTCATGCAGAAATGCATGTTTCAAATTTTCCTGTGCTGTATTTTTATTGAAACATTTCTGTAATATTATTAACCATTAGCATGCTCCAGGGGAATAAAAAAAAAATGAATGGCATTTCTATCTTAGGTTTCCCTGAAAATGATTGATTCACATGATGATATGTACTTTGTTCAGAATTGAGTTCTTTACACATACTTAAACAAAATAACTTTTTAGCTACAATGAAAATTCAGTGACTGGGTAAAGTGACACAAGTTTGGAACATCACTGTGGGAAATTCTCTGTGTAAAATAATATACGCCGCATTTCCTACCAAAAAGGCAAGTGCCTCATGTATCATCCTACAGTTCCGTTTGTGCATATGTGTATAAATCATACAAAATTAGGACCAACATCATTCCCATTCATACCATGAGGAATAAGATATGGTAAATGTCCTAAAATTTTGCACCTAAAATTTTGCACACTAAAATTTCTGACAAAATGGCATATGCAAACAGTGCAGACCCAGATCAGACTGCTCCTCCTTCAGGGGCAGTCTGATAAGGATGTACACATTTTGCCATTCAAGTAAATATTTTTACAAAACAACCTCAAAGATAGCAGAATTTTGGCATTACAAGGTATGGAATAGTGTTAGAAAGTTTAGGACTTTTAGGTAGTAGTTCTGATCACTAAGTATATCTTTGGCATAAGGTATTTGGGTGTTTAAATTTCATTTTAATAGGTTGCTTGCTACTATCAACCAAATGTTACATGAGAAATCCTTATCATATGTAATTTTATAATCTTTTTACATTTTTGTGATTAAAGTATATTTTTATAGAATTGTTATGTATACTGCTGATTGTTTCATAATAACATCAGCTTATAGTTACAGCTTTTGATATTCAGATTTGAAAAAAAAATGTATTTTCTGTGGTACTCTTGTGTTGTTTCTTTTTCCACCTACTACAATAGTCTTGTCTTGGGATAAACAAGTCAAACGCAGGCCCCAAGGTTCTAAAACTTTTTATGCCCCCACATCGGATGATGCCGGGTCTGTACGAATGTGTGTACGTACGTATGTATGTACATACATGATCCTGCTAGACTCGGGTTAAGGCATTTGTACCAGGTAGAATTTTGCAGTTTTATAGTCAGGTACCCAACAGCGGGGGTATCATTGTACTGTGGACACATTTCTAGTTCCATGCTCAATTCAGCTGAGCATGAAATTTGTCCTCCTAATAAATCTCAAATTTCAAACAATTACAAATTCCTTCTTGTTGTCTGCTTCAATTTTGCTTAGAGCTTTAAGGGTTATGGCAATTTAGTCCTAGAAAAGAGTAGCACTGCTTATATTATTTATTTGGGTGACCATAAAGACATTTTCGAGGTTAATTTTAACACTTACCATGCTTTGGGCAAATTCAGCAATGACAAACAGATGACATTTTTTCTTATTTTTTCCTAGAAAATAGGATCTAACACTTCATGCAAATTGCCTCCTTAGTTTTTCTTATTTTTCCTAGAAAAAAGGATCATTTCAGTAGTGTTAGATCATATTTTTCTAGTAAAAATAGAAAAAATAGCTCGTATTTCAAAATGCCATATGCTGAAATTTTTACTCAGCATGCATAATGTTAACGACGTTTCATCACAAAAACATGCCTATATAATTTTGACCCCCTTAAACCCCACTTTTATGTAGTAAAACGGGTTTACAGGAGTATACATTATTTTCCTTATTTCTGCTCAAAAACATAGATCGTAGGTACTCATTAGAACTGCCTCATGCCTCATTGAGGCAGTTCTAATGAGTGCCCACACTGTATGTGTTTAGCAGAAATATGAAAAATATCAGAATTTTTTATCTGAAAATTTTCATTTTTTGGTGGTAAAATTTTCTGTATATTTGAATAGGCTTGTTTTTTGTAATGACACTTGGGGACTACCATACTTTGCCTTATTATTTACTGTATAACTGGTAGAAACTCTGAAATATTTCCCTTACAAAGGTATTTGTATAATGTTAACATAAGCTTTTAATTTCAAGGAATCAGATCTGATCATATGACACTTTATCTTAGATATGTCAGCCTGATAAAATGCCACACAGAATTTTATGTTGGTCATCTGTGGACAACAGATGGCTTATGGTTTGCTTTATCAGTTGACTGACTAAGGTTAGGGGGGGGGGCAGGGTGAATGGGGGTCCGCTGTGGCGAAGGTGCCATGTATCTTATGTCACCGGGACGTCCAATTGATATTGGCTTACATTTGGGCAAAGCCTGTTGTCTTTGTAGCAGGTAAGGGTAGCAGGGGAATGTTTTTATTTCTTCTGTTTCTTCAATTTCACTCCTGTTTCTCTTTCTTCCCTGTCCCTCTCTTTCATCTCCTCTACTATCTCTTTTCACCCTCCTCTACTATCTCTTTTCACCCTTGCTCTGGGAGACAACACAAAATGACCCACAAGGGTTGACATGTCATTAAACCCCAACACAATCAATCAATCAATCGTAGTTGGAAGTGGTTTTGAAAAGGGAGCAGGGTGTGGGGCATAGTTTTTCTTATTGTTTCATTGAAAACCCAGTATATACATTGTTATCAGTGGTCACCTCACCTGCCCTCCCACCCCACAAAAAAAACAAAAAAAACAATACCCTAGTCTTCATGGTTATTTGTAAATCAACCTAAATTCTTTCTTACTTTATCTTGAACAATAATGTTGCATGTTAGAAGATTCATTTGAATCTAAACCTTGAAGGAAGAGGATATTCTCAAGTTCTATTACCAAAGACTAGATGAAAAGGAAGCTACTTAAACAACCGTAAGACTGGACTAAGTTGAACCTACAAAATGGAATTGTCAAAATTTAGGACAAGTATGGTAAGAAGTAAAGATCTCCTGATATTTGAGGTCAGTGGGGTATTAAGTCAGATATCATAAATCTTGATGGTTTTATTTAGTTGAAAGTCTGACCCAGATACATGACCAGCCTCATTCTGGCTATTTGCAAGAAAATGACATGAATGGACTTGGTGAATACAAGTTAACAAAGTAAATGGAATATACTTTGCATGTTGGGGAAAATTTCAGCAGACAATATTTGGAAATATTTCTCTTAATTTTCCCAGAAAGTAAGATTTGACATTTCATGCAAATTGTCTCCTTAGTCGCGGGCAGATAATTCTGTCAGAATTGACAAAATTTGCCCATGAACAATCCCAATCCAGATCGCCACAATATCAAAGCATATACCAAGTTTCGTGAAAATCCATTGATATTCAAGTTATCGTCCGGAAACGAAAATACGGACGGACGTGTGACAGACGGACGTGTGACGGACACACGGACTGTCAACGGGAAACGATAATACCCCAGCATCGTGTGGCGGGTATAAAAATACATTTAAAGAGATTTTCTGCTGTGTGATGGGAGTTTTGTGAACGCCTCCGTTCGTCTGTCTGTCACGCTCTCTCCTAAACCACTGGGAGGGATTTAAAACTTGCTACATGACTTCCCCACGTGGTAAGGTGTGCAAGAGCAACATCATTTTTCTGTCGTTTCGGCCGTCAGTTCGTCCGCCCGTCCATCTCTCACACTTTCTCCTAAACCACGGCAGAATTTAACCAAACTTGCTACATGATTTCCCCTCATGGTAAGGTGTGCAAGAGCTAGTCTGTCCGTTCGTCCATCTGTCACGCAATTAGCAACATTAGCACGGAGCGTGGGGGTGTTCCAACCCAGCTAGCATTTTTTATAAATCTATAGCGGGTCGTTGTCAGCTACCCTGACGGGCCGATAACTCCCCGCTATAGATTTATAAAGAATGTTTACTGGGAATGGCGTGACATTGACTGCGCATTCTAGTGACTTCTTGTTTGCTTTCCTGCACACAGGATCCCTTCTGAGAAGGGACTGTATAAAAGGAAAGCATTTGCTCTTTACTGGGCACACATAAGTAAATTTTTTTACTTTATGTCTCATGTACGTTAACATGTATGTTGTTATAACTTACTCGATGAGTTGGATCTAAAAATATGTCAAAATAGCATTTTGGAAAAATTTGAAAGTTATCAGTATTTTTCTACTTTGAAAACGAACAAATCAATAGCACAGGTGGGCCTGAAAAGCTCACCTGAGAACTAGCTGACAAAGTGCTGAAGAACAATATTAAAGAAACACTTGTAACTAAGCATTTAACACGCCATTATCAATGCATATACAATTTTTTAGAAATTTCATAAAAAAAGAAAGAAAGAAGAAGAAAAAAAAAATACTCAAGTTAGCAGAAATGAAGTGCTAACAGACACACCGATGGGACCGATGGACACTCAAACAGTATATAGAGGATATTTACTCTTTTGCTGTGAATACCATAAATATTGTCATCGAGTGTAATGAAAACATCAGTATTTTCACGAGTGCGAAGCACGAGTGAAAATTTGAATGTTTTCATTACCCGAGATAAAAATTTTTTATGGTATTCACTGAAAAAGAGTAAATTTTCTGTTTATTTTTTTGTTTACACGCCAATGCGCGTTTCTGACGTCATAAATAACGTCACCAAACAAAACATGAACGTCATGGCGTCGACGCTCAGTGCTTAACATGTGAAACGCTGGAGAGACGACAAAAAAAAAAAAAAAAAAATCGGCAAATCGAAATAATTTTGATACCAAAATGTTCCTTACATTCTAACTAAGAAAATGCATACCACCACTTGATACTTTAGTTAAGAAACAAAGAAAAAGGTGTTCAAAAATCTGAAGTGGAGGTAAGATCCACATCTGAAACAATGAAGAAAACCGAAGTCGCCCAAAGCGAGGAGTGAAAATATAAATCGTATCAGTCACTATAGTGAAATGATACGATATCATTTCACTAGTGATTGATACCACTTTTATTTTCACCAGATATACATTGATTTCACCGCTAACAATAAAATAAAACATTATTTTCCGTTCGTCCGTCCATCCGTCACGTTATCTCCTCCTAAACCACTGGGCGGAATTTAATCAAACTTACTATATGACTTCCCCACGTGGTAAGGACACACTCTAAAGGTCTTGTTGAGCTTGTCGTTTAACCTTCTCAAACTTTTCCTGGGCAGGTACTTGTAGAAATGAGTTTATGATCAATCTCAACAAGTTATGTAGTCGAGCTGGGATTCAAACTTACAACCTTGGACCTGCAGTCAGATGCGCAAGAGCCTAATGCCAAGTGGTTTTACTACTTTCAAAACTGCAAATTTCTCCTCTAAAGCATATTTTGAGATCATAATGGAATCAATTCTGTAAGATCATAGCAATGAGATCTTACATTTTTATACTAAGACAGACTCCTAAAACGCCTTGTGCTAGAGCATCATTATTTTTCTGTCTGTCTGTTTGTCCGTCCGTCACGCTATTAGCAACATAATCACCGAGCACTGGGATTTTGCGTTGGCGTCTCATCGACTCAGTTTGCGTTCATTTTGCTTAACCCTTTCACTGCCACAGGCGATAATAATAGGCTTTTGCAAACAGCATAGATCCAGATGAGACGGCTCGTAATGAGCCGTCTCATCTGGATCTACGCTGTTTGACATTCAGACGTTCAACATTACATATAAACTTCTTTCCAAGAGATAGTTTGTTTCTGAAATGTAAAACTTTAACTAAATACAGGGAAAGATGAAATCTTTCATTGATCTTTTACTCTCACCCTGTGACACGTGTCATGTCCTTGTTCAATGGTTCTATGCATTTTAATGTTATGTTGAAACTTTGTATGAACTTCAACAATCATCTCTTTAGGAGACAAGTTGTATGAAATGCCAACGCCTATTTTCTAGCAAAAATATGAAAAAAAAAATATTCAAAATGTCGTTTGCTGAATGTTTTGCCCACAGAGAGAACTGCTTCACTCGATACAGTGGTACACTTACAACTTGTTCTAGGGCTGTCTTCGTATTGAAAACAATTTTAAATAGATGAAAATTTGAACTAAAATCAATTATTATCCATCACTGGTTTGTGGTTGTAAATGGGGAAATTCCGTTAACACTCAACAGAGTTATGGACTTGACTGATGTTACAATTTCATTTCCATTTAATATCATGGAAAAAAAAATGAATGGATTTTAATCAAATTTTATATAGCATTGATAGTGACTGGAGCTAGGTTAGGATTAAAAATGGTTCAGCTTCATTAGTTTTCAACAGTTATGGCCCTTGAATGATGTCAAAATATATTTCATTTTGACCTTCAGATATCTGAATGAAAAAGAAAAACAAAAAGAAAAAAAAAAACATTTTGTTGCCCACAGTAGCGAGGTATCGTGCACTGTCTGCGGTGCTTCTGTTTCGCATGTGCCACATCACCTCAGGCCCCGAGGTTATAGAACTTTTTTCGTGCTCAACTCAGCTGAACATGAAATATGCACTGCTAATTAATCTCAAATTACTAACATCTGCAAATTCTTTCTTGCTAAACACAGCTGAGCATGAAAATTTCTCTGCTAATAAATATGAAAATGCCAACCATTGTTGGCATTTTCATATTTATTAGCAGAGAAATTTTCATGCTCAGCTGAGTTGAGCATGAAAAAAAAGTTTATAACATCGGGGCCTGATTCTGATACTACAGGAAGAAAATAATGAAGTTTAGAAAGTGTCAAAATCACAGATCCAATTCCGAGAGGAAGAGTGAATGAATGGAAACATCCACAGCCAGATATACTAGCTAAACGAACAACTAAGAGACTAACTCAGCTCCTCTTCCCCGCGGCCAAATCCGCTCCCTCTTCCCCAAGTGAGGTGATCACAGGGCATCAGAATCTGACACCTTAGGGCACATGTAATCCTATGCTTGGTATTTTGATCTGTTGTTTTGTGACATGCACTATATGATTGCACTATATGATATAGCCCAAAGGAGGGATACATGTGTCCCGAGATTCTGAATCACTGTGAAAGCCTTTGGTCCCACAAAGTCTTGGTCCCTAAAACACTCATCATGCTAAATTTTAACAAACTTTCTTCACCCTTGAAATTTTCGTTTACATGACCTGGGAGTAGGCTACATATGTTTCAGCGTAGCATATTTTGTAACCAGTGACACTTTAAAGCAACCCACCTACATGACCTCTGGACCTTGCATGCTACTGTTCTGTTATACTTTTATATTTTTACAAAGAAAAATGCCCCTTCCCGCGCCCACACAAAAACTGACATCACGTGAACTTTTCTGACTCAAGATTCCATACCACCTTTTTATGCCCCGCCACCAAAAAAGTGGCGGGATAAAAAGTGGCGGGATATTATGTTATACCCTGTGAAAATTTGAGTGTCCGTCTGTCCGTCCGTCCGTCAGCGCCCACACCATTCGTTTGCCCGCAACTCCTCCTACAGTTTTAGGCCAATCCTTTTGAAACTTTACAGGCGCTTTTAGGATGGTCTGAAGATATGCATATTGTTTTTTCAGAATCCTGAAATTATTTTTTATCACATTTTTTTCATTTTTAACTTAGAATTTTTTCGAGCCCTAATACTACAGAAATGTATAGGGAGTATGGACCTTGTACGCGCAACTCCTCCTACAGTTTTAGGCTAATTCTTTTGAAACTTTACAGGCGCTTTTAGGATGGTCTGAAGATATGCATATTGTTTTTTCAGAATCCTGAAATTATTTTTTATTACATTTTTTGTATTTTTTAACTTAGACTTTTTTCGAGCCCTAATACTACAGAAATGTATAGGGAGTATACCTTGTACGCGCAGCTCCTCCTACAGTTTCAGGCCGATCCTTTTGAAACTTTACAGGCGCTTTTAGGATGGTCTGAAGATATGCATATTGTTTTTTTTTTTTTCAGAATCCTGAAATTATTTTGTATCGCTTTTTACTGCATTTTTAACTTAGACTTTGTGTGTGTGTGTGTGTGTGTGTGTGTGTTATTTTTGTTTTGTTTTTTAGTTCTGAAATAACTGTTTATTGCTTCTCTTCATGTTTAACTTAGATTGTTTTCAGCCCTTATACTACAGAAGTGCATAGGGAATATGTCCCTGTGTGGCGGGGCATGGTGCATGGCTTGCAGTTTTATTACAGCATACGGCGAAGAATTAACTGTGGGTGTGTTGGGCGGGAGCGATAATTCTCAAACGGATTAAGTGTTGTCCCTGAAGTTAAAAAAACAAAACAAAAAAAAACAAACAAAAAAAAAAAAAAAAACAAACAGAAACGCACGTTGTGCCCAACACGCTATTTTGGCATGGTCTTGATTTCATTACTTGTCAAACAATATTCAGTTTTATTAGCATTAAAAGAAACGTACAAATATCGCTCCTGCCCAGCGATTCTACCGATGTTTTGGATATTCGCGCGCGAGAGTGAAAAGGTTGTCGAAAAGAAGAATATCGCCACTGGTGAACTATTTGTACCGAATGGTACTCAGTAATTTGTACTACTAAAGAACTGATATAATACTGATTGAGTAGTATGAAATTAACCATGGCCAATTAAAACAAACAAACAAACAAACAACGTCTTTCCAAAAACTGCATTGAAAAAATAAGCCTCACGTTTATGATCAGTTTTCGCATCCGAGCATCCTGAAAAGGACCTTGGCTGTTTGCCATTAAATTGTAAAGACCACTAAAAGTTCATTTGTCAGTCCGATCTGTGCCTTTAATGTTTTAGTACTCCTAAGATCCATTTTCTCATGACGAGGGTCATATATTGATCACCTGTCGTAACTAAAATAATAGGACTATCTGAATACTGCTTATTTCTCCGCGAAAACATATGTTGCGGGTACTCATTAAAAGCGCCTCGCTGAGGCGCTTCTAATGAGTACCCGCAGCATACGTTTTCGCGGAGAAAAGAAAATGTCAATTCTGTTGTTTAATAAAAAAGCGCCTTATTTGGAGCTATGAGCTATACAATCACAATGCACATAACTTGGGGCACAGATCTGATGTATAACCTTGATTAATGTATTGATAAGACAGTTTGTCTAACGAGTGGATTTTATCAAGTTGGGTACATACAACTCCTGGATCTTACAATATAATTTTGCGGAAGTAAGTGTTTTGTTCCGCTTGTCTTTACGTGTTTAACCCTTAAAGCGCCAATCACAACAATTGTCGTCTGCTTTCTCATTTGCTTGTGATTTAATAAGTCATTTCTGCAAACAGTGTGGACCCAGATGAGACTGCTCCTTTAGGAGCAGTTTGATCTGGGCCCATACTGTTTGCCTGTATGCAAAAATAGGTTCAAAAAGTTTGCAAGAATATTCAGCAGACAACATAAACAGACGACCCTTTCAGATGCAGGTTTTCTTGGCGCTTTAAGGGTTAACTCATTTTTAGCCGCGCCATGAGAAAAAGTGTCAGATCAGCCGGCAAAGTCGCACTCATTGATACGGGTCTTTGCTATGCATCAGTGTATTTCAAGTAGCCACCGATTTCATAAGTCTTCAGCGAAGATCATCACGATGAAATATGCTATATGCTACACGGGTCTATAATGAGCTTGTTTAAATGAATGAAATCTCGAGGTGGGATGGTGTAAGCCCGGGATGTAAGGGTTAAAATAACTCTAAATATGACGTCATAATAGATGTGCGTTTGAACTGGGTCCATAATCAAACTAGTATATTCATAGGAAGCAATAATCCGATAAGATTTCGACTCTCTAGCATGAGAGAAGCACCCTATTATTATTATCATTATTATTATTTAAAAAAAGCACATGCTGTTTTTAGGCGTTCATCTTATAACCACAAAATTCAAATCTTTACCTATACAATGACCTTTGTTTTTTTATAATCTCTAGAAAGAACATTTTAAGTTTTAATCTGATGCAAAATTCATAGAAAAAAAAAAAAAAAAAAAATGAATAATAAAAATAAAAAAAAAATGTGGTAAAATGCACCCAAAGCAAAATTGTGAAGCTGTTAACAGTCACAAAATACGCCCTACGAAAAGCCACAAAAACAACAATAAAAAAAAAACAACAAAAAAACAAAAAAAAAAAAAAAAAAAAAACCAACAGAAAACTTAACCTTAACCACTCTCTTGGCTAATTCAGCAGATGGATAATATTTCAATATGCCGTCTGCTGATTTTTTTACTCAGAGTGCTAAACGTTAAAATATGTCTTTCAGTTGAGAGGATATAGGCATAAAATATTGTGCTAGCAGGCAAACATATATCAATTTGATGCTGAATATGTGCGAAAAGGCGTCCCATCCCCCTCCCCAATCCTCTTCCCCCTTCCTAAAAAATATAAAGGTCGTACGTGCCATTTGCGGTAGTATTTGAAGTGTTCGTTCTTTAAGGAAACATTTTGGATAATACTGAAATGTTTTATAGTTAATCATTGTCGCTGTCGTCAGAGCGTGTGCGGCCCCCGTACTTCCATTTAATGCTGATATCAATATCCAGTAAGCATTCCACATAAATCTATAGCGGGCCTATAGATTTATGAAGAATGCTAGCTGGGTAATACCTGTATGTATATGCTATTTTCTAGTTTTCATTTGTTCTATATCTTCAAAGAATCGTTCCTTCAGAATACTTTCATGCTCACACCTGGTCTGTTTTATTCTAATACTGGTGAAATACGTGCATTTACTTAAAGCAGAAAACACCTGTAAACACATTTACCTTCATATTTTAGCTTGGGGAGATAATAGAAAAAAAAAGATCGAACGGTGAGTGAAGTTGATTTCTCCACCACCCCCCCCCCCCCCCCCTCGCGCCCCCAACACACACACACACACACACACACACACACACACACAGACACACACACAGTTTATTTCAGATGGAAGAAATTCTCATCGAAAACATGCATATTCTCAAATGATGCATGAGAAGTTGCGCTCAAAGGGTACCTACTGTCTATACACTTTCATAAAATTTGAGGTAAGAAAATGTAAAGTTAACAAAGTGGAAAAAGTGGCAATAAATTAAAAAATTCTATTCAAACCATATGCACATCTTGAAGAAAACATGTGTAAAGTTTAAAAAAGACTGGTGTAAAATTATACGAGGAGTTGCAATCACAAGGTATCCACTGTCTATACATCTGAGATCAGGAAATAACAAAGTTCACAAAGCAGAAAAAAGTGACAAAAAATATTGCAAGGATTATATCAAAAGTACATGCACATCTTCAGATTATGGAGAAAAAATGCGCAAAGTTTTAAAAAAGATTGATATAAAATTATATGAGGAGTTATGCTCATGAGGTACCCACTGATTATATATTGAGGGTGAAAAATGACTAAGTTCACAATGAGGAAAAAGTAACAAAAATCACCATGAAGAAAACACATGCAAAATTTCAAAACGATCGATACAAAACTGTAAGAGAAGTTGCGCTCACAAGAGGTACCCACTATATATAGAGGGTGAAAAATGACTGAGTCCACAATTAAAAAAAAAAAAAAGTGACAATGATCTAACAATTACATTCAAACCAGATCATATTGCACAGCTTCATACCGTGAAAAGACACATGCACAGTTTCAAAACGATTAGTGCAAAACTGTTAAGAGGAGATGCGCTCACAAGAGGTACATGTGTGTGAAAAATGACTAGGTTCACAATGTGGAAAAAGTGACAAAACATGATCTAACAATTATATCCAAATCACATGCACATCCATGAAGAAATGACAGAAACTTGCACACCTAATGCTAAAAATAGATCAAACTTCGGTGAAGTTGATGTCGAGCCTGCACCCCCTCACATCACCCCTCCCCCCTCCCCATGCCAAAACGTAATGTAATGTTTCTTTCAGGTAAAAGAAATTATTATAGGAATTTCATCGAAAGCATATGCATTTCCTCATATGATGCATGAGAAGTTGGGCTTAAAAAGTACCCACAGTCTGTACACTTTCATAAAATCTGAGGTTAGAAAATGACAAAGTTACAGTGGAAAAAGTGACAAAAATAAATTAAAAAATCATATCCAAACCACGTGCACTTCTGCAGACCCGGGATGAACACGTGCAAAGTTTCAAAAGGGGTTTAAAATTGTATTCATGAGTAGTTGCAATCACAAGGTAACCACTGTCTATATACATCTGAGGTCAGAAAATGAGACAAAGTTCAAAAAGTAGAAAAAAAAGTGACAAAAATTCAGGCCAGGCTTATATGAAAAGCATATGCACATCTTCAGACTATGGAGAAAACGTGCAAAAGTTCAAAAAGATTGGTATAAAATTGTTTGAGGAGTTGTGCTCACGAGGTACCCAATGTCTGTATATTGAGGGTAAAAAATGACAAAGTTCACAATGTGGAAAAAAGTAAAAAAAAAAAAAAAAAAAAAAAAAAAGATCTAACAATTATATCCAAACCACATGCACATCCTCGTACCATGAAGAATGAAGAAAACGCATGCAAGTTTCATAATAATCGGTACAAAACTGTAAGAGGAGTTGCGCTCACAAGAGTACGAAAGAGCATTAGGGCCATATATACTTTTATTTCTGTTGATAGGTATCTCGAAATTTCGACCTACTATCTCGAAATTTCGACATAATGTCGAAATTTCGACTTAATAATGCGAAACTATACAAGAGGTGCCAACTGTCTATATATTGAGGGTGAAATAGGACTAAGTTCACAAGGTGGAAAAAGTGACAAAAATAATCTAAAAATTATATTCAAACCACATGCACATCCTCATACCATGAAGAAAACACATGCAGTTTCAAAATGATCGGTACAACGCTGTAAGAGAAGTTGCACGCACAAAACACCCATGGTAAATGTTGACGGATGGACGGACGGAAACTTATACGTCTAAGTTGCCCTGCTATTTAAAGCAGGTGCGACAACAACAGAACAATCACAACTGCAGCTTTATACAGCAACGGCTTTCGATGAGTCAATTGATGCACTGATCACACAGAAGGTTTACGGTAAGCGGTAGTAAAATGCAGCAGCTGTAACAGTATGCACATTGGTAGCAAATGTTCACCACTTTTGATGACAAAATGTAGCTATAATCAGTTGAAGAGTGAATAATACATGTCTGGTATTGGAGTTCATTAAATAAAGGCATCGAGAATCGGATTAATTTCACCAGGGTAACAAAAAGAAGGTGAGATAAGTTTGCATCCGCAATGTAATGATGCTAAAAGCTAGTCACAGTGTAATGCAGAGCTCTAGATAAGATTTTTTTTCCAAAAATATGTTTTTTTTTTTTTATATCTTCACGGAAACATATGATGTTGTAATTAGAAGTGCCTCACCGAGGCGCTTCTAATGAGTACCCACAACATATGTTTTTATGGAGAAATAAGAAAAATATATACTTGATACCCCCTCTTATCTAGACATGGTATGTTTACTTTTGTTGGACATGATGTTTGATTTGTGCATATTTGCCTTATAATTTTTTACGACTTTCTTTAATGACCTGATGGGAAATAGACGTAGACCTATCATTGCATAATTGTAAATGCGATAACAGTTGAACTGTTGAAATACCAGCGATACACGTTCAATAATCACACACACCCGGCAGTGAAACAGGAAGTATTATGTAGTGTGTACACACGATCAATGTTCGCCAAAGAAAAAGGGATTGAAAAAAAAAAAAAAACTGTAGGTTTTGGTTTTGCGCTTTTTTTAACGTCCGCATGGCTCTCTTTCGCGTCCGGAGTGGTCACGCCCACCATGCTGTTTAACTACTGTCCTTTCGACATCTCTTGGAAAGACGTTTTTTGCTTGGCGTTTTATTTTAAATGAAAATATTTTGTTCGGATTGACCATTTCTTATCAGAAACCATTTGTCTTTTATGTTTCTGTGTTTTGTTCTCAAATATTTACTCAAAAATTAAAGTTACGACCAAAAATTGGTCTGACCTATGCAATTTCTATAGTAAAGTGATTTTTTGGGATTTTTGTCTAAGAAAATATTTTTTATTTTTCTTTGCTGAATTAGATTATTGATGTTTTACAACAATATTGTGAAAATTTCAGAAAAATTGAACAAGTGGAACTTGTTGAAAATCTGGCTCCAAGTTACCTACCCTATAGATTTCTGCATGATTTGGCTTCATTTTTCAAGAATATATTATGTTAAAACTCTGAAGTAAGCTTAATTAGGCTGAGAAAATGTATCATAAGCAGGTTTGAGATTTTTAAGTGAAACCTGTTTTTTTTTATTTCAGAATAAAAGCAGTGCCATGGCCAGATGGAATTTTTCTTTGATGTGCCAACCTATGCCAATAGCCAGGGTGTTGAGAGCACTACCTAAATTGGCTGTCATTTTCCTTGTAGTGCATGTAGTAGTGATGATATATTCCTGTAAGTTTATAGTAAATGTCATAAGAAAGGTAAGAGAAAAGTCCAGGGAGTGCCACAGTCACAAACCGCAGCCCTTCCCAGACACCAAGAGGAAGAGGAAACAGACAAAACTAAACAAGCGCAAGTCGAACAAACTTATGAAAAGCACTAAGATTAGCTGTCTATTCCCCAAGTGAGGTAATCGCAATGCTAAAAGGACTGAAAACCCTTGTCATGCAGAAAACCTAAGATGCCACACCAACTTCTAATTTTTCTGTCAATCAGATTACTTTGCCCAGGTTGTTGATACAAATTCACATACTTTATGACAAACAGTGCAGCAGTTTCAGATCATTTGGCTACTGATCTGGATCTACACTGTTTACAAAGGTAAGGTATATAAGGGCTCAGCAGGACCAGGTTTTAGATTTCAAAAGCTTTATTCCATACTTTTTTATGACCTAATTAAATTTTTCTTTTTATGTAGTATTGCTTGAAATACTTAGTGGAAAGGCACTCTGAGAAAGACCAACAGTTTAGACCCTGATCAGACTGCTCCTAAAAATCTGATCTTACAGTGTTTGCATATACCATTTTATCAGGCTCTTTGGTGTACGAAATGTTACGACATTTACTGTATTAAAATATTTTAAAGCTTATAATTTCCTGAATCAAGTATGTCTGTTTTCATCATGTTTATTTCCATCTATCCATAGGTCCAAGTAAGATGGGGTATCAGCAAAATATTTATCTTTTTTCTCCATGAAAACATATGTTATGGGTTATCATCAGAGGCACCTCATGGAGGTACTTTGACTGAGTACCATTACATCCCAGTGGGCACATGATGTTAATATGACGTCGCCTCAACATCGATGCAAAGTCGTGACGTTGCACTGACGTTGAGCCGACGTTGTGTAAACATCATGTGCCTGCTGGGATATGTTTGATGGAGAAATAAGAAAAAATATCAATACCAGGGGTCATCCTAGAGCTTTCAGAGAGGGAGAAGTTTTGCGACAATTTCAGGATTTAAGGGAGAAGTTTGGTCTGAATTTTGGATTTCCCTATACTTTCTATATATTTTCACTTCTCCCTCAACTCAAGATAGGGAGAGGTCAGCTGGCTTAGGGAGACTTTTTCTCCCAAATCGCCCTCTAGGATGACCCCTGAATACGTTTTTTTTGTTGAAAAAGGGTGTTTAAATCCTTTTTTTTTTTTCTTGGTACATATTTTTTAAACTTTTCAGTGATAGTTTTTTTTTTTTTATATATCAAGGGATTATTTGCAATTACACATAGTTTTATTGGCAGGCATATACATATTCCTGTTTTCTGTGGATACTCACACGTATTTAGTATAATGCGGATGGGGATTGGGACAGCAATCTGGCATGAGGAAATAGCTTATCCTTAATGCTTAAAGTGCCTATTACAACAGCAGCAGACATTAAAAAAAATACATATATATTTTTTGATAGAAAATAAGTATTGACATTTTATGTAAATAATCTGCCAAGCAGATGATTCACATGAAATGTCAACTTATTTTCTATGAAAACACACCCACACCCACACCCCCCCCCCCCCCCCAAAAAAAAAAAAAAAAAAAAAAAAAAAAGCAAAAAACAAAACAAAAACAAAACAGAATATTGTCTGCTACAAATTTTGCTTGGTGCTTTAAGAGTTAATGTATGCCCTAATCTATGATGACTATGTATGTCTTTCCATAAAGGAATAGGAAAATGTTTAGTTTACGTTCAGCAGGTGTCCAAGCCAGAGGTTATAAAACTTTTTTCATGCTCATCTCAGCTGAGCATAAAATTTTCTCTGCTAATAAATATGAAAATGCTTTGTTGGCATTTTCATATTTATTAGCAGAGAAAATTTCATGCTTAGCTATATTTAGCAAGAAAGAATTTGCATTTGTTAGTTATTTGAGATTTATACGCAGGACAAATTTCATGCTCAGCTCAGCTGATTTTATATAACCTCAGGGCCTTGACAAAATACTTGAAATCCTATTAATGTTAAGGAGAATGGTTGCACTCCCAAGGGAAATAACTGTATTTACACATCTTCTAACTTGGGATCAATTTTAAAGAAAAGAAATTCTTTCAGTAGAATGAGTAACCCCTCCTCACCATTTTGAAAGGATTCAAGTACTGGGGAGCTGATTTAATGTCTGCAAAAGTTGTCTCCCTTTGAAAAAGTGTCAGAATGTTTAGGCCTATCCATTTCCCCTCCCTTTTAGGCCTAGCCATTTCCCCTCCATTTTAGGCTATCCATTTCCCCTCCATTTTAGGCTATCTATTTCTCCTCCATTTTGCCGGCCTTGGTGGCTCAGTTGAATGAGGGTCAGACTGTTGATCAGGAGCATAGCAACAGATAAGGCGCTCTTTTCATTCGAAAAATGCTGATATCTTTCTTATCTCTCAACAAAAACATATGTTGTGGTACTCATCAGAAGTGCCTCAGTGAGGTGCTTCTAATGAGTACCCACAACATATGTTTTCGTCGAGAAATAAGAAAAATATTATGTGGATAGCCCCTCTTATCTGTAGCTATGCAGGAGGTTGCGGGTTCCCACCCCGCCGGGTCGACAACATTCTTTCTTAGACCATATTTTCTATGGTCATTCTCTCCCGTCTGCTGATTCTAGAAGGGCAGTTGTTTGTCAAAGAGTGGGCACAATACTGGTTAACTGCTTAGAGGACTAAGCCTGCCCAGTAAAAGTATGGTTAGGTAAACTGACAACACTCGACTTGACCCCATTGGGTTGACTGGGCTGTAAAACCCCAACACAAATTCCCCTCCATTTTACTACCATACAATATGTTTATTCCAGTGCTGAATCAAGCTCCACATGTTCCAAAGAACGGCCCTCCAGGTGTGTTAGATGAGAAGGTGAAGTTGGCTGTTGACACTTCAAGAATTACAGGTACAGTCATAGCTTCAGATAAAGCGTTTTTTTTTTTCGAATGAAAAGGGTCAGGGCTCAATTGTTCAAAACTAACAATGTCTTTAGTTAACGTATCGTTAAACCTTTGATCATTAAATATGGCATACATGTATATGCTAATATTTTTGCTGAAAAAAATGCGAGTAGCTTTTGCATTTGTGAAAGCTCTTCATATTTTTTTAGCAAAAAATATCTGTGAATTAGATATTTTACTTACTAGAACAGTTAACATTTTGACCACTAATGAGCTTGTTAAGCTAACGATGCTTTGAACAACTGGGCCCAGTATTTTTTATTATGTCTGCATGAAAACCTATGTTGTATTATATTGCTAACATATATGGAGTATTAGTGCTAGTCTGCATGAGGTCTGCTAATGCAGTCTAAATAGCCAAAAGGAGCAATTATCCCTGAACTTTTTAGATCAGCATAACCACTTCCATGTTTTTTATTTTTGGCCAATTTTTGTTTCATTAAGGACCATTTGAAAAAATTTATGTTCAAAATTCTTCCGAACTATTTCTATCTTAATAGTGTTCAGTAAACAGTGTAGATACATACAGTACAACTCAGGTGGTTTTTCAAAATCCCCCCCCCCCCCCATGCCGGTGGGGAGTGGATTTGGGTGGAAAGGATTAAATTTTAGTATCCCACTGTGGTTTCACCCGGGTCGGTGGATCCGCTGCGTTCCCGTGGTAAAAATCGCCTGATAAAATTACTTTCGAACAGGTATAATTCGATGCGATTATGACAGGCAATTGAAACAGCCGTGGGGGCCACGCGGTGTTTCTGCGATGAAGTGAGAAAGCTGTTTCCAAAGGGGCGTGGCTAAAGCCAGTCGTACTTTTTCGGCATGCAGGGTTGAACAGGACCAAACTGCCGATCTGATCAAATCAGCCTTTTCAACTCATTGTGTGACAGCAATTAACGAATTTTGATTGTAAGCATTCCCATTCACCATGAGCGTACAGAATTGTTGGTATCTGCGTACACAAAACGTACCGCAAATTGGGTGCATATTCGTAAGTCCTGCTTGAGTCAGTTTTCGCTCATCAGCATCCTTTTGAATATTAATAAAGCATCAAAACACTGCGATTGCCGACGGACAATAACAAATGCATATGGCCAATGCATAGAAAAGGATGAGCTTTCCAAATTGCCACTTTCGGTTTATTCCCTTGTTCTCTTGAAATATTAACCAATGTTTCCCTGTTCCTTGAAATATATTTGGGTGTTCCCTTGGCCCATAGAAAACCCCGGTAGCCCCATTCACTGTTCGAGCAGGTAACATGGGCCGCAACAAAGCTCCATATGAAAAAGTACCGGATTCTGTGGCTTAGTTTGGTCCGGCCAACAAGTGGGCACGGCATGGTCATTTTTACTTAATGTGCCGTAAAAAAACAAAACAAACACTCAAAAATCTCAAAGAGAATCAAACATCTGCCTCGAATCCACGAATTACATATTTATGTTTGGTATTCCTGTAACTGCCTTTTCCCATGCAACAACCGCACGCGCTCAATATAAATGACGTAATGTGGTAAAAGACCGGGAAATTCTCACTCGCGTGCAGCAACCGCACGTGTCAATATAAATTTACTTAAGGGGGCGTTTCTGCTATCAAAGAGACATTGAATCATTGAGACAGCCCAAGCAAAAATGGTGTCTGTCATGCAAAAAACACACGTAAGGAACAAGGGGCCACAGAAGTTAATGACAATTCAAATGAGTGAATTAGTTTTTTAACGTCCCACTAATAGCTAGTTCATACGGAGGTGTGGACCTTGGTTTAACGTCCCATATGAAAGAAGCCTGGGATCGAACTCATGACCCCTGGGTGACAAGGCGCGCAGCTTTACCACTACACCACTGAGGCACCCTTTCCCAATATTTCAACCTGTTAAATATCTAATAAAAGGGCTGCAGACATTTCACCATGCCCCACCACTGCACTTACATCAAACAAGTACCATAACTTTGTTAATAAATTAATTAAATTTCAAGAAAATATCGCAGACAGTTTTCAAGTTACAGAGCGGACACAAATATATTACAGAAATCACTAAAATAGTTTTGGTGTTCAAAGGGCCATAACTCCAAAAGTAGGTTCTATCGTCAAAGTATATGAAGGGCAGTTGTCAGTTTCTGCTGTAGTAGCTTATGAATAAGCCCGCCCGGAAAAGAGTGCGGGCTCGATAAATAGTATTGACTGGGCAGTTTAACTCCAGTTCAAACAAAAATTACGTCGGTACAAAGTTCTCATGTCTGAAGTATGATTTACAATGTACGAACTTTGAACCGGATAAAACCTACAATACTACAATGTACGTGCGACCAGCAAAGACTCAGGTTAGTCTGTGCATCGACCCACTAGATAAAGCAAGCTTCTTGCATACTGTACGATCAGTGAAGGGTCTGAACAGAATGTGCTGTTGCAGTCACACTGTTTATTCCGCTTTGGACAGCCCGGCTATCGATGGTAAATACGATCAGCGGATGCTCTTATCAGAATGTGCAGGCGCGTACTGACCCGAGTCTTCACTCGTCGCACAAGACGTTTTGTTACACCCAGTAAATCATAGGGGGTGCTTACGATTAGCGAAGGCTCTGATCAGACTACTGAGATCTGCTGATGTGCGAGATCTGCTGATGTGCAGTCTCGAGAGTGTGCAGGCTGATTTGTCTTTTAGTACAAGTTTTATTGTAGGTTTTGCCATGCACAGACTCGTGCGCGAGTTGTTTGTGCAAACCTTAACGCTAAGCACCCTGGGTACAATTTTCAGCAGACAACATTTTGAAATATTTTTCTCATTCTTCCAAGAGAACATTATTTGCACTTCATGTAAATTGTCTCCACTGAATGCAATGTCAAATCCTCTTTTCTTGGTAATGAAAAGAAAAAAAAACAAAAACGAATTCAATCTGTCGTCTGCTGAATTAGCCCAGAAGACGCTTTCCCGCCGATGCACTAGGTTTATACAAAGTGTCTCTTTTACTCGTTAAATAAATTACGGTCTTGGTTTTGCATATCGCATATATTGAAGCCACAAAAACAGAACACTTTACATGGAAACGAAAGTTCTGAAGATTGCTGTATAAGCCAATAAATATAATGTTATTAATGTATTATACTGTAAGAGAATAACGTAACAAAGTATTCATTTGTACCCTGATAAATGCAGGTTTTACTGATTTAAGGGAGCTAACTGTAACTGGCTTAAAAGGGAGTTAACTGCAATTGCTTTATGTGTCAGATCTGTGCGAAATGGAATGTTTGTTTGTTTGTGTTGAGGTTTTACGGCTGAGTCAACCAAATGGGGTCATGTTGAGTGCGGTCAGTTTACCTAACAACACGTTTACTGGGCAAGCTTAGTCCTCTAAGTGGTTAACCAGTATTGCGCACATTCTTTTGCCAGACTGACAATTGCCCTTCTTGAATCAGCGGAAGGGAGAGAATGACCGTAAACAATATTTCATGATCAATCTCCACGAAAGAATGTTGCCGACCTCGGCGGGGGTTGAACCAGCGACCTCCTGGTCTCCAGTTGGACGGCGCATCTTACTGCGAAATGGAATGGGGAAGAGCACTTTTTATGAATTGCGCCAATACAGAGGGGGGCATGCTTATACAATAAGTGGTTAACTGGTACACTGAACTCCCTTCCGCCAGAAACTTGTAACTGCCAATCTTGAAGCAGTGGAAGGAGCGAATGACCGTAGCAAATACATGTGTTTCATGATAAATCGCTCAATCTGTGAGGATCGAATGCACGATCCTGACCATCGGAGATTAATGCATCCGCCTACGTGGCATTACTCGTATTTTTTTCCGGGACGATGCTTGTTGGTCTCCAAATAAAAGCCTGTAAGATAGCAGAAGCGCCCCTTTAAGTACCCGGGTACAAGGTAAGAAATAAACAAACAGAAATACGTTATTTTTTATTTCTTGTTTTATTCATTAATTTTTTTTATTTTTTTTTTAATCTCTAGGTAGAAATATTTCTGTATTTATTCAGTGACAAATCAGCCGAATGATGCGTAAGCAAAATAAAGGTTCCGATTTCCTCCCCATGCAAACTCAGAAAAATTCGGAGCTGTCAATCATTCTGACGTCACTAATCTTTCATTGCGAGCTCGTCAGGATAAACTTTTGCCCACTGCGGAGTTCTACAGGTAAGTGGGTGGTTTTGCGGAGGGAACTCGGTGGAAACGCGGTGGACGAAAAATCCGTCGCGATGGGAATTGGAGTGGGGTATCAGGAAGATCCGCGGTGGGCTAAAAAATCAACCCCACCGCTTCGGGGGGTGATTTCGAAAAACCACCTGAGCTGTACTGTATCATACTGATACTAAATTTTATATGGTCTGCTCTTATGGCAGTTCATGCAGAAATTATTCGACTACAAGTGTATATATTATATCGAGGTAACATTCAACCCTTCCAAATTGAAATTCATCCCTGAATTTCTTGGAGTCTGAAGAACATAAGAAATCCCTATAAAATGAAGTAACCAAATAATAATTTACTTATTTCTTTATGAAAACATATGTTGTGAGTACTTTTTAGAAGTGCCTTGGTGAGGCACTTCTACTGAATATGACAGTACATGTACATTGTATATGTTTCTGTAGAGAAATGAAAATATAGACTTTTCAGATAGAAAAAGCACATTATCTTGAATAGAGGCGAAACGGTTCATTGAAATTGCATCATATCACAATACTTTTTCTGACAACACCTGTATCATATCGTGGGGCTTAGTATTGTGATACCTGAGGATTTGCCCAAAAGAACAATTTCCAAAGAAAATGATAGCTTTAACATATTTCAAGACCATTTTTATAACAAATTACAAAGATCTAAAATGTTACTGAAATACACTGATCATTTATGTGACAAACAGGGGCATCTTAAATAGGTATTGTTAAGAATGAACCTCTGAGATGGTTTTGAACAGGTGTGTCTTCCAAGAATATTTAGACTTTTAAGCTGTGACTTATGCATGAAAATAGTATCGTGGTACGTATTGCATCGTGAGGCACGTATCCTGATACATATCTTATCGTGAGGTGACTGTATCATTACAGCCCTAATCTGGAACCATGATTTAACCCTTTGACTGTGGAATAAACCATAAATCAGGCATATTAGTCGGAATACCCCTACTTGAGAAGCCATTACTCCCTTGATTTTGATGGCATTTTTCTCACATATTTTGCCGATTGTATGTGGCCATTTTATAGGAAAAATGACAGTCACATGACTTCCAGTCACGTGACAGTCACATGGAAACCAGGTTCCATTTCAGACACTTAAGACACTTCTAATGAGTACCCAAAACATATGTTTAAGTGACTGAGGCACTTCTAATGAGTACCCACAACATATGTTTACATGGAGAAATAAAAAAAACATTGACCGGATAGTTAGTAGTGTTGTGCCGATTAATCTAAATAATCCAAAACTGATCGTATGAGGCTGCTATTGGCAATTACTGATTTGATTTTTTTTTCACTATCAATTATTTGAAATTCTATTTTAAGAAACATGGACCAAAGGTCACATAAAGAGACCTACAAATTAAGAGTATTATGAAAGATTCATTGACTAGAAACATGGCAGTAATCATCTGCTTTGTCTTGAACCAACCTTTATCTTAAATTACCCTAGTGAGGCTATTTGTTACTGCATTTTAAGTTCTGCAGAAAGATAAAGCGCATATGCTATAATGATTTATTATTTGATGCCAGATATGGGATGTCCGATTGTATAATCAATAATCAGTCAGTTTTACTTTCCTGGATAATCGTTTGTAATTTTCCTCCCCTATTCCTAACACTACCTGATACCCACTCTTATCTAGACCAATGGATAGAATTACAGTGTATCTTCTTCTGTGAAGGATTTTCTTTTTGCCATTGTACCGTATTTACCCTTAATATTCAGAAGGCCACATCAGAGTTACAACGTAGACCCAGATCAACTGAAAGAGCAGTTTCATCAGGGTCTACATTGTATGCCATTCAATCACAACATTTAAATTTAGACACCTTAGTGAATACAGCAGTAATGCTAAGTATTGGGACACCTTAACTCCTTACCGTACTTGTCCTAAACTTTGAACAAGTCCATTTTACTATAAGGATCAAACATGGTTTTCCATGCATTATATATCTTCATTTTAAACAGTGCATTTCATGCCGAAGGCTGCGGTTTTCAACACTTCCCAAGGGACCCGGCGAATGTTAATGCATTGAAAAAACATGTTTGATCACTATTATTGCATAAAAACGGAAAACATTTGCTACATTTCCTGTTATATTTTGCACTATTTTGTTTCGCCTATTCACCCATGTCTCGCGAACGTAATTTCCACTGACTATGCTCGTTCTAGGGCCGGGCAGTACACATCTCATAATGGCAGCAAATTTGTGGCCCCGGTATGATCATATTGAAAGTTGTGTAGCCATGCATTAACAGCACATGACTTGCCTTGTTAATACATGGCTTTTCGCTGGTTAATGCACAGCTGTTAATAATGTGCGACACTGCTTTTTATGCAATAATATCCGTTGATGCTGAATGAGTGCCAAACATTGTAGACTCTGATCAGATGTCATGTTCTGTGGTTTCTGATCTGGGTCTACCCTAAACCCTAAGTCCTGGGACAGACAGGCCTGAGCAAACATTGTATGCCCTGATCAGATGCTGCAAAATGCATAGGAACAGACTTTTACAATTTATAGGACAAGTATGGTAAGGAGTTAAAAATTAGGTGTCCCAATATTTAGAGTAAATTTGGTATACTGTTTTCACAGGCCTGTCCGAATACTTAGGGTAAATATATTTATTTTTTTTTTCTTCTCTTTTTTCGCAGATAAACAATCAGCTGCCAGTGATATGAAAGAAAGCAAGCTCAACCCAGAAAGATGGAACAAAATTAAAACCAAATTGAAATCAGCAGAAAAACAGAACAAGACTAAAACAAAATTGAAATCAGCAGATCACAGAATCATGAAAGAAGTTGTAAAATTGAAAGTGCAGAGATGAAATTTAGTTTAGTATATATCTTCAGTTTAAACAATATTCAGCCATAAAGGAGCCTTAGTGTATGTGAAAATAAAAGCCCAAATTTAACCCTTGCCATGCTGAATAAATTAAGATGCCACGCCTACTTCTAATTTCCAGCCAATCAGATTACTTGAAGAAATTCACATATTTAATGACAAACAGTGCACTGATCTGGATCTGTACTGTTTGCCAAGACAGGGCATGTCGTGTTTAGCAAGAGAAGGGTTAAATAGTTTTCAGCCATGGAGCCTACGAGTATATAAAAATAAAAGGCCCAAGTTTTTAGCCATTAAAGGAGCCTTTGTGTGCATACGAAAAGAGAAGGCCTAGATCATGTGCATCTGTGCAGTGTCATCATTGCCTGTGTGTTTTGCCTTAAAATTCTGCAGTATCTGCAAACAGTATGTACAGCAGAATTAAATATGCATCCAGTGTGACTCACAATGAAATACCAACATGGTGAGGAGAGGAGCTATTATGACACGTTGTGTGTCAAAATTTTATCCCCCATTTTAATGTTAAAAATGATGTTTCTGAAAATCACTCTGTCGTAGCTCTTGATAAGGCGCTTTTTTCCCTAAAAAGTGTCTACATTTTTTTTATTTCTGGATAAATACATATGTTGTGTGTGCTCATTAGAAGCGCCTCACAGATGCTCAATATCTTGTGAACTAATTGATGGAATTTGATCAAATTTTGCATATGGATTGACCTTAACCGGATCTAGGTTGGGATTATTACATGTCAATTTTCGCAAATTTACGTCAGAGTTAATGGCCCTTGGTTAATGCCAAAATTTAGTTTCTGCTCAGTATCTTGTGTATGAATTGGCAGATTTTGATCAAATTTTGTACATGCATTGACCTTGACAAGCTCTATATTGGGATTGTTATGCATTAATTTTCCCTAATTTACAACAGTTATGGCCTTTGGTTATTGAAAAAATTTAGTTTCTGCTCAATAGCTTCTGAACAAATTGATGGAATTTGATCAAATTTTGCATATACATTGACCTTAACCAAATCTAGGTTGGGATTGTTAAACATCAATTTTCACAAATTTACAATAGTTATGACCTTTCATTATTGTCAATTTTCATTTCTGCTTATTATCTTCTGAACAAATAGATGGAATAATCTAATATGCACTGCTTATTGACATTTCCTGTTTTCTGTTATTTTAATACATGTAGCTATTCATTAGTTTAATTATCCTGTACAAGGCTTCCTTCTACTGCACCATATCATAAGAGTAGATGGAAATTCAGGTCAGAATTGGACACCACAGACTGAGACCTGCTTGAGGCTATTTGTTTTTTTTTGGTTTTGTTTTCTTTTGCTTTTTTTATTTTTTGTGGATAATACTGTATTTACCCTAAATATCGGGACACTTTGTTCAGGAGTATTTGGTGATGAATCTGGGATCATTTTTTCTTATTTCTCCATAAAAACTTGTGTTGTGGGTACTCATTAGAAGCACCACATTGAGGTGCTTCTAATGAGTACATTTACTCACATCATTTTTTCTAAATTATGATGAGATGTGGAAAATGCCAAAAACATTAACTGTCATACTAAAGATTATTTATCAGAAATACTTAGGAGAATTTGATCCTATATTTGTTTTATATTTACATTGTATTCCACATTTTTTTTTTTTTTTTTTTTTCTTATTTACCCATGAAAATATATGTGTGGGTAGTCATTAGTTTAGTATTATTCTACAGCTTTTTATTTACAAATGTCAATTTTGTATCTTTGATATTCAGTGTTTAAATATGTTTATGCTTTTTAACAAAATCCCATCGTTTTTGCTGAAATCCAAGGCAGTATTACCAATAGTATGATCTGACTAGAGCTTGTCTGTTTTTAATCAAATTTTTTATTTACTTTAATATTTAGTTTCATATATATTGTAATTTTGTAATATTTCTTTTAGCTTTAATCATCAAAATATTTTTATTTGTTCTGAGTTAACTCTGAAAGTGGTATATGTGATCACAACTGGAGTAGATGACATTCTAATTTAACTATTATTATTATTTTTTTATTATTATTATTTTTTTATTCTTCACAGAAAATTAGACCTGGCATTTTGTGTGAAACATCTGTTAGCAGACAATTTTTTTTACAGGAAATGCCAAGTCTTATTTTCTCTGTAACCACTCTGGGCTAATTCAGAAGATACAACAAATTGATGATATTTTTTCTTATTTCTCCCAGAAAATATGCACTGACAATTCATACAAATTGTCTGTCCTGAGGAGACAATTTGCAGGAAATGTCAGAGCCTATTTTCTGTCATCTGCTGAAATATTTACCCAGCATTAAATGCCTTCACCAGTTCCTGTGTTAGCTCAGTGTTAAACTCTTACTGTTGAAAATAGATACATGTATGTTATTTTCATTGATGTTTAACTTTTAAGTATAGATATTCATTTTTCAAAGGAACATTTTAGTGTCTGTACTTGTTTGGAAGTTTAATAATAACATAAAATGGATTGTTTTCATGCTACTTAATATTTAGCTTTCTCTCCCAGTGAATTAAGCAGATTGACAAAAAACAAAAAAACAACAATAAAAAAAACAAAACATTTTTTTTTTTTTACAATAAGTTTGACAGTTTATGCAAATTGTCTCCTAAGGAGACACAAGTGCACAGAATGTCTACTATTTTGTCTGGGGAAAATATTTCAATTTGTCATCTAGTGAAAGTTTTACCCAGCATGCTAAGTATAAAAGCCATTGTACATGTAGACTCTTTTGCAGAGTGTTAAAATTATATAAAAGATCAAATTGTTATAGCTGCTTGTATTTCACAGAAAAAAACAACAACAAAAAAACCCCAACAAAACAACATGAACCAATGATTACAGTACTGTTTGTAGAAGTAGTAAAAACTTAGCAAATAATATTGCTTTATGCACATTTCATAGTATTCCAGACAGCATTACATACCTTGAAATATATTTTACTTAAGGGGAACTGACTCAAAACATTTTTTGTCCCCATTCTGAAAATGGGTCTACTTTAAAGGGAAAGAATTAGCTCCCTTGGGAGCAAATTCTTTTCTTTTAGAGTAGACCCATTTTCAGAAGGGATTTTATGTGCTAGAAAATCAAACAGGAAGTCACAAAAGTTGTCTCCTTAGTAAAAAAATGCCAAAGATATACCATGTGTATCCAGTCCCCTTAAAATTTATTTACTTCATCTCGAGGGTTGAGCACAAGATTGGCGTAAGTCAGATGGTTGTTTTTCCCCAAACCTAATCTCCTCACCATGAAGGCGTTATGAAGATTACAACATTTCTTTCTGTAAACAATGAAAATTTAGGTGCCATTGCTCGTAGGAGCAATGGCACCTAAATTTGCATTGTTTACAAAGGGGTCCAAGTTGCCCCTAAACAAGGGTTTCAAAAATATGTTTGAGTTACTATAGTCTTGCGCTCAACCCTCGATCTGTAGTTATATATACAATGTAGTATAATTTGTTTGGCTTACTGGTTATTTCTGTATTGTCATACATCGTTATATTAATAGGTCCATATAAATATTTGTCTTAATTTTTCCACAAATTATGTTGTTGTAGTCACTAGTATTCCCTGAGCATGTTGATTCCAATACCTGCATTTGTTTTTGTGAAGTAGAAAAATACATGCACTAATACTTTTTATACCCTGCCACATGATAGTGGCTGGGTATTATGGTTTCATGTATATCCGTCTGTTTTCGTTTCCGGATGATAACTTTAGTAAATTTCAATAGATTCTCACCAAGCTTGGTAAGTGCATTGATATTATGTAAATTTGGTTTGGGATTGCGAATTTGGCTAATTTCGTCAATTTTTGAAAATGTTATCTGCCCATGACATGTCCATATTTTTGTTTCTGGATGACAACTTTAGTAAATATCAAACTTGGTATGTTGATATTGTGATAACCTAGTTTGGGATTGCTAATGGACAAATTTCATTAATGTTTTAGTTATCCATCTGTGACATGTCCATATTTTTTGTTTCCGGATGATAACTTAAGTAAATATCGATGGATTTTCACCAAACTTGGTATGCGGATAATGTGGAGCACATGATAGTGGCGGGGTATTATTGTTTCAAGTTTTTATTTGCGCTATGGTCAAACACTATAGCTATTATTTCTTAGCTTGCCAGTAATTTATATTTGTTGTTATGATCGTACTGTTACATTTATGCCCTTCGAGACAGAAATTGGTCTTTATGACCTGTCTGACTAGCATAGACCCAGATTTGCCTGTGCATCCTTGCAGTCTGATCAAAGTATATTGTTGTTGCAAACATTTTTTTAGAGTGAACAGTATTGGCTTTAAGCAATCTGCATAGGCTAAACTGAGTATATTCTGGTTGCATGTCATCAGATTTTCTTTCTTACTTACGTAGTATTGCTTTGCAATATTTGAGCATTTTTTTTTATATCATTTTTTACACAAAATTATGCAATGGCACAAAATTTGTATTGCCATTTTTATGCTAAATGACATTTGAGCTAGGAACAAAGAAAATACCAGAAGCCAGTTAGTTGTGTATTGCCATATAACTTCTGTATTTTATCTAGCAAATTTGGTGGTGGATTTTGCAGCTTGTTACTTGCCAGTTTTATGTATTGCCATATAGCATTTATATTCTATCTGTTTATCTAGTATTTATGCCGTCTTGTTAGAAATGCTATGCCCCAGCTCCTATTGTTTCTATGGATCTGTATCCAGTGTAGAGAAGTATGGTGCAGTTGCATTGTCAAGCAAGAAAAAGTGACATTAAGATACATGTACTAAGAGATAAAGTGAGTGCCATGCTAGTGTCTTATAGTACTGTATTTACCTTAAATATTTGGAAATCTAACTCAACACAGTTGTCCTAAAATTAATGTCTAGTTTATTACCTGTTGATGTGCCTATAACCTGCTGGATGAGTGGCAAACAGTGTAGACCCTGATCAGATGCTGCTTATTGCAGCATCTGATCTGGGTCTACACTGTTTACTTAGGGATAAATGTCTTACTACCTAGGGTAAATATGGTATACCCGTTTTGTGGGAAATTTGTATTTACTGTTATGTTCACAATTTTGTATTTTAGCTCTTCCAAATAGAAATCAATCATGTGAAATTTATGCAGGGTGACTGGCCTAGATCTGTGCTGATAGCTAACAAAACATTTTTGAGTGAACGGTATATACCTAGAGCTGACTGAACATTTGTGTAGGCTGATATAAGCTGCCACTGATCACATAATTGTTGTACAGTTGTTTTTGAATTGGAGAGATTTATTTCCTACTTTGCCAGTTACATATGTATTTGCATTTGGAGATGTATTATTGTATTGTTACTCTTATGTGTTTTTATCAGTCTACGCAGTTTGTGTATGATATTCTTTAAGGGGAACTGATACTTTTAGGGGGCAGTAACTCTTTCAAAATTGTTTTGTCTCCCTTCTGAAATGTTGTCTACTCTAAAAGAATTTGCTCCCAAGGGGCCTTTGGAGCCAATTCTTTCCTTTTGGTGTAGACCTCTGTTCGGAGTGCAGGAAGTCATGAAAAGTTGTTTCCCTTGTAAAATATGGTGGAAAATCTACCAGGTGTATCCAGTCCTCTTAAGCCTTGTCCTGCTGAATAAATTAAGATGCCACACCCACTTCTGATTGTAAGCCAATCAGATTCTTTGATCCAAATTGTTGATATAAATTCACATAGTGTATGGCAAACAGTGCAGATCTAGATCAGTTGGCTGCTTCAGAAGCCAGCTGATCTGGATCTACACTGTTTGCAAAGGCAGGGTATATCCGGGTTCAGCAGGACAAGGGTTAAATGGTGCACAGCATGCAAAAACCCTTTTGCCAATTATAAGCAACAAAGGCCCAAATCACCTGTTCAGGGCCTAGGAACAAAATTATTGATTAATGTAGAATGATTATTTAATTATATCAATTTACTGAGATGACCCTGAGCAGACTATATGGATGCACAGGCTGATGTGGGCCTTAGTGGTTTGCATTTTCACATTTCTGTGCATCCATTAATAATTGTGAGTGGTGTCAAGTACAAAGGTACCTAGCAGTCTGAAGTACAGAGGCCCAGATCACTTATACATCTGCACAGCATCTTCACTGGATTTAAGATTAGCCCTGGTCCTGCTGATCCCGGATATACCCTGCCTTTGCAAGCAGTATAGATCCAGATCAGTTGGCCTCTGAAGAAGCCAACTGATCTGGATCTGCACTGTTTGCCATTCAGTATGTGAATCTTTATCAACAACCTTGATCAAGTAATCTGATCGGCTGAAAGTTAGAAATGGGTGTGGCTTCTTAATTTATTCAGCATGACAAGGGTTAAGACTAGTTTGTGTTGTATACTCTGTGTCATTACAGTTTGTATGTATAGGTTGTATACCTTTGTGCCCGTTGAGTTTTTATGGGACAATTGCATGAATACTTCCAAGCTGCAGTGAGATGACATGTACCCAGTAAAGACTCTGGTCAGCTTGTGCATCTACGCAGTTTGGTCAGAACATATTGTTAATCAGTCTAAATTCACAAACCGAATGGCAAACAGGGCAGTGAGGAGACGGCTCGTAACAAGCCATCTCATCTGGATCTGCACTGTTTGCACAGGTATCTGTTTTGGTCAGCCGGTCTGAATGGGTTAATGCATACAAAACTAAAATTGGTTTAATCTTTTTAAGAAACGAAAGAACAGCCTTCATTCTCACTTTTTCATTTCTCGCATACTATGTATTAATAAATCATTATTCATTCCCACTGTGTTCTGACAGGAATATTTGCAAGTATGTTTTCTCAGCTATATTAAATGTGAAATATAATCATATTTTCTGTCATTTAATAGTATTAAGAGTGCAGGACCAATCAGATGTCACATTCTGTGGCATTTGATCTGGTTTTTGCACGGTCTAGCAAAGTCCAGTGAGCATACATTATGTATGAGTTGGTTCGGTTTATTTAGCTGTATAAATATAGTTGTTGCAATTTTATGAAGAAGAGATAGGAAAATTCTGGACAGATAATGTTGGCATTTGTATTCTCTTAAAAAACATGATGCAGCATCTTGTTAGAATCATCTCACATTGTTTTCCATAACTGTTTAGCTTACCTGATCAAGTCTGTTTTAGGTTGAGCCATAGTCACTTTTGGTCTATCTACCATGCATTTAACTTTTTATATGTTTTCTTCTTTAAAGCCACTTAGCCAATTCAAATCACATTTCATGTGGGGCGCTTTGGGTGAGAATGGGTTCTCTTGACCAAGATGATCTTCTCTCCAGAAACAAGACAGCTTTGAGGCTGAATCTCATTGGATTGGGGATGGGAGGTTTTGTACCCTCGGGCTATACACTTCTATAAAATAAAAAAAAAAAAAAAAAAAAAAAATATGTACAGAAAACCAAAATCAAGTCATTTTTCTGAATTGAAATAACAAGTTTGCCATAACAGTCAAGTTTTCTCCTTGGGTTGTCTGCCCCTGCCACCAGTGAACTGGGCTGTATGCAAAACATAGATTTTGAAGAAAAAACTTATTTGAAATGTGTCAGTTCGACACGGATTCCCCTGCCCATTGGCCATCCTCACCAGGAAACAAGGGCCATAATTCCCATAATAATTGGTGGATTTTACCCTAAATTGAACTTGACCTGTGTTTTATGATTACATATCTGTGTATAAAATATGAATCCAGTACACTAATCTTTTCAAAAGATATCGAATGGAAACCCTGTTTTGAATATACAGACAAAATGATGAAGTTGAAAAAGGGCTATAACTCCCATAATAATTGGTGAATTTTACCGTAAATCAAACTTGACCTATATGTGTATCAGATATGAACCCAGTACACTAATCGTTTCAAACCAGAATTCTGTAGAAGGCGGCGTCATACCTGCTGGGGCAAAAGTCACAGGAGCCACAACCAGAATATGGTTATTAAATAAGTTTATTTCATTCTTAGCAGAAAAAATGACAAAAATTAAGACAAGGATTATATGAAAAGTAGATGCATATCTTCAGACTATGGAGAAAACATTGTGCAAAGTTTAAAAAAAATTGGTATAAAATTGTATGAGGAGTTCTTCTCACGAGGTACCCACTATTTATATATTGAGAGTGAAAAATGACTTTAGTTCACAATGTGGAAAAAATCTGAGGTTAAGAAAATGACAAAGTTAAAGTGGAAAAAGTGACAAAAATAAATTTAAAAATCATATCCAAACCACATGCACTTCTGCAGACCCAGGAGAAAATGTGCAAAGTTTCAAAATTGTATGAGAAGTTGCAATCACATGGTACCCGCTGTCTGTACATCTGAGGTCAGTAAATGACAAAGTTAAAAAATAACACAAAAGTGACAAAAATATGGCAAGGATTATATGAAAAGCACATGTACATCTTCAGACTATGGAGAAAACATGTGCAAAGTTCCAAAAAGATTAGTATAAAATTGTATGAGGAGTTGTGCTCACGAGGTACCCAGTGTCTACATATTGAGGGTGAAAAATGTCTAAGTTCACAATGTGAAAAAAATAATCTAACAATTATATCCAAATCACATGCACATCCTCATACCATGAAGAAAATGCATGCAAAGTTTCATAATATTCGGTACAAAACTGTAAGAGGAGTTGCGCTCACAAGAGGTACCAACTATTTATATATAAAGGGAAAAATGACTAAGTTCACAGTGTGGAAAAAGTAACAAAAAATGATCTAACAATTATATCCAAACCACATGCACATCCTTATACCTGCAAACTTTCAAAACAATCGGTACAAAACTGTAAGAGGAGTTGTGCTCACAAGAGGTACCCATTGTCGATATATTGAGGGTGAAAAATGACTAAGTTCACAATGTGGTAAAAGTGAAGAAAGATGTTCTAACAATTATACCCAAACCACATGCAAATCCTCATACCATGAAGAAAACATATGCAAAGTTTCAAAACGATCAGTACAAAACTGTAAGAGGAGTTGCGCTCACAAGAGGTACCCATTGTCTATATATTGGGGGTGAAAATGACTTAAGTTCACAATGTGGAAAAAGTGACAAAAAAATGTTCTAACAATTATACCCAAACCACATGCACATCCTCATACCATGAAGAAAACACGTGCAAAGTTTCAAAACAATCAGTATAAAACTGTAAGAGGAGTTGCACTCACAAGAGGTACCCACTGTCTAGATATTGAGGGTGAAAATGACTAAGTTCACAATGTGGAAAAAGTGACAAAAAAAAATCTAATAATTATATCCAAACCACATGCACATCTTCATACCATGAAGAAAACACATGCAAAGTTTCAAAATGATCGGTACAAAACTGTAGGAGGTGTTGCACTCAAAAGACACCCAGGGTAAATGTTGACGTAAAGACGAATGGACGAACGGAAACTTGCATGCCTAAGTCGCCCATGCTAAAGCAGGTACAACAAAGATATCGAATGGAAACCATTTTTTGTACATACATACAGACAGCAGTGATACTATATGCACCCCCCTCATCCCCATGCCCAGATTGAAAAAGGCAGGGGCATAAAAATCTGTACAAAACTGTTGAACATAATTTTTTTTCTGAACCTGACAACAAAAGATTAAAATGACCAAAGCATTCTATTATGATGCAAATTTTGCCCCTGGGTCTTGTTTTCACATGCTTTTATGTTATATACATGTATAAAATTATATGACTTTTAGGAAGTAAAATATGGAGCAGACGGAGCAATCACGGTCCTCTTGCAACCTATGTTTATGCTGTAAACAGGCTGTAAATATACATTCTTAACCCTTGTCATGCTGAATAAATTAAGATGCCACGCCCACTTCTAGTTGTCAGTCTATAAGATTCCTTGATCCAGATTGTTGACTTAAATTCGCATAGTGAATGGCAAACAGTGCAGATCCAGATCAGTTGGCTTCTTCAGAAGCCAACTGATCTGGAGCTACACTGTTTGCAAAGGCAAGATATATCTGGGTTCAGCTTCAGCGGGAAAGGGTTAAACTTAGGTTAGGGGTTAAAAGACTTCTGGTACCTTTGTGACAGACTCTCATTGTTGTCTCCTTACAAGTCTATTGTGCAGTCACGTTTTAAAGGTTAAATTAGAAAATAACTAATTTGACACACCCTCAGGAGAAATAACTAAGGCATGAAAAAATTTAGCTCCCTTCTCACTACTAGGGTGGGGTTGGGTTACTTTTAAAGGAAAGAATTTGGTGCCGCTGTGAGCAAATTCTTTCCTTTTAAGAGCAGCCCTCATTTCTAAAACAATTTAAATAATAGGGAGGTAACTTCTTGTCTGCAAATGTTGTTTCACTTGATAAAAGATAAAATGACAAGATCAGGTGTATGTGGGACAGAATGACTTCAGCAAAGAGTGTAGACCCAAATCAGATTTCAGCTGAAGGAACAGTTTGGTCTGGGGTCTGAATTATATGCTATTTTGAATCACCATGTTACAACAGTTATGGGAAGGAATTAGTGTGTCGGAATATTTTGAGTAAATATAACAGACAAGTTATCTTAAAATATTGGATTTTGTGCATTGATCTGCTTAGTAATTACATGCTTTTGTATTACCTTGTCTTTGCTTTACATAACATAAAACCAGTTTTTTGTTGTTTTTTCCTAATATACATTATGAGTTGTTATTGGAAGAATTTAAATAAAAAAAAACAAAAAAAAAAACAACAAAAAAACAAGCACCATTTTCTTTGAAAATAAAACAATAATAAACCAGTATTGTGTCTGATATTTAAATTCAACTGGACTATTAAACATTAGATCATTGTCAAAGTTGATTTTTGACGCACACCTACTGAGCTCATTTTAGCATACGAACCATGCCATGAGAAAAGTTCTCGGGTGCACATATGGACACGACAATGCTGCACATCTGTGTGGTCTCATCCATATGACATATAGGTCCTATCTGAAATAGGCATAAAGCCAAGGCCCTCACTGCACAATCTGGTATTGGACAGGGATGCATAAAAAGGGAATAAAATTTGCACCATAAATCTAGATAAGAACATGTCACTTTAAATCATTTTTTTGACTGAATAGATAATGATGTTATGTAAAATGTCATTCTTTCACCATGGTCAATGTCTAAATGGCTCAGTTAGTAGAGCATCTGCCTTCAGATTGGAAGGCTGTTAGTTAGATCCCAAATTGGATCATACCTAAGGCTTCCTAAAATTATTAGTGTTTTTCACTTGGCACTCTGCATTAGGAAGCAGAGCTAGGACTGGCAACACCAGTGTCAACATAAAGTGACTGGTGGTAGTATCAGCTCAGAGTATCAGGTCAGTGCATCATTGGTGTGCTACTGCAGTGAGACTGCACTTTAAAAGGACATCAGTTCCCATTGTCATATTCAGACACCATGACATGACTGAAAGATTATTGACAGTGATCTCAGATCAAACAATTCACCATGGTGATCTTTGATAGGAGATGAAGTTCTATGACATCTAAACATTAACGGACTGCCAAGCTGAAAGACTTACATATTGACAACTAGTGTGTTGACAACTTATGCTCTCACTCCTGTATTTTTACTAAATTTAGCTGCTGATATACACAGCCTCTTTGTAACACTATTGTTGGCATCCAAAGCAAAAACCTTATCTAAACAGACATGCTGCATCAAGAAAAACTGTAAACATATTAAGAAATAATGACCGCAAATGAGCATTCTCTATATAATTTATTTATGGATACAATTTTTGGGTTCATCTTTAAACTGTGCTCTAACAAGAAATTATTGCCAATAAGCAGTGCTTATAAGATACCCACCCTTCCTATGAGCAAGGGCCAAAATGTAACATGGAAGGACATGAAAAATAAAAACAGTATACCCCCCCCCCCACACACACACACACAGTTTGCAAAGTGGGGGAGGGTTATAGTAAACCCTATTATAAAGAGGTGCTATGTATCTACAGTTAGCATAAACCTTAGCCAGAAGAGATTTGCATGTTTCTGTCGCTGGCCTCAGTGGCTCAGTTGGATGCGGGTCAGACTCGACTGGTGATCAAGAGGTTGTGGGTTCGACCCCTGCCTGGTTGGCAACTTCTTTTGTTGAGATTGATCATAATTTTTTCTACGGTCATTCTCCCCCTTCATCTGATTAAAGAAGGGCAATTGTCAGTTTTTGGCTAAAGAATGTGCACAACACAGGTTAACCGCTTAGAGGACTAAGCCTGTCCAGTAAAAGTGGTTAGGTAAACTGACCATACTTGACATGAGCCCTTGGGTTGACTGGGCCGTAAAACTTCAAAAGAAACAAACATGTTTCTGTCTTGTCTGGCTATCAAGCAGCAACTGAAATTGTTTTTGTGTGGAGGGGTGGGGACAAACATTTTCCAGTTTTTAACTCACCTAAGCAAAAGCTCAGGGTGAGCTATTGTGATCACCCTCTGTCCGTCGTCCATCGTCAACAATTTGTTTGTTAGCACTCTAGAGGTAAACATTGACCCAATCTTAATGAAACTTACTCAGAATGTTTGCCAGTATGAAATCTATGTCCAATTCGAAACTGGATCACTTGGGGTAAACAACAAGGTAACCATGTCAGTTCAAAGGAAAATCTTGTTAACAGTCTAGAGGTCACATTTTTGAAGTAATCATCATGCATCTTGCTCAAAATGTTTGTCTTGATGATTTCTAGGTCAAGTTGGGAACTGGGCCACTTATGACCTATATTTCACAATCCAGTGACTTTCTTAAGTTTTTCAGTTTAAGTCAGTTTCTCAGTAACTACTAGTTCTACAGCAGTGATAGTTGGCACTTGCTTACATTTTGACCTTGACCTATATTTTATTCACTGACTAAGTTTTTTGCGTTTAGGTCTGTTCCTCAGTGGCTATTGGTCCTACAGCTGCGATACTTAGCTCATGCATACATCTGAACATGACCTCTTGAGTGCAGTCATCCATATTTGACCTTGACCTATATTTCAGAACTTTGGTCAGAATGTTTGCCTTGATCATTTCTAGGTCGGGTTCTCTAAGTATTATGATACTCAGTTGAGCGATACACCCGCTTGTTAAAATCTGAGACTAAAATACAAGCTTGATGACTATCCATTACATTATTTAATATCTGACTTTAACAAAGTGTAGATCAACACAGTATAATATTGAGGAAGAAGAAATACATTATGCAAAACATTTCATACAAGATTTACAACCATTATTGAGAATAATAAAACATTTAAACTATATCATGCAAAACAAGACCTTAGTATATTTAACAGGGAAGGCTTTGGCAAAGGTGTGCAGCTATGCACTCTGAGCTTTGCTAGGAGAAGTATGGATATAAGTAGACAAGTGACTGAAAATATGTGAAATGCACATATATACAGATCAAGTGGTGCATCCGCACTCTCATCAGGGCCTTAGTTGTCACTTGATACAATCTACAGTTTGGTAACTATCTTAACATTCCCAACATTTTACACCCTCCTTCCCCTCCCCCTCCCCCCCTGAATTTTGTTTTTCATTCATTTATTTCACTTTGTGGAATAGTAAACAAAGCTGACCCTCAGGAGCAGTCTTATCTGGGTCTGCACTGTTTGCATACACTATTTTGACAGAAAAGTAGGTTGTACAAAACTTAGGACAGTGAAGGCCCCCGATTGGACTAAGCATATGGAAAGTCAGATCTTGCCTCAATAGTCTGCATATACCCTGAAAATACCTTTTGGCCCGATCGGACTAATCAGATGGAAAGCCAGATCTGGACTTAATGGTCTGCATATGCCGGCCTCGGTGGTTCAGTTGGATGCGCGTCCGACTGGAGACCAGGAGGTCACGGGTTCGACTCCCGCCAAGGTCGGCAACATTCTTTCGTGGAGATTGATCATGAAATATTTTCTACGGTCATTCTCTACCTTCCGCTGATTCAAGGTCAGTTTCTGGCAAAAGAATGTGCACAATACTGGTTAACCACTTAGAGGACTAAGCCTGCCCAGTAAATGTGTGTTAGGTAAATTGCGCTCGATAAGACCCCAATGGGTTGACTGGGCTGTAAAACCTCAACACAAACAAATACCCTGAAAATACCTTTTGGCTTGGTACAGGTCAGTTAATGGTGAGGCTCTGATTAGACTGAGAATGTTTAGGCTGATCAAAACCTTATTGTTTACATAAGACAACATATTTACCCTTAATATTTGGACATTTAACTCCTTTTACCTAAGAGGTGAACAAAATCTATGACTACCTGTCTGATCAAGCATCTTAAAATGTTGTGAGAGAATGACAAGCAAGGTAGACTCTGATTGAACTTCTCTTTTGAATTGAAACTACACTGTTTGCTCAGGCATGTCCAAATATATTTAGGATGAATATGGTATGTACTCAGACTTCTTTTACATGACACAGATTATATTTCCATGGATAACTTGCAATTGTAGAAATCCAGCATATTATTATTTTTCATGGATAACTTGCAATTGTAGAGATCTAGTGTATTATCAATAACTTCGAACACAGTATTTTCCGTAAAGCAATAAATATTCACATATGAAATGGTAAATAATGGCAACATGAGAACATTATCACAGGATTACAATATTTACCCTAAGTATTGGGAAAGACAGGCTGGAGAAAAAAAAAAACAATATAGACCCAGATCAGACACTGCATGATCAGGGTCTACACTTTGTCACTCATCCAGTTGTTTTTTAGACCCATCAACAGGTATAAAATGGACTTGATCAAATAACTAATGTACCTTAAGAAGACGTGCGTCCCAATATTTACAGTAAATACAGTACTTCAGCTGTGTGTGTGCAAAAAATTAGCCTGTATGACAACAGAAGGACCAAATCTTGAGACATTTTTGTTTTGGAGCTCAAGACTGTCTTCTTCCAGACAAACAGCAAATGGGCCACGTCATACGAAAACGTTTCTTTGGACATATGCGAACAGCAAAGGTCCAGATCAGCCTGCACATTTGCACAGTCTGATCAGGGGCCTTTACTGTCTACATAATCAAATCATTGGATACTATACAATATTTCAATGGAGAACAAATGCCCAGATGAGACTGCGCATGTGAAGTATGATGTGAAGCCGCACGTGTGCATGCTCGAAGGCACTTTTTCACTTGACGTGGCCCAAATGCACTAGTCAGACAGCATACATGCAGAAGCCCATTTTTTGCATGATACAGCTATCTCACCAAAAATCTCAGGCTCTTGCTTTGAAAATTATCACAGTTTATTTTTTAATGGACGGCATCATGGGAATACCTAGCTATGCAATACATGAAAACTGAATGTCCAGATTAATCAGTGCTTTAGCACTTGCTGGTCATGTATTTACCTGTTCACTCAGTCAACTCTTAAATTTGAGGTGTTTTCATGTAAAGATATCACAGTTTCAAGCTAAAAGGTGCAATCAAAGATGTGCATAAAAAAACAACAACAAAAAAAAACAACAACATAAAAACAACAGAGGACCAACCAAAGAACATAATATATTTATGTATATTTAATATGTTCATGGCAATCAATCAAACTAGCTGACTGATATGAAAAAGAAAAACTTGGTAGCAATTAAATCAAGAATCAATACTGTCAAGTTTGGCTCAAATTGCATCAGTGCTTTTAGAGACATTTGGAAATGTTTTACATATATAAGCCATTACTAACAAATAGCAGACAAAAAAACAAAAACAAAAAAAAAAAACAAAAAAAAAACACAAGAGGACTATGATGGTCCTATATCGCTCACCTGAGCAAACAGATTTGCATACTTACTGTTGAAGATTCAGCCAAGTTCACTGCTCTACAGTTACAGTTTACAGATTTTTAACGCTGCCAGGCACCAGAGGCACATAGAGACAGCGCCAGAAAAATCTGGATTAGTTTTACCCTGAGCTTAGCTTGAAACGGTGTGCACGCATAATTCATGCGTGTACTACCTCGCCTGATCGGACGATATCGGATGATATGCATAAAGATCAAGGTCTGTAAGTTACATAATTTAGAATGTTCGATCAAAAGAAAAGAGCTTCAAAACGCGAATATTACTAATACTCAATGTAATCTCACACTTGCTCAGATATCACAGGCCCTAAAAAGGGCCAAGGAGCCGCTAGCAGGAAGGGCAGGTAGAAGTTATCTTCAGGACCTGTGCAGCAGCCGGATCAGTACCTTGACGAGTGGTCCAGGTCGTCGTACCATCGGATGGCGGTGTCAACTGGTTCGGCCTGCTTGAATCGCTCCTCGATGTCGTAGTTGGTTTCATGATAGTACTTGGATGTGGGCCCCTTTGCCAAGTACCATTTGGACGTCCCAAGGAAGCAAATAAAGTAGGCTGGCAGGTCAACGTTGAACTTCTCTTCTTCTTGTAGTTGTTGATAGGCCCTGATGATTATATACTTCGTCTTGTTCGGCTGCTGGTCAGTAACCACCTCATCGAGGTCATACTTCTTGTGAAGTGGATACTGTCTTCTGTCACCAGCAACTAACTTCTCCCAGCCCTGTTCCTTGAGAAGCTACCTCACCCTGGGCTTCTTGGGCGGTGGCAGTGGAGTCTTCCTCCCTTGACTCATATTGGGATCCTCTTTCTTCTTCTTGACTGGTGAGACAGGCTTCGGTGGAGACATGGACAGCTTCTTCTTCGTCTTTCTGGATACCACTTCCTTCCACTCCCCTTCCAGAGAGTGGTCAGTCGTGGTATCTACTGAAGAGTGGGTGCTAGGTCCCTCTGACGACACCATGGAGTGTTGAGTTGTTGATGGTGTAGAACACACCGCCATGTTGAGTTCATCCTTCATCTTTCGCGTGGGTGCCGCCATCTTCTTTTCCGCCATCTTGATCATACCACCAGTCACACCATCGGCAGGTTGTTTTGCAGTACTTCTGTGTTGGTTGGTTTGCCGTGACGTTTGAGTTCTGGGAAGCTGCCAAGTTATTTCTAACTTGACAATATGCTTCCCTTCCGTCAAACGCCAAATCGGCCGCCCAACAATTGGCAAATTGTTGAGCGCTATGGCGCATACTTAAGGTACTTCTATGGTATCCATAGTATCGTCTTCTTAGTTGTTACGTTGAGACTGTTCACTGCTCTAAGATTTATGTATAAATTTTATAGCCCTGCCCCCACCCCCCACCCCATCCAAGCCATGTTTTTTTTCTTTTTAACACATCATGACGACTCGACTTAATCTTGAAAGAAAGTCACCAAGGGAACATTTCTGCCAAGTTATTTTGAAATTGGTCCAGTGGTTTCTGACAAAAAGATTTTTAAAGTGTTTTATATCGCTATAAAGCCCTACCCCCTAACAGCCATTTTTTTTTTTTTGACGAATCATGACAGCTTGAACAAACTTGGTAGAGGGTAACCAAAGGAACATTCCTGCCAAGTTAAATTGAAATCGGTTCAGTGGTTTCCGACAAGAAGATTTTTAAAGTTTTCTATTTAGATCTATAGGGAAAATAAGCCCCACCCCCTAGCAGCCATGTTTTTTGACAAATCAGGATTGCTTGAACATTCTTGGTAGAGGGTCACCAAAGCATTATTGAAATCAGTCAGGAGGTACTTGACAAGAACAATTTTAAAGTTTTCTATACAGATATATATGGAAAATAAGCCCTGCCCCCTGGGGCCATGTTTTTTGACGTATCATGTAGGCTTGAACAATCTTGGTAGAGGGTCACCAAAGCAACATTCCTGCCAAGTTACATTGAACTCGGTCCAACGTTTTTTTATGAGAAGATTTTTAAAGTTTTTTTATTTAGATATATAGGGAAAATAAGCCCCGCCCCCTAGCGGCCATGTTTTTTGACGAATCATGACAGCTTGAACAACCTTGGTAGAGGGTCACCAAAGAAACATTCCTGCCAAGTTATATTGAAATGGGTCTATTGGTTTCTGACAAGAAGATTTTTTAGTTTTCTATATAGATATATATGGAAAATAAGCCCCATCCACTAGCAGCCATGTTTTTTGACAAATCACGATTACTTGAACAATCTTGGTAGAGGATCACGAAGGAAACATTTTTGCCAAGTTATAATGAAATCGGTCCTGTGGTTTCTGACAAGAAGATTTTTAAAGTTTTCTATATAGATACTCCCCCACCCCTACCCCCCTCCCCACCACCGCCACCCCGCCTGGCGGCCATGTTTTTTGACCAATCATGACGGCTTGAACAACCTTGAAAGAGGGTTACATAAGAAACATTTTTGCAATGTTATATTGAAATCAGTCCAGTGGTTTCTGATGAGAAAATCATTAAAGTTTTCTATACAGATATTTAGGGAAAATAAGCCCCGCCCCCTAGTAGCCATGGTTTTTGACATAGATGATTTTTAAAGTTTTCTATATAGATACTCCCTCACCCCCCCACTCCCACTGCCACCCCGCCTGGCGGCCATGTTTTTTGACCAATCATGACGGTTTGAACAACCTTGAAAGAGGGTTACATAAGAAACATTTCTGTAATGTTATATTGAAATCAGTCCAGTGGTTTCTGATGAGAAAATCATTAAAGTTTTCTATACAGATATTTAGGGAAAATAAGCCCCGCCCCCTAGCAGCCATGGTTTTTGACAAATCATGACCGCTTGAACAAACTTGGTAAAGGGTCACCAAGGAAACATTTCTGCCAAGTTATATTGAAATTGATCCAGTCGTTTCTGACAAGAAGATTTTTTCAAACTTTCTATATAGATATAAAGGGAAAATGAGCTCCACCCCCTAGCAGCCATGTTTTTTGATGAATCACGATTACTGGAATAATCTTGGTAGAGGGTCACCATGGACACATTTTTGCCAAGTTATAATGAAATCGGTCCAGTGGTTTCTGACAAGAAGACAAGAAGATTTTTCAATTTTTCTATGAAGATATACATGTATAGGGAAAATAAGCCCCGCCCCCCTGGCAGCCATGTTTTTTGACAAATCCAAATGGCTTTAACAATCTTGGTACAGAATCACCAAAAGGAACATTTCTGCAAAATTATATAGCAATCGGTCCAGTGGTTTCTGACAAGAAGATTTTTTTAAGTTTTCTATATAGATATATAGGGAAAATAAGCCCCGCCCCCTGACGGCCATGTTTTTTGACAAATCCAAATGGCTTGAACAATCTTGGAAGAGGATCACTAAAGGAACATTTCTATAAAATAATAAGGAAATCGGTTCAGTGGTTTCCGACAAGAAGATTTTTTAACTTTTCTATATAGATATATAAGGAAAATGAGCCCCGCCCTCTGGCGGCCATGTTTTTTGACGAAACCAAATGGTTTGAATAATCTTGGTAGAAGATCACCAAAGGAACATTTCTGCAAAATTAAATGGAAATCGGTCCAGTGGTTTCTGACAAGAAGATTTTTCAAGTTTTCTATATAGATATATAGGGAAAATAAGCCCCGCCCCCTGGCGGCCACATTTTTTGACAAATCCAAATGGCTTGTTCAATCTTGGTAGAGGATTACCAAAGGAACATTTCTGCAAAATAATATTGAAATCGGTCTGGTGGTTTCTGACAAGAAGATTTTTTTAAGTTTTCCATATAGATGTATCGCCTGCTGAGCGCAAAACTATGGTAACTACATATTTTGGCCAAAATACTTTTTTTTCATAAAACAATTCCTTTTTGTCATTCACACCTGCTGACAAAATATTACAGCTGAATCCTAAGTAGTTTTTGAAAAATCAGCTTATAAAATTTTGGCCTAATTTTGGGCTGAGTGCAATACTGTGGTAACTCAAATTACAATAGTTTTGCACCATGATAAAAAGAAAAACAAAATTAAACTGAGTGCAACACTATGGTAACTTCACTTACCATAGTTTTGCACACACAAAATGAGCTATAAGCTAATATATCGGAGTGCAAAACTATGGTAACTTCACTTACCATAGTTTTGCGCTCACAAATTGTGTAGAACAACTGAATATCACTGAGTGCAAAACTATTGTAAGTGATTATTTTAGTGCTAAAATTGATAAAATATTTACTTTTATCTCATTTCAGGATGTTATTTTAGTGTTAGAATAATATTTATATACTCAATTTGAATCAGACACTGCTGTGTGTACTCCTGTGAGAAAATATTGATTTTTTGCTAATACATGTAATAATTGCTCCCTTTCGCAACCTTGACCTTCGTAGTTTGTTGGAGGGAACATTTTGTTAAAGTATTGTGAGTAAGTATTACCCATTCTTACTTATTTCACCGTGTACAAGGTCCTTAATGAAACACTATTCTGCAGCAAAAAATCTGTTTTAGTTCAAATGAAATAAACAAATATTGTTTTTTAAAAACAGCACTCATGACACTATTGAAGGAGACATTATTTTCTCCAAATGTTTTTATGTAACGTATTGTCGATTTATTTTTTAAACATCCTTATTGCTGTTACATCTTATTATTGATGTGGACACAGAAAATTACTAAATATCTACAAAGAGTATTTCTCAGCATCCTTAAATTACTTTGCTTTTGTCTCAAAATTCTTCAGTTGATCTAGCCAGGAAAATGAATGCCCATACTTTATCTTTTTTCCAGAAACAAACAAGCTTAGGGCCTCTTTTTTTTGTTTTTAAGAAAAGTATTGGTTTTTAGCCATGCAGAAGCTTGAAACAAATCATTATGTTAACAAATCTGTAAAGTTGAAACCCCAGTTAACCCCACTTTACAGTGTGAAAAGGGTGGTTTGCAGGGTTATGGCATTTTTATGGGCTCATTTTTGTTTAAAACAGATTTTGAATGCTCATTAGAACTGCCTCAGTAAGGTGGTTCTAAAAAGCTCCCAAACTCTATATTAGGATCAAATTATGAAAAACATTGCTGTTTTTCTTCTGGAAAATGCAGTTTCTTATACCATGTTATATCATTATTTTGCATAGGTATGTTAACGTAATGTTACCCTTCGAGCATGTGATTTGTTTTGACTATCGCCAGCTCAGCTGAGGATGTCACTTTTCAGTTCTTTTTCTGTCTTTTTAAGTGAGGTTTTTTTCCATTCTTTTTCCCCCACAAATTGGAGTCTGTAGGTCATGTGGTTTTACTCCAGGTACTCCTGTTTTTGCCTACCTCCGATTAATTAATAATTATGGAGTTATTTTGGAAACAACAATCAAACCTGTCATAGCTGCAGAGAGCATTCAGAGGATAATTTTTCTCACCAAAAATATATGTTACAGGTACTTACTAGAATTGCCTTGATAAGGCGATTTAAATGAGTATCCGTAACATACATTTTGGTAGAGACAGACGGAAATTATCCCAAATTATCATCTGGTACTCCTCTTTATCTAGAACCCTGATAGCTGCCACCTCTGTTAAGCATTAGCAACCTTTATTATGCACACATGAATTCATTTCCCAATAAGGCAAATAAATTATATTTCACATGCATTAAGCAAGCACATTCTAATCATCGCTTTGGTGCTTGCTTAAGTCAGGTTTGATTGTGCTTTTTCAGTCATTCAAGAAATGACAAGCTTACTTTATATTCAAACTGTCAGGACAGAAAGGCATGAGCAAACACTAGCGGACCAGATCAGACTTTTACTGAAGGAAAGGCCTGATCAGGCTTCTTTGTTGCAGCACTGTACCAATTTTTTTTCCAACCAAACCAAACTAACAGCTTTCTTTTATTATGTGATAGTGATATTTTTGTATTTAAATATGGAACATGATATTGTATGATTACAATCTAGTTCCTCTCATATACTTCCTAAGAAATATAATATACCACTTTAGTCCTTGAGTGCTTATTACAATGAACAGCATAGCAAATACCAAGCAGACTGGTCATCCTGCAAATAAATCAGAAAAGCAGGACAATTCTGAAAATTGCTTGTTTCCTACTGTCCTCCGAAGTAAAATCATTAAAGTTTATACTTTTTTTTATACATTTTTTGAGCATTATAACATTTCAGATATGTTGTCTGATAGCTAAGTATAGATTGAGGGTACTCTTTAGAATTGCCTCTATTGCGTTGTTTAACAAGCACTCAAAACTTATGTTTAGTTTATACTAATTTGTTTTAGTTCGGTTGCAATGAAAGCTCCTTCAAGCTTATTTAATCGCTCTCAAACACTCATTCCAGATGTTATCGCGTGCGAGAGAGAGGCAGTGACTTTTACCCCACTGCTACCCATTTACAGCTGGGTGGACTGGGACAAGCCACATATTAAGTGTCTCGCCCAAGGACACACCCTGCCTCCGGCGGCAGGGCTCGAACCCACAACTTATGTTTAAAGCCAAAAATATGAAAAAAAATGCCATTCCTAGAGCCATCGAAGATAGCATTACACTGCACAGACTTGTTAATGAAATTAGGTCATCAATTTATACATGATTTCTGAATAATCTTTAGACTTCACTAGCTTCCCCCTAGGCCTGCAAAGAGTACTTGAGGCCAGTTCAAGTCTGCCCCATAATCTGGTCTAAATTTTGGACTTTAATCCAGGACAGAAAAAAAATGAGTTACACATGGTTTTGAAAAAGTACAGCATAAAACTATTGCTTTCAGCACTCTAAAACACTGATTAAAAGTATTTGCATAACTCTACTCTAAATTGAGGTCAAAAAGGGTTAAACTTGATTATTTTATCTATATCAGCATTAAAACATCTATATCAGCATTAAAACATCATTCTTGGATCCCAACTAGGGATCCAGGGATGACATATCTAATGCTGATACTAACCGACCATGGCCAAACAAGTACTGGAATCTGGGGTGGTGCTTGAGTACTGAATATTGGACCCGTTGCACCCCCAACCCAAGCCACCAGGTAAAACATCTATCATGGCTAGAATTAGGCACTTGCTAAGTGAAATCTTTAAAGTGCAAGTAAGATTTATAGAGCGCATACAATTTTTGCAGTGAAATATTGACTCATGCAATGCTGCAGTCCTATTCCTCAATGTGTGAGTCACATCTGCAGTAGACATTAGCCTAGAATGTTTAATTTTTAGTTTTCAGACAAAATATGTTTGACATTACAGGTGAATTGCCTGCAATTCACATGAAATGTCAAGCCATTTTTTTTTTCTAAAAAGTGATAAAAAGGTATTGCAGAATATCCTCTGCTGCAGTTGTGATTGGCGCTGCTAATGTCTCATTTTCAAGCTTTAAGGGTTTTTATTGCTTACACATTTTTGGTTAAGATTTGAATTTTGGGCACTTGAAATACTATACAAGTATGAATAAAAGTTAAACTCTAGCCATGTCTATGGATGCTTTACTTTTTGCTGTTTTGACTTTCAGAGAATTCCTGTGTACCACTCAGCTTTCAAGTTATTAATTTCTGGTACTTGCCTATATTGCAGATGAAGAATGCCTGTTTGTGGCTCCAAACATCAAGCTGATGCTGTATTCAAGAGCAGTGGTACACTCAATGCACTGTTAATGTGCTGATGGCACTCAGTGAAGCCAATCTGAAACCACCAACTATATGGAATACTGACACAATTGATCAGATCCTTATGGAGGGAGATGAAGTGCATCTGTCACTCTCTAAAACACATGGTCATCAGTATTTTCTTGTTGATGAACTACCAAAGCAGATAAATACAACAGATGGGCATTTTCAAATTGACTTTTATCAACCATTATGTGGATCTATATTCAAGAATACAGCAGAAAGCCCTTTCTGTAATCTTGACATCGCGCTAGAGATAGCAAGACCTACAGCATCAGCATTCTTCACTATTGGATCCACATCTCCTGCGTACACAACTGGTTTGATCTTTGACAGTAATAGAACTTGGGTTTTTGATCCACACAGCAGAGGGCAAGATGGCATGTGTGCTCCTGATGGGACAGCAATTTTAACTGAGCACAAAACAGTTGACTTGGTGAAATTTCTACGAGATCTGGCCTGCTCAGTCAAGATGAAGGATGACTGCCCATTTGAGTTGGTACCAATTAACATAACAGAAATAGATGTACAGAAGCTAACAGATATAACAGACGTACAGAAGCTAACAGATATGAAGTCATTAAGTTCCACTGATTCAGATTCAGAAAGTGATTTCAGTGGCTTTGAAGAAAAAGAACTTGTGAAACCAGTGCTGACTAATGCATATACTGATCATGAAACAACTGCTGATGCTTATTTATCAGACAGTAGTGCAAGTGATAATATAACGCTGGCTGAATTAAAGCAATTACTGTGTGAGAAAGAGGTTGTGCAACCAAAGTACAGCACAGATGACGACATTCCTTTGGCGCAAAGTTGCTTCTCTTCTGATTTAGAAAGTAGTGGCAGTGAATATCAGTTAACAAAGTCAGAACAGAAGAAGCTTGAGAAAGGTGTGTCAACATCTGAGCTGTACTCCACTGACACTGAGCAGTCAAATATTAGGCAAAAAAGCAAAAGAAAAGAAAAAGACAAATAAGAAAGAAAAAAAAGCAGATAATTTGATACAAATGAGCCACCCAGTATGTTTGAAAGAGCACAGCTATTGTGCATCTGACCCCACTAATTTGTTACATAAAATTAAGCAAAATGAAACATGTCATGGTATATGAAATACATAATTCTAATCAGCATTTTGAAGCTGAGAGTCAGTATGTAAATGTTATTTTTGTAGATGAATCTGGCAATCCAGCTGACTTTGCAGACCCAGAGTCAAAGCATACAGCTGATTTAAATTTATAAGATGGGTGTGAAGAAACAATGCAGGTATGTAGTGAAAATCTTTTATCTAAAAGAGCTGCAAAAATAAATTTTCAGTCACCTTATATACTAGACAAAGAGAAATGCAGTGAAATGAGTGAAGATCAGGTATGTGAAATACTAATTACTGACAAAAATACAAATGAAATTGATTTACAGTCTAAACCTACAGATGGAGAAGATCAACTGGTTTATAATGAATTCATTGAACCCACTGACCCCTCTCTCACAAAAGGTTTGGATGATTTGGTAAGTACTGAAGAATGCATGCAGGTAAGTTATGATGAGGATCTGTTTGAAAGACCTTTAGAAATAAGGAATCAATCAGTTTATAAAACTATTTTAGGGGGCAGTAGTAACTCAGTTTACCTCCAACCAGATGAGTTGAACCTTTTTAAAGATTTAGATCTGCCAGTAGACAATGAAAAAGGTTGCATGTATGAGAATAGTTCAGAAGCTGTTGTAGGAGAGCAAGGGTCAATAACTGAATCTCAGTCATTATATACCAGCCTTAATGAAATGGACCCAGTTCCTATTGCAGATTTTGATTTATATTCAGAGGTAGAATGCACAGTAGTAGGCAATGAAGATATGGTTGAGACAGCTGTGGAAACCAATGAGTTTTATTTTCAGGGAGAATGCAGAGAGAACAGTGAGGGTAAAAACAAAGAGAATATGGAAAGTGAGAATGCCAAAGAGAGTTTAAGTGATATGGAAAGAGAGAGTAGGTCTGTATTAAAAGAAGCAAAGTTCAAGGGAAGAAAACGGGTTAGAAATGAAAGCAACTGGGAAAGAAATAAGAAAAAAAAATTAAGGAACACAGGGCAGTCTTATACTAGCATAAAAGGTAAGCTTATGCCAAGTCGGCTTTTGAAGCCAGGATGCAGAAAAGGTGTAGGTTTGAATGTAAAAAGAATATCTCAGAGGAAGAAAGGGAAAAGATATTCCATTCATTCTGGTCTCTTGCAGATATAACAAGACAAAGAGATTTTATTTTAAAATCGTCTACTGTCAGAAATACTAAGTGTAAAACCCCATCCAAGAATCCTCGGGAAAGGACGATAATATATAGTTTAAATGGTCACAGGGTCTGTAAACTATTCTTCCTTCATACTATGGATATAAGTGACCACATGGTGTACACAGCACACTTGAAAGCTGTAAATCCTGAAGGCATATGCAATTCTGATAAGAGAGGAACTCATCAGAGTAGGCCAAACAAAACTAAAGAGCAGGATTTGATAAAGATTAGAAAACACATAGAGTCATTTCCTGCATGGAGAGCCATTACTGTAGGAAAAATACTCAGAAAGAGTATCTTCCTTCAGACATGTCACTTGCAAAAATGTATCATCTGTTTCAGGCAGAATATACAGAACAAAATCTTGTCCCTCCATCCTTTTTTGTTTACAGAAAGATATTCAACACAGAATATAATTTATCATTTTTTCAGCCAAAGAAAGATCGATGTGATCACTGCACTGCCTACAGAAATTCTGATGAAAAGATAAAACTTGAACTGAAAGAAACCTATGAAAGTCACATAAGAAACAAAGAGCTTTCAAGAGAGCAAAAGCAAAAAGACAAAGAAAAAGCACAAGATAATGCAGACCCTTGCTTTTTAGCAGCTTGTTTTGACTTGGAGCAAATTTTGTTAACTCCAAGTACTTTTGAGTCCTCAGTTTATTACAAAAGAAAATTAAACAGCTTCAATTTTACTATATATAATCTGGGGAATGCTGATGGTAGGTGTTACTTATGGAATGAAAGCATTGCTGGCAGGGAGGCAAATGAAATAGCATCCTGCACATTTGATTATATTGAGAATATGAATGAGAAAGGCCTAAAACATTTTGTTTTTTCAGACAACTGCATGGCTCAAAACAAAAATACTTATTATGTATCAATGCTCTGGTATGCTCTCCATAGATTTTCTTTGACTTGTATTGAGCATAAATACCTAGAAAAAGGGCATACACAAAATGAAAATGATACCATCCATTCAAGCATTGAATCAGCAAGCAAAAAAATATCCATTTATACAACGGCACAGTGGGCAGCAACTGTTCGTCTTGCCAGATACAAAAAGCCATACAAAGTCAAAGAAATGGATCTAGCAGATTTTTTTTGACTTTAAGGATGTTTCAAAGAATTTGAAAAATTTTCATTTGGATCTAAACAGAGATAAAGTGAACTGGTTGAACATTAGGACTATGAAAATTGCCTGTACCGAACCAAATATATTACAGATTCAATATGACTATCAGGGTCCATATCATCAAGTCAATCTCATGCAGCGCTTAAGAAGAAGCAATACTCTTCCTTCAGATCCATGAACTGTGGAATTAAAGCAATTGAGACAGACCCATATTCCTTTTCTAAGGACAAATACTTGATCTCGCTGTGTAAAAGCAACATCATACCAAATGCCCATCATCCATTTTATTTTAGCTTGCCACATGAGTAAGGGAATATTCTGTTTACTGATCAATGTTCTATAAATGTTAGGTCAGAGTCACACTACAGACTTGATTGAGATCAAGTTGATTCATATCATATTTATCTGGATCAAATTGCGTTCACACTAAGACAAAATTGGTCTGGATCCTGTTGGTCCACATGATGTTGTGTTCAAAACTAATCTGGATCCAGTTGGTCCACATGATGTTGTGTTCAAAACTGATCTGGATCCAGTTGGTTTCGCATGATGTTGGACAAACGTGTGTGAACACAGCTTGACCTGGATCAACTTGATCCTAGTGTGAATGCAAACTTCATCCAGAAAATTCTGTTTTCTGATTTTGGTCTTAAAGTGGTAGTAAAAAATTTACTATTTTTGTTCTAAACATTCAAACATATACCTAAATTTTTGTTTCCAGGTGTGTTCCAGGTGTTTTGGTTAAATGAGAGTGCTAGCCGTGATAAGACTGCAGTTTGTCAATGTTCTAGAGCAGTAAGAATGCCAAGCTCCATAAAATTTAATCTAAAATTAGCTCTGTCATCATTATACCACAAATCCTGCTGCAACAAAATCTGACTTTGAAAGTCTTGCTGTACTTAGGCTGTTGCAAGTGTTACTGTTATGTTTTGCTAAAGAAGAGAGCTTTAAATGAAAATAATTATGAGGACTTAACAAAACTATAGAGAAATACTTGGTGCAAAACTGTTTGTCACATAAAAGGTTTTTAATGGCGTTACCAGAAAAGTTAACCTAGTGTTACCTGGTCTGTTATCACGGGCGTTACTTAGTCAGTTGTATAGGTGTTACCTGTAGTGAGTACTACTCACAGGTGTGATTGTCTAAAGTATGAAAAGCTAGTCATTGTATTGTTGAGAGTGAAAGAGAATACACTGTACATGTATTTGTGATCTTATAATGGATAGTTTGATGTCAACTGTAAGTTATTTTATTATTTTCCTGTTTTTATATTTTATTCTGAAGAGTCTCATTACTTATAAAAGCACTTTGGTGAATCATCTCTTCAAAAGTATAAAATATCACTTCATCACTTCATATGTATTGTAAGAATCAGGCTCTGCAGTTTTGTTTAAATGTAAGAATCAGGTTTTGCAGTTTTTGCTGATATAGAGTTGTCAACCTGTTCATACAGTTTAGTACAAGTTATGGCGGCTGTATAATGGAAATGCATAATAATTAGTAACTTAGTAAATCAGTTGTTTTAGGCCTTTACACTAATTATAACCTTTTATATTCAGCAGAATTTTCAGTTAAATCTATTCCTCAAGACTGTTTCTTAGTGCACTTGCATTCTTTTGCAGGTGGCTTTATACATATCTAGCAGTTTAACACACTGGTCATCCTGATAATCCGAGAACTGGCTCGATTATAGAATCCTGTGTTCATGACTTTACTATTACACTGTGTGATCAGCCTGCGCAGCATAAATGTGGAATATAGCTTTTCTGTGTGGACGACTAGCCTGTGTGGCATATTTATAGAAATTAAACTATCTGTGTGGTTAATCAGCCTGTGTGGCATCTGTGTGGTATAATAGCCTATGTGGCATGTAATTATATGACTCTGTATGAGTATATTTTATCTATGCGGTCGACAAGCCTGTGTGGCATAAATATGTAACTGTATATTCCACAAGCCTTTGCAGTATATGTGTCGTGTATGATAACTTACTATCGTTATGGAGTATTATGTCTATAGCCCAAACTTGTGATAGATCTTAGAACGGTTATCTGAGTCAAGGACTTCAGAAGAATATAAACTGTGTGATGGCTCATATTTACCACTTGAATAAACTTAGCTATGATGGTGTTCATCTTGCCTGACCTGTAATATATGACTGAACAGTGATACTTATAGAGACCATTTAAAACTATTTGATAGAGAGACTATATAGACATTTTCATAGCATAAAATTTTATCCTTATATGCGTGTGTAGTATACTTAGACAATAATAGAAATAATATATATCTATGTCTTGTGTATTTATCCGGAATGTCAAAGTCAGGCTATGCTCAGCAAGAAATATTTATACATAAAAGAGTCCTGCAGCACGATTTTAGTTGATCGTGACACTGTTGTAAGTACAGTTACCATAGTTGTAGCTTTTATCCATGCTGATTTTGTTGAGTGCAAAACTATGGTAACTACACTTATCATAGTTTTGCGCTCAAAGATTTCAGTGTAAAAATGTTGTAAGCGCTAAATTTGCAATTATCTCTGTTCTAATTAAATTTATTTAATATTTTATTATCTTGTTTTTTGTATTTTCCAACCTGTTATCATCCATCCAAATATAACTGTTATTAGTTCTTTACCAACAACAAGAAACAGTTTTTACCTTCTCCTGTAAAATTTGCTAAAATGCAGTTACATAGTTTTGCGCTCAGCAGGCGATATAAGGAAAATAAGCCCCGCCCCCTGGCGGCCATGTTTTTTGATGAATCCAAATGGCTTGAATAATCTTGGTAGAGGATCACCAAAGGAACATTTCTACAAAATTATATGGAAATCGGTCCAGTGGTTTCTGACAAGAAGATTTTTTCGAGGATCACCAAAGGAACATTTTTGCAAAATCATATTGAAATCGGTCCAGTGGTTTCGGACAAGAAGATTTTTTAAGTTTTTAGTTAAAAAATCTATTTTTAGCTCCTGTGACCTAGATATGCAATGGACCAGAACCATTTGAACAACTTTGAAAAAGGACCAACCAAGGATCATTCCTGTGAAGTTTGGTCAAATTCCAACCAGTGGTTTAGGAGGAGATGTTGTTTAAAGATTGTGGACGGACTGATGGATGGACATACAGACAACGACGACGACAACGGACGGTGAGTGATCACAATAGCTCACCTTGAGCTTTTGGCTCAGGTGAGCTAAAGAAACAACAAAAAACTTGTTACAGGATCACACAAAGAACAATGATGAAAAATTGGTTCATTCACTGGTTATGGATAAAATACCACATATTAAGTTTATGGGACCTTTTGATTGCCATGTTGATAAAAACAAAACAGCTGATCAACAAAATTTTAGTAAGCTTGATTCCCCTTAACCAAGTAACATTTCCTCTGGATAAACCTGAAGTTGCGCCAATCCTTTTGGAGTTGCATTTAAATAGTCTTATTGCATGGACTGATGATGGCTGAATGTAATCACTATAGATTATCCTAAACAAAGCTTAGGTGAGTAAAAATGCACAGGTTGCGGGTTCGACCCCAGCAGGTAGGCAACATTCTTTCATGGAGATTGATCAGGAAATATTTTGTATGGTCATTTTCTCCATTCCGTTGATTCAAGAAGGGCAGTTGTCAGTTTCTGGTGAAAGAATGTGCATAATACTGGTTAACCACTTAGAGGACTAAGCCTGCCCATTTGATGTGTGGTTAGGTAAACTGACCGCGCTCAACATGACCCCAATGGGTTGACGTTTGTTAAGTAAAAGCATAAGGCATAAATATAGCTTCCTGAGATTCCAAGGAAGATGGTAGCCAAGGCATTAATGATGCCTACCGCATTAAAATCCATTATTAGAAAATAACACCTGCATATTTTGATTAGGGCATAGAAATGGTTAAATGGTATGCAATGGCAATGTTCAATTAGCTGACCGTAGTTTTGTGACAACTTTATGAGCACTAACAGTGTCATTAACAAGAGTTTTTGTCCCTCTCGTCTTCAAGTTCTTCATTTTATGTGTAATCTGATGAAGGCCAGAACGATCAAGGCTTGATGTGACTGTCACAATGTTGCTGTATACACCATCTGGACTCTGCAAGAGAAAAGAAGAGAAAGTTAGGACATACCATATTTACCTTATTCGGACAGACAGGCTTGAGCAAACAGTGTAGACCTAGATCAGACATCATAGAATGTGGTGTCTGATCAGAGTCTACCATATTTGCCACACATCCAGTGGTTCTTAAAACATTAATGACCTGATATCTTCAGTGTAAAATGATCTTTTTCAAAATTTAGGAATTTAACCCTTGTCCTGCTGAACCCAGATATACCCTGCCTTGCAAACAGTGGAGATCCAGATCAGTTGGCTTCTGAAGAAGCCAACTGATCTGGATCTGCACTGTTTGCCATTAAGTATGTGAATCTATATCAACAGCCTTGATCAAGTAATCTGATTTGGCTGAAAATTAGAAATGGGTGTGGCTTCTTAATTTATTCAGCAGGACAAGGGTTAATTAACAGGTATGGCAAGGAGTAAAGGTCTTTAAAAAAACTTGGGGTAAATATGATACTGGAGGAAAGAGCTTTATAGTATAGCAGTCAAAGAAAGCCATAACCAAGCTGTTTGTCTATGCAGTCTAACGGGTGCCTGTGCTGTTCTTATATTATCAGTTGGTACCCTAACATGTACTGGCAAACAGACAAAGTTCTGATTTATCCGACAGATATATTGGAATTTCCCAAATTGATGGTTTGCTATGATCCTACCTACCCACCATATCCACACAAGTTTTATTGTGCAAAAATAAACAAAACAACAACAACATAAAAACCCCCAAAAAACAAGTGATGCTCAAGTACTCTAAAGCAATGTCACCTACTAGCCTGTTACCACAGCAACAGAATTATTATTTGGACTAAACGGTTAAAACACTATGCATTATGGTAAATGTCCTAAATTTTGAACACTGTTGTTTCTAAAATACTTAGTGGAATGGCAAACAGAGTAGACCCTGATCAGGAGCAGTCTGATCTTGATCTACACTGTTTGTGTCACCGACTTAAAGACAGGTTTGTTCTTCGGAATTGGACCAGGAATAGGACTGTCCCAAACTGGAAATATAATATATGAAAAACATATTATAAGTCACAAATACGCATTGACAACGTTCAAAGAAAAGTGTAGACCTTATCTGTTTTACATAATAATGGCAAGTGCACTGATCAAGTAGATAAATTATGCTAAATACATTTTCATACTAAACACATTGATCGTGCCATTGATCATGCCAGAAAAAAACTAGAGCTGGTGTTTGTAAAACACTATGCCCCCAACTGCCTGACACTAACACTGCTCGACTCCAACATTGCTTGCCCATGACGATAACAACAATACAAGTATACGAGATTTCAATGTTATTTTATTAAAAGGGAAATAACTCTAAAATGGGAGATAATTTGGATAGGAAAAAATATGGGTCACCTACTTTTTCATGAGGAATCCATATATGAAATTTCAAACTAGCATGAACAGTTCAAAACTTATGCTATGCATCAAAAAGTGTGCAATGTAAAAATGCCCAAAATGACAAAGGGCCATAACTCAAGAAGTACTTTTCAGAATTTATTCAAAAGTTAATCAGGTCATCTACTCATCAATACCAATCTATTCACCAGGTTTCAAGGCTCTAGCTTCAATAACTTTTGAGATATTTTGCTGACAAGATTTCATCTATATTTTTTCAAAGGGCCATAACTCAGTAAAGGGGCATAATCCTGATGGGAAAAAAAATACGGGTCAGCTATTTTTTCATGAGGAATCCATATATGAAATTTCAAAACCCTAGCCTGCACAGTTCAAAACTTATGCTATGCATCAAAAAATGTGCAACATAAAAAAGCCCAAAGTTATAAAGGGCCATAACTCATGAAGTAATTTTCAGAATTTATTCAAAAGTTAATCAGGTCATCTACTCATCAATACCAATCTATTCACCAAGTTTCAAGGCTCTAGCTTCAATAGCTTTTGAGATATTTTGCTGACAAGAATTCATCCATATTTTTTCAAAGGGCCATAACTCAGGAAAGGGGCATAATCCTGATAAGAAAAAAAATATGTGTCAGCTATTTTTTCATGAGGAATCCATATATGAAATTTCAAAACCCTAGCATGCACAGTTCAAAACTTATGCTATGCATCAAAAAGTGTGCAATTGTAAAAATGCCCAAAGTTATAAAGGGCCATAACTCATGAAGTAATTTTCAGAATTTATTCAAAAGTTAATCAGGTCATCTACTCATCAATACCAATCTATTCACCAGGTTTCAAGGCTCTAGCTCCAATAGCTTTTGAGATATTTTGCTGACAAGATTTCATCTATATTTTTTCAAAGGGCCATAACTCAAGAAAAGGGGCATAATCATGATGGGGAAAAAAATATGTGTCAGCTATTTTTTCATGAAGAATCCATATATGAAATTTCAAAACCCTAGCATGTATGGTTTAGAAGTTATGCTATGCATCAAAAAGCGTAACGGACGGACGCACGCACGCACAAACGTCCCAGAAGCAATATGCCCCTCCAACTTCTTCGAAGTTGGGGGCATAATAACTTCAGAAATAGTACGGATTTTCACACATGATGCCAAAACATTAACGTTGACCTTGACCTTGCAATTTCATATGACATCTACATTTCAATCAATACCATCTAATTGCAATTTACAACAATAACTTTCCATGATTAATTCATATGAACATAAGGAATATCATACAACTACATACCTTGAAATATAATATATGAAAAATATGTCACAAATACGCACGGACAATGTTCACAGAAAAGTGTAGACCTTATCTGTTTTACATAATAATGGCAAGTGCACTGATCCATGCAAGTGAGCATGTATTTAGATTATTTAGCATGCAATATAACGGTCAATGAATATATGGGAGACAGGTATGGAAATGGAACACATTTGGGGTAAGTAAACGCATTAAAACCCTATATAAGCAGTTAATGAAAGTAATTTGTGGGTTTCCACGGGGAATAACCGGATACATGTGTAATGGTAGGCGCGTAACCTCGCACTATGACATTTGCATATGCCATTTTGCCAGAAACTTTGGAGAGTGGTGTATGAAAATTTATGATGTTTATTGTATAACCTCTCTAACCTCTATTCATACCTTTAATACAACAACAATCAAAACAAATTTTCAAACAGACAAGCCATAAATCTCCTGTGACCTGCTGGTAGGGTCTCTCAAACTTTGTGTTGAGGTTTTACGGCCCAGTCAACCCAGTGCGGTCAGGTCGAGCGCGGTCAGTTTACCTAACCACACGTTTACTGGGCAGACTTAGTCCTCTAAGCGGTTAACCAGTATTGTGCACATTCTTTTGCCAGAAACTGACAACTGCTCTTCTTGAATCAGCGGAAGGGAGAGAATGACCGTAGAAAATATTTCACGATCAATCTCCACGAAAGAATGTTGCCGACCTTGGCGGGGGTTGAACCCGCGACCTCCTGGTCTCCAGTCGGACGGCGCATCCAACTGAGCCACCGAGGCCGACAGTAGGAGCTCCAAAATGAAGCTAAATGCTAGGATTTATACAAAACATAAGAATATGCTGCTCGACTTCCTAACTCCCCAACAATATGGCACATGGATTGATAACAGACAGCACTCCTGCAAGGTGTTCTGATCCCACACATGAAGTTAACTGAGAGATAGATGCTAAAATTGTGTTCCATATTTCCGACAGTGTGAATCCAGTTTTCTGGGGGGAGTCAAGAAGGCCGCAGACTGGTCTCAGTGAACAACCCCAATGTAATAAGACTAGGACAGAAAAAAATACATATTAAAACTGGCTACAACAGCATTAAATAAATAATGTGGTGCTGCAGGGGATGGTGGGCAGGATAAAATAATTCTTAGTTCTGAATTCCATACCACCCAACCAAACCAGATCCAAGAAATATATAAGGATATGATTAATAAATATGTCAAATTTCATAAAAATAAAAATAATAATAATAATGAGCTCTCCAGCATTGCACTAATATTTGCTTCTCCTTATCCAAAGAAATCAGCTGGACTGCACCTGCATCTTTCTTTGTGTATTGATCACATGATTGACAGTGTGCTTTGACCAATCAGTGCCAGTCCAGCCACCTGTTGTTGACCAGCAAGATTTGTGGAATACACAAAGTACACAGCTGCCCACCAATACCCAGACAATACCATATATATTATCTTATAATATTTGAACTCAGTTAAAGGAAAAAATGGTTCAACCTGTCTATAATGGAGCAGTATTATAGAACAAAAGTTTTGCATAAACTACAATTACAAAATTGTCATTTTATACAAAACATAAGAATATGGCTGTTCCATGTTTATTATATAACATAAAAAAAAAAAAAAAATTATAAAAATATTTGGCTCTTTTCCTGGGGGCTACTCACTTGACCTTCGTGAATGATTAAGTAATGTCAGGCTGCTCGACTTCCTAACTCCCCAACAATATGGCACACGGATTGATAACAGACAGCACTCCTGAAAGGTGTTCTGATCCCACACATGAAGTTAACTGAGAGATAGATGCTAAAATTGTGTTCCATATTTCAGACAGTGTGAATCCAGTTTTTTGGGGGGAGTCAAGAAGGCCAAACGAATTTGATAGTATCAAATGAGACCCCCAAAAAAACAGAGCCTGGGGTAATTGCTGATTACATAACATTAACTAAAAGTTTGGTCATTGACCTATATATCAAGCATGAATAATACAATTTGCTGATGTGTGAGAACTGAGAATCTTACAGCACTTCTACTTCATACTACACAAAAAGTCTATATAATTTTGGCACTGAAAGTACAAGGACAGCGCAGAGAATAATTATCGCAGGACTATCAAATAATCAAAATAAGAACATACATACATCAAAGTTTCTATCACAATATTCATATTTATAACATATTAGAAATATTTATTTATCATATTTGTCTATTATTAATGCAACAGAAATATATATCCCCCATTTTTAGTATACCAGCCGGTCACGAAAACCAGAGATAAAACCCTTTTGGGAAAAAACGCTGGAACGTGCGTCGAAGCCATGCACAGTATACCTAGAGGGTGGATTTCGACCTCATCAAAACTATCATGATTTCCTTTATATTGTTAAGTTTATAATGTTTGTACATAGAAATAATTACATGTTTTTTCTTATATAACATGTGATACATGCACAGACAATAATAACATTTCTTACTTATACATAATGTGAAATGTTGAAGTGTATGTTGACGATGCTTCACAAGAAGTAATCATGTATTGCCAACCAACTTGGTGTGAAAAAGACAGTCCTGTGATACTCAGGCTGATGTCTACACTGCAAGATGTTTACTCTATGAAGACAAAAGTTTCTCAGTATACTGTGAACAGTACGAAACTACAATCATTTACAGAAGAACAGGGAAACTCTAAATCTAGACCAGAGAACATCTGCATTGTAATTGCTATAAGTAAGGATAACCCAAGATGCCTTCCTATAAACTTGGTTGACACTTCATGGATGATGCTCCCTGACCTGTTGATTGTGCAAAAATTAGCAGAATGGTGGTTCATTGTCTCCATGAGAATAGTGCCCCAAGATGTATGTTCATGGTCTGACAATTTTACCTGTTATATAGAGCTATACTGAGGGTTGTGACCTGGCCTTACAACACTCATTTAATATCGAATGAGGTGTATATTCTCATCCCCCTAAGTACGATCCTTGACCTGGAAGTGGATGATCTCAGCCTGCATATATCGTCTGATACTGACTTGAAAACTCCTAAAGCTGAGGATGATCTCAACCTCGTTTTCTGATAATGATTACCTTTTAATATGGTTTACTGTATTGGATGCAGATGATCAGTCTCTGTTGTCTGACATATGATCAAAAGAGTGACATGAAATCGATGATCACAGCCTCGTGCTCTGTCATGAATGTAGAAATCACAGAATAGGATGACTGATGTCAGTGCGATAAGATACTTGACTTACCAGAGGTGAATGATCTCAGCTTTATGGTCTGATACTGGTTCACCTAAGTAGATACTTCCCTGAATTTGATGGCTGTGTTTCATGATTGTGTCCTTACCGTCCACAAGAAAATAGGGTGAATGATCTGTCTTATTGTTCAGAAATTGACTAATCTTGGCCCCATAGAATAGTCTGACAATGAAGACTAGAATTAGTGCTAGAAACATAGACAGGATGATCTAGACACCACATGATAAGACATATGAAAAGATTATTACAATGAGATGAATGATCACAGCCTCATGCCCTGCTGATGATGTCTAAATAGCAGAATAGGAGAGATGATCTGGGCCCTATATGATTAAATGACATTCGTGACATAGATGGTCACAACCTCCTCCTAATACAGTTGATGGTGTCAAAATCGCAAAATGGAATGGATGCTTTTGGGCCAATGTGTTAAAAAGAAATAACATAGGCTCTTTCTATGGGCTACGCATACTGTGATATACATTTCCCAGAAAATGACCAGCAGTAGATTTAGCCATGTTGTCTGATGCTAAGTATGCAACTACGGGAATGGATGTGATGATGCAGGCCTTATATCTTGAACGCACAGCTGACATCAGATGTATGATCACAGCCTCATGTTATAATTGTTTAGTGAATGGTGAGGTGGGGTAGATGATCACTACCCTACAGACACAATTAATGTGGATGATTACGGCTTTGTGGTATAAACAATTAGTCAGCTGATGCTTGGGGTAGATAATCTTGAGATACACAACCGCAAGGTGGATGTCCATGGCCTTGTAGTTTGAGAGAGATGATAAATGAAATATAAGGGTGGATGGTCCCAGCCCCAAGACAGCTAATGAATAACAGTAGATAAAGATGTGGCATTGAATGATTAGTCATCGGATGCATGGAGCAGATGATTTCGGCCCCATAGACAGAGATACACAACCAGCAAGGTGGATGATCACGGCCTTGTGGTCTGATAAAGTTTATCAATGAAAGAGATGGTGAGTGTCAGCCTCACAGTCTGCTGATAAGTGTAACCACATACATGGGGTAGATGATCTCATCCCCATTATCGTGGAGACACTGCTGACACAAGGTGGATGATCGCGGCCTCGTGTTATGAATGATTAGTCAGTGTAGAGGTGGGGTGGATGATCGCGGCCCCACAGACACGAGGTAGATGATTGAGGCCTCGTGGTATGAATGATTAGTCAGCTGATGCATGGGGTGGATGATCTTGGCCCCATAGAAAGATACACAACCAGCAAGGTGGATGATCACGGCCTTGTGGTCTGATAGATGATAAATGAATAGTTTGGGGTGGATGATCTCGGCCCCAAGAGAGATGATGAACGTCACTAGATATAGCCATGTAAAATAAATGATTAGTCAGCGGATGCATGGAGCAGATGATTTTGCCCCATAGAATATAATACACAACCAGTAAGGTGGATGATCACGGCCTTGTGGTCTGATAGATTATAAATGAATTGTTTGGGGTGGATGATCTCAGCCCCAAGAGAGATGATGAACGTCACTAGATATAGCCATGCAAAATGAATGATTAGTCAGCGGATGCATGGAGCAGATGATTTCCGCTCCATAGAATAAGATACACAACCAGCAAGGTGGATGATCACGGCCTTGTGGTCTGATAGATGATAAATGAATCGTTTGGGGTGGATGATCTCGGCCCCAAGAGAGGTGATGAACGTCACTAGATATAGCCATGTAAAATAAATGATTAGTCAGCGGATGCATGGAGCAGATGATTTCGGCCCCATAGAATAAGATACACAACCAGCAAGGTGGATGATCACGGCCTTGTGGTCTGATAGATTATAAATGAATTGTTTCGGGTGGATGATCTTGGCCCCAAGAGAGATGATGAACGTCACTAGATATAGCCATGCAAAATGAATGATTAGTCAGCGGATGCATGGAGCAGATGATTTCCGCTCCATAGAATAAGATACACAACCAGCAAGGTGGATGATCACGGCCTTGTGGTCTGATAGATGATAAATGAATTGTTTGGGGTGGATGATCTCGGCCCCAAGAGAAATGATGAACGTCACTAGATATAGCCATGTAAAATAAATGATTAGTCAGCGGAAGCATGGAGCAGATGATTTCGGCCCCATAGAATAGGATACACAACCAGCAAGGTGGATGATCACGGCCTTGTGGTCTGATAACAATAAACAAAATGTTTGGGGTAGATGATCTCGGCCCCAAGAGAGAGGATGAGTGTCCGTCCATGATCTGATGATAAGTGTGTAACTACATAAATGGGGTGGATGATCACGGCCCCATATTGTGGATACACAGCTGACACAAGGTGGATGATCGCGGCCTTGTGTTATGTATGATTAGTCAGTGGAAATGTGGAGCTGATTATCATGACCCTACAGCCACCAGGTGGATGACTGAAACCTCATGGTTTGAATAACTAGTCAACTGACGCATTGAGTGGATGATCTCGGGCCACTGAATGAGATATGAACAGCAAGGTGTATGATCACAGCTTGTGGTCTGATAGGGATGATCAATGGAACGTTTGAGGTGGATGACTTCAGGCCTAAAAAAGATGATAAACATCAGATATAAAAGTGGAACAAATGATTAGTCAGCAGATGTGTCGAGTGGATGATTTCTGCCCCATAGAATTCACAACTTCCAAGGAGAATGATCACGCCCTGTGGTCAGATAAAGATTATTAATGAAATGCTTGGGTGGATGAATTGGCCCCAAGAGAGATGATGAATGTTTGTAAATATAGACATGGCATGAATGATGCATGGAGTAAATGATCCTACCTTCTTAGAATTGGATATTTAACCAGCAAGGTGGTGATCTTGGCCCCAAGAGAATTATGGATATCAGTAGATATACAGAGTAGCTAACCTGCACTCCAGATATGTTTAGAGTATCTCTCCTGTTTAGCAGTATCACAGTACGGATAAATGTAGTAGGGATTAGGGAACCGAGCTCTGAAGAATTAAGTATTTTCCACACATATATTTATATATACACATCCACACACATACATACCTGCATACACATATATACATATATAAACTATATGTACCCCTATTTGGTGGCCTAAAAAGCCGAGTGACTCTGATATGATTCGGATGAAACTCCAAGGAGGTGGCTGATCACATCTTTATGTAAACAATGTGATTTTTTATTCTGAGATCCAGTTTACTTACCATGTAATCATAATGGCTGAATTAACATGTACTATGTTATGTCAAAGAATATATTAGCTATTATTATTAATTTTGGTTGCACCTGACTGTAAGCTTAACAGTGATAGTTAAATAGTTTTGGAAATAGCACTGACTGTGTATGACTCCATACTAAGAACATGCAAGTAATAATTGCTTCAAGTTTGTGCAACATTTCCCTGTAAAAGGACAAATAAGTACCATCGTTTTCCTTAAGTATAGGGACAGACAAACCTGAGCAAACAGGATACACCTAGATCGGACCCTGCAGAACATGATGTCATATCAAGGTTCGCTCCTCGTTAGACATCCATCTACTTATTTACATTAACAACTAGCGAACTGGAATCTATACTACAGACATACATAAATTATGACAAATTTATGGTTTTCAAATCTGAGTGACTTAAACCTGTTATGAGTAAGACAACTACCCTATCTATCCAAAGTATCTGGACAGGCAGGCCCGAGCAAGCATTGTAGACCAAGAAAAGAGGCCGCAAAGCAGTCCCTCATCATGGTCCACTCCACTCGTCAAGCATCAAATACATGACCCATGATAAATGGTTCAGATCTGAACGACATTTATCCTGTTGAAGAATAAGTGAAATACCATATTTATCCCAAGTTTTATGCCAGAGCAAACTTAGCAGACCCAGATCAGACACTTAAGAAAACAGCATCTGGTCAGGAGCTACACTGCTTGTCACTCATCCAGCCATCTTAAAGCATACTGGCAACTAACAAATTATAATCCATACTAAGCACATATTCATGTGACTAATGGTTTTTAAATTTGAGCAGCTTTAACCTGTAAAAAAAAAAAATACAACAACTACCCTATCTACCCCGAGGATTTGGGGCAGACAGGCCCAAGCAAACATTGTAGATCCAGATTAAAGCAAAGCAGCATGTGGTCAGGGTCAGCTCTGCTTGTCAGTCATTAGCAGTATTTATGCACATCAATATCCAACAAATTGACACCTTGAGTTGTTTAAGAAAAAATTTATGTTCGGCATCATTAGTATGGTGTGCTGCTTATAGAAATGTAGAATGTCACTATTATCTGTACCAACTCGTCTAACTACATCTGGGCTTTAACATTTCTAGAAGACAGTTAAGGAGTGGTAAACATACCCAAGTATGACACCATTAAGTGTTATGTTTACTCATGACGATGGAACTCCTCTTTGTTATATATCTCTGACTGTGTCCAGATAGTAGCATTTAAATGTAAGAGAATATTCATTCTATCTTAAAAACAAACAAAACTGATCTGAAGCACTGTAATACAGTATACTGTGATGTACTGCTACTATGAATTAAATATGGTTCATCCAAGAAATATCAGGACAAGTATCAGGTACATTTTTGGGTCCCTGAGAAGTATCCTATTTAGCCAAGAATTGGATACTGCTGTACTGACAGCGCATTTTATTTTGTTGTACTATTGTATAAATTCTCTTTAGTGACCACCTTATATAATTCAGTTCAATGATTACAAGTGATCGGGAAAGTTTTGTTTTGTACATACTGTACTTGAATTCTTCAAGTGTTCAGTCTTATATCCATTCTTAATCCTGAATTGTGAACACAGCTGAACTCTTTACTGAATAGAGGCTGAGCACTTACATTGTGCAGAAATCTTAGAATTATTCACTAAATTGTGGTGTAAATCTGTAGCATATGCCCATGGTTTCCTCCTAGGAAAACACACAATCAGTGAACCTTGACCTTCATACAGTTTATCTGCAGCCGAGAATCTTTTTAAAACACTGTCATATTATAGTCTCATTCTTCATTCACAATAGAAAGTCTATGATGGGTATAATTTGAATGAACCTAAACATCCATAAATGCCACTTGGTCAAGTCATTTTGAGATTAGGTTTTCTTAACATTTAGAACTTCTGTGTACTGAAATATGTACTGAATTGTGGTGTACAATCTGTAGCCTATTCCTATAGTTTCCTCCCAGGAAAACACATAGTCAGCGAACCTTGACCTTCTATGACTAGCTTATTAGTATCTGAAACTTCTTTAGAGCACTGTCATTTCATAGTCAAATTCCTCATCCACAACAGAAAGCCATAAATATAATTATAATGAACTGTAAACATCTATAAATTTCTGTTTTGACAAGTCATATCGAGAAGTAGTTTCTTTTACATTGGAATTTCCTAGAAAAGATAATATATAGAGCAGCAGATGCAAACCAGAAGAAGTGCAATCCTAGAGAGCTCAGATAAAATAATTCTTAGTTCTGAATTCCATACCACCCAACCAAACCAGATCCAAGAAATATATAAGGATATGATTAATAAATATGTCAAATTTCATAAAAATAAAAATAATAATAATAATGAGCTCTCCAGCATTGCACTAATATTTGCTTCTCCTTATCCAAAGAAATCAGCTGGACTGCACCTGCATCTTTCTTTGTGTATTGATCACATGATTGACAGTGTGCTTTGACCAATCAGTGCCAGTCCAGCCACCTGTTGTTGACCAGCAAGATTTGTGGAATACACAAAGTACACAGCTGCCCACCAATACCCAGACAATACCATATATATTATCTTATAATATTTGAACTCAGTTAAAGGAAAAAATGGTTCAACCTGTCTATAATGGAGCAGTATTATAGAATAAAAGTTTTGCATAAACTACAATTACAAAATTGTCATTTGATACAACAAGAAATCCGCGGAAAGCGATGTCGCACCTGCGGGGATTAAGTCATACAAGTTCCTATTTGTATTGAAAAAAATCTATTTTGCAGTATTCAAGAAATTGATAGGTTAGAAAAATGGACAAATTAGAAAATTTGGAATATTGGCTTGCAAAATTTATCTAAACCTGTCCATTATTTCACAAGATTGATTGTGTTGGGGTTTAACGACACGTCAACCCTTGTGGGTCATTTTGTGTCGTCTCCCAGAGAAAGGGAGAAAAGAGATAGAAGAGATAGTAGAGGAGATGAAAGAGACGATTAGGGAAGAAATAGGAACAGGAATGAAAGTGAAGAAACAGAAGAAATAAAAACATTCCCCCTCTACCCTTACCTGCTACAAGGATAGCAGGCCTTGCCCAACTGTAAGCCAATTTTAGTTGGACGCCCCGGTGACGTAAGATACACGACACCATTGCCACTCCCGACCACCCCCAAGATATTGATATTGAGCGGATATCATTTTTGCCCATTAATCAAGGCCAGTAACTCAGCTGAAAATGGACGAAATTCCAAGCTAGGTATTGTTAACAACAATATGTATGCAAAATATGATCCTAATCCATCAATTCTTTCACAAGATATTGAGCAGAAACCAATTTTGGGGATAAATCAAGGACCCCTAACTCTGCTGAAATGAATCTGAGATTTATGTGCAAAAAATATGCACATCTTCAGACCATGTCCTAATCATATGTGAAGTTTCAAAGCTATTAGCCTAAAACTGCAGGAGGAGTTGTGCTCACGAAACACCCACTGACTATAAGGGTTTTAGGCAAAAACTGACTAAGTTAACAAAGCGAAAAAAGTTGAAAAAAAAAAATCTGAGATTTATGTGCAAATAATATGCAAATCTTCAGACCCTGACCTAATCATCTGTGAAGTTTCAAAACTATTGGCCTAAAACTGCAGGAGGAGTTGCGCTCATGAGACACCCACTGACTATAAAGGTTTCAGGTAAAAACTAAGTTTTAAACAAAGTTGAAAAAAAATCTGAGAATTATGACAAACAATATGCGCATCTACACACCATGGCCAAAACATCTGTGAAGTTTCAAAATGATTGGCCAAAAACTGTAGGAGGAGTTGCGCTCACGAGACACCCACTGACTATTATGGTTTTAGGTAAAAACTGACTAAGTTAACAAAGCGAAAAAAGTTGAAAAAAAAAAAATCTGAGAATTATGAGCAAACAATATGCGCATCTACACACCATGGCCAAAACATCTGTGAAGTTTCAAAATGATTGGCCAAAGACTGTAGGAGGAGTTGCGCTCACGAGACACCCACTGACTATTAGGGTTTTAGGTAAAAACTGACTAAGTTAACAAAGCGAAAAAAGTAAAAAAAAAAAATCTGAGAATTATGAGCAAATAATATGCACATCTACACACCACAGCCAAAACATCTGTGAAGTTTCAAAATGATTGGCCAAAAACTGTAGGAGGAGTTGCGCTCACGAGACACCCACTGACTATTAGGGGTTTAGGTAAAAACTGACTGAGTTAACAAAGCGGAAAAAGTTTAAAAAAAAATCTGAGAATTATGAGCAAACAATATGCACATCTTTACACCATGGCCAAAACATCTGTGAAGTTTCAAAATGATTGGCCAAAAACTGTAGGAGGAGTTGCGCTCACAAGACACCCACTGACTATAAGGGTTTTAGGTAAAAAACGACTAAGTTAACAAAGCGGAAAAAGTTGAAAAAAAAAAATATGAGAATTATGAGCAAACAATATGCACATCTACACGCTATGGCCAAAACATCTGTGAAGTTTCAAAAGGATTGGCAAAAAACTGTAGGAGGAGTTGTGCTCACAAGTCAATTGTTGACAAACGGACAAACGGACAAATGGACAAACGGACGGGTCACAGGACGCCTGTATCGCACCTGCATGCTAACGCAGGTGCGACAAAAATGAGGTTACAAATGATAGCACAGTGTTTAAGCCTCTGTTAATAGGTAGGAAGCATATGCCAGGTTTTATGACTGGTCATACAGTTGATCAGAAATGGAGCTAAATTAAATAAAATAACAAATTCACTCAACCATGAAATATAGGTTGGGGTAAAAAAATGACACTGCAGTATTTGAGTTCATGTTAGGGAGAAAGCACAAGCAATCTCAGCCAATTGTAGCTGTAACAGTTAATTGGAAATGACCAAAATGCTAGGGTTGACATGTAAAATGAACGGCGTTAGACCAAGAAAAAAGGTCAAGGTCACAAAATGATGCAACATTGTTCTAGTCTATGTTAGGGAGAGAATGTATGCCAGGTTAGATGACTGTAGGTGTAATAAGTTACTCAGAAATGGCTTGAATACATGTACTAGGGTAGACACAAATGTTGACAGATGGACAAAGAGAAAGCTGGAAACCTACATCGGATAACTGAGCACTTATACTGTACTGCTTAACTAGGAGAGGTGTAACAACTACTATTTTTTTTTTAACCCATTAATGACCAGACATCTCCAGTGTACTTTACAATGTGCAAGCTGGAAGAGTCCATTATCTATTAAGAGGTGTTACACAGTGACTGCCTTTATACAAACGCACCTTAACCCATTAAACCCTGCAGACCAAAACAAGATGCCTTTGCAAACAGTGTAGACCCAGATGAAACGGCTGTAATGAGCCGTCTCCTCAGCATCTACACTGTTTGCCATTATGTGTTGACTTCTGACTGATATCCCTATTTACAACAATGGACACATCCAAATTCAAAGACGGAAGAGACCACTTCAGAAACTCGAGGATGAGAGGGTTAAAGAAATAAATGTCCCTGCTTCTGTAAGTAGCTTGTGTCATGGTAAACAGTGCAGACCATGATCTGATGCTGTATTCTGTGGCATATGATCTTAGTCTACACTGCAAAGATCCATTTCTTTTTGGGTGTTGAACATTAATGGGTTAAACAGTTTTACACTGGTAGCTGACATGCCATACTGGTGTCTTGGGAACCAATCTTGATCTTGAAGTTGGAATTTTGCTAATTTTCTTCCTGTTTGTGCTTTGGTTCTGTGTTGCAGTATCTACAAAATTAATAGTTAAAGATTAGTGTTGCAGCTCTATTCACAATTATAAGGAATAGCTGTCAGAGCCACAGCTGGCAAAAAGTGGTCTTTTTGCTTGTGGTACACCATTAACACTTTGCATGCTGGGTAAAAAATTCAGCAGACAACATTTTGAAATATTTTTCTTATTTTTCTTAGAAAATAGGATCTGATACTTCATGCAAATTGTCTTTTTGGGAGACAATTTGCATGAAGTATCAGATCCTATTTTCTGGGAAAAAATAAGAAAAATATCATCAGTTTGTTGTCTGCTGATTCTGCCCATAGCATGGTAAGTGTTAAAAGAACAACATCAACCCATCATGGACTGTGTTTGCTTGCTTAAGGCTTAGCCATGGCTGAGTAAAAATTTCAGCAGACTTCATTTTAGAACAGATAAAGCATAAAGGCTTTCCGACCAAAACCTGTAAGAAGACCGATATCCCTGTGGAAGAAAGCTGATTCATCTGAAATCAAGAAAGACCTGGCCAACTTTTCAGAGAGGTTCACCCAAACTGACCGTTCAAATATGGATGAAATGTGGACTGACTTTAAGAATTCCATGCAGGAATCATTGAGAAGAGAGTGCCCACAAAGACGACTGCAGCTAGACATTCACACCCATGGATGAATGGTTCCATCAAGCGTGCTATCGGACGAAAGCAGAGGGCATATTGAAAGTTGAAGAGCACACACTCAAAAGGGACAGGGATAGGTACAAGCAGCTCCAGCATCAGGTCCAGTAGGAGACCAGAAGAGCACATAGACAGTTTTGCAAGACATAGGCAGTGAGAGCTACATAAGCAAGCCAAAACTGTTTTGGTCATATGTCAAAAGTAAAGGCTAAGAGTCAATAGGCGTGGCACCCCTCAAGAACAAAGATGGATTCTTGCAGAGCCACAACCAGAGTAAGACAGAAATCCTCAACCAGCAATTCTCCTCGGTATTCACAAGAGGGGACAGCATAAGTACATCTGATAAAGGCCAGAGCCCTTATCCTTCAATGCTTGACATCATAGTCAACAGGAATGGAGTTCAGAAGCTCTTGAAGGTGTTGAATTCACATAAAGTGACTAGCCCTGATGAGGTACCATCCAGAATCCTTCAAATGGGAGCCAAGGAACTGGCATCTGCCCTGGTTAAGCTCTACCAGTACTCGATGGATATAGGAGAAGTACCACAAGAATGGAGGGATGCCAAAGTGGTTCCAATCTTTAAGAAAGGGGATAGACACCAGCCATCAAACTATCATCCAGTATCACTTACATCTGTAGTGTATAAAGTCCTGGAACATATAGTACACAGCAGCATAATGTCCCATCTTGACAGATATGATATTCTCTGTGACAGCCAGCATGGTTTCAAGAAACGCCGATCGTGTGAAACACAGCTGATTGAAACTATCGACGACATAGCAAGACACCTTTCTGATGGCAACCAAGTTGATGTGATCCTTCTCAGTTTTGAGAAGGCTTTTGACAAAGTGCCCCATTTCAGACTGCTTTACAAACTGGACTTCTATGGGCTCAGAAGGAAATTCAACAACTGGATTAAAGCTTTCCTCTGAAATGGGAAACAGCAAGTTGTCCTCGAAGGTGCTAAATCCAGACAAGTAGATGTATTGTCGGGTGTTCCAAAGGGCCCCGTCCTCGGCTCTCTGCTCTTCCTGATATATATCAACAACATGCCAGAATGTTGATGACAACCTGCTATATAGGGTAATCCACATGCCAGAAGACAGGGAACAACTGCAACTGGACCTCCGAGTCTTCCTCTGCTCTTCCTGATATATATCAACAACATGCCAGAATGCTGATGACAGCCTGCTATATAGGGTAATCCACATGCCAGAAGACAGGGAACAACTGCAACTGGACCTCCAAGTCCTTGAAAGATGGGAGAAAGAATGGCTCATGAGTTTCAATGCCAGTAAATGCAGCGTGATCTGCATTACTTCCAAGCTCAAGAAAGCCAGAGAGTCAAACTAGATGCTCCATGGCCAAACCCTAGCAGTTGAGGAAGCTAGCAAGTACTTGGGGATGATGCTGACCAACAATCTCTCCTGGAATAAACATGTGGAGAATGTTGCAGCCAAAGGGAACAGGACCCTCGGCTTCATCAAGCTGAACCTCCGGGAATGTACCATACTAGTCAAGGCAGCCAGCTACACCACACTTGTCCATCCAGTCCTCGAGTATGCCTCAACAGTGTGAGACCCTTCAACCCAATCCTGCATACAGACCCTGAACAAACCCAGAGGAGGTCTGCCAGATTCGTGAAGAACGATTACACGACAAGGACTCCTGGCTGTGTGACCTGTATGCAAGACAACCTGGGATGGGACTCATTGCAGAACAGATGGCTGAACAACGGGCTCTCCATGCTATACAAGACTGACCATCAACTAGTGGATACGAAGGAGAATTACCTACAAAGTAGTGACAGTAGAACCCGTAAAGGTCACAAGTTCTACCAAGAGAGAACCACAAGTGAAGTCTACAGGAACTCCTTTTTCCCCAGAACAGTCATCGACTGGAACAAGCTTCCCCACAAGATCACAGCAGCAGAATCTCTGGAAGGATTCCGTGTGAGTCTGCTCGTGGGACCTACCAGCAACTACCGTATTAATCCGCCTATAAGACGGGGATTTTTCCCCAAAAAAAGCCCCCAAAAATCCAGACCCGTCTTATAATCAAGGTCTTTGGCCATATCGGTATTTTCGGCAAAGTCCGGTGGTGCCACGTGATCACGGAAAATGCCGATCTTCGAAACCGGTAGAAGGATATAATGTTTACCTTCGTCCCTTGACAGAAATAGCAGCAAGGTAATTTTGTAGGTGAAGTACCGAATTTTTCTGTGTATTACTCGCACCCGTGTATAACACGCACTGAATATCTGCTAAATAGTTTTGAAATAATAAAAAAAAAGATGTTCCTATGTAAAACACGAAGAATTTATTCGTGCATTATTTACTAAGTTACCAGATACTAGTTGAAAATGGCCGAACTCGGAAGGTTTAGAGTAGAAAAAGGCCGAATTTACGATAATGCTAACTGAATTTTCGTTGTACAGCTCTGTTACCATGGGCCTCAGGCAACTTGATGTAGTGTAGGCAGTTCTTTGCTTCCCCACTGCAGACGCTATGATAATAAAAATGTAGTCATTTCTTTTGTGTTCTCATAATTAACACCTTCTTTGTGTCACTTTCTTAACTGAGACGTGAAATTATCAACTCAGTGCCTCAGGGCAATGCAAATAACAACTAAAGTCGACTAGTTGTCATTCTGACTGCCAATTAACCAATTAAGTGCACAGATGTATGCTGGTAGTTTTTTTTTTCTTTATCATAAACATTGTTTATTTCAAACAATTTTTTTGGTAAGTTGGAAGAAAAGTTTAAAAAAAAAAAGAAAAAAAAAAAAGATAAACATATGGTAAGAAAATAAAAGATAAAATGCAAATGACCGATCTACCTACCTCAAAAGCCCAGTTGGTTTTGTTTATTATCAATAATTTTAATAATTGCATAAACTTAAATACTTTTTTATTTTTTCAATGTGTGATCATTCGTGCCAATATTTATGTTCTACCAAATTTATTTCCTATTTTGAACTACAACAAATCAGTTGTGCAGGCTGATTTATTCAAGTTACGGTGTGAGTCTTGTCAAAGTCCGGTCATCAATACAGATTCATATGCATATGCCTGTTTGAGTAGTTTCCCTTTGAAGAGATCACATGATCAGCAAAATAAAAAAGCGTAAACAAAAAGAGCATGGACATGAAAAGGATATCAAATTACTGCAAATCAGATCGAGTTGCTTGTTTTGAGCTGCCAGAACCCTGGTATGGGCGAGGTAGGTATAAAAAATCATGAATATCTTATAGCAATCATTCTATTTCGCATTTTTAACGGGAGATCGTGAATATCATGAGTTTTCGCGACCGATCATCTTGGCGATTTCTGTCCCGATTTTGGTGTTCCTAAAAATAATACACATCGGATTTTTATAAACGTTTTCTGGGTAAATAAGGTGCGTGTTATTCACAGTTAAATACGGTATGCATGCTTGTAAGTGGTGTTGGAAGTTTTTTTAATTGCTGCTCTGTGATAAATTCACTTACAAATCTGACCAAATCATCGCCGATGTCTTAATGTACTTTAGGAATTTCTGAGTGCCAGGGAATATCTCCGACTTTTTTTAACCCGTCTTATAATTAAGTAAAAGCAAAATCCTGCCTGGGAAGGGCCCAAAAACGGCCCCCGTCTTATAAACAAATCATCTTATAGGCGGATTAATACGGTAGCTCCAGCCATGCCTCCTGTAAACAATTTCAAAGACGTTTTTACCTGTAAATAGCCATTTGGAGGACTGCTGTGTCAGTTACCATGTTGCAGTCTTGCAGAGCCTACAAAATTCCGATAGGATTGTGGATATGGAAGAAAAAGAAGAAGAAAAAGAATAGTTTTCTTATTTTTCCTCAAAAACAGTGTTTGACTTTTCCTCAGGAGACAATCTGCATAAAAATGTTAAACACTATTTTTAGGGAAAAATAAGAAAACCAGCCTTTGTTTGCTGACTGCTGAATTTTCCCATAGTGTTTTAAGACTAAAGAAGCTTTTAATACAGCAGAATATTCTATTCAAGGATCTACTGATCAAACTGCTAATCTGGTTCCCTCAGTTCACAAAATTCTCTTCTTACCAGTGTGGTTCATTATATAATTTTTTATCTATTACTATTATCACTACATCTTAAAGAGCCTAAGTTAGAAACTATCACCTCCACAATACTCCATCCCACCTCTGCCTTGCCTGTTTGGAGATAGATTATATAGAGGTTAATGCACCCTGAGTTTAAAATACAGGAAATATTTCCTGATAGATTTGCAAACCCCATAAACAAAAGGGCATAGCACAAGTTTGTTTATAAGATTTGCAAGTCTTGAGGGAAATATTTCCTGTGTTTCAAACTCAGGGTGTGTTAACTTATATATTACTGTCATAAAAATGATTTTCTTTTTCTTCGGATTCTGTTTTATGCTCTTTCAAATGACGTCAAAAAGTTCTGGCGACGTTACCTCATCTACACTCTTTATGTGGCATGACAGCGTTCTAAAGGAAACATTTGTCCTGGGACAAGTTATATTTCCCGCAAAAATTACTGAAAATAGCTTCAGATATGTAATATATACAGATTAACCTGGCAAATCATAAAGACCCATATCAGGGCATGATGATTACTCTTAGCTTTTCATGTCCATGGTCTCTTGACAGCAAAGAATCTTTACTGTGAACAGATTAGACTGAATAATCCCAATGAACCAATGTGTTCTACACTACCATATTTATCCAAAACTTTCAGACACCTTAGCTCTATAGTTTTACCAGAATTTAAACAATTCCATCTGATTGATTGTTGATGCAAGTGGATAACAAGAAATCCGAGGAATAGCTATGTTGCAACTGCTGGAGCTAAACACACAGACTAAACATTGTTGAGCGAAGGTTGAAAAGAGGTTAAGTCAATAACAGTCTACAACACTGGACAGGCTGCATGTTGGTGGATGTGTGTATGAAGTTTCATTACCCTATAGGCCTGGGTGCTCACAAAACAGAGCTAAATGTACAGACTAAACATTGTGCAGCCAAGCATGAAAAGTAGGTCAAGGTCAGAAACAGTCAATGGCAGTGGGCAGGGTGTATCATGGAGGATATGTACATTAGTGTAGAGGCTTTGGTGTTCAAGAATTGGAGCTAAATGCACTGACTAAACACTGTTCAGCCAAGCATGAAAAGTAGGTCAAGGTCAGTAATGGTTGAAGGCAGTGGGTAGGGTGTGTCATGGCATATGTGTGTATGAAGTTTCATTAGCGCAGAGGCCTCAGTTTTCCAGAAACGAAGCCAAAATGCACAGACTAAACATTGTTCAGCCAAGTGTGAAAATTAGGTAAAGGTCTTTAGCAGTCAATGGCAGTGGGGAGAGTGTCATTGCATGAGTATGGACTTGCATTAGTGTAAAGACCTCCATGTTCCTTAAAGTAAGCTAAACCCACTGACTAAACATTGTTCAGCCAAGCATGAAAAGTAGGTCATGGTTAGTAACAGCTGATGGCAGTTAGCAGTGTGTGTCATAGCAGATTCATTAATGGTTTCATTAGTGTAGATGCCTCAATGTTACACAGAGACAAAACATTCTTCAGGCATGTATGAAAAGTAGGTCATGGTCAGTAACAGCTGAGGGCAGTTGGCAGGGTGTGTCATAGCAGAGGTTTGTATGGTTTCATTAGTGTAGATGCCTCAATCTTACACAGACAAAGCATTGTCCAGGCAGGCATGAAAAGTAGGTCAAGGCCAGTAAAGCTCCATGGCAGTGGGCAGGATATGTCATGGCTGATGTGTGTATGAAATATCAGTAGAGGACTTGGTGTTTGAGAAACTGAGGTAAACACACAGACTAAATATTGTTCAGATGGTCAGTAAAGGCAGGGTGTGTCATGGCAGATGTGTGTATAAAGTTTCATTAGCCTAAGGGTCTTGGTGTTTGAGAAAAGTAGGTAAAAGTCAGTAATGGCTGATGGCAGTGGGCAGGGTGCGTCATGGCAGATGTGCGTATGAAGTTTCATTAGCCTTGATGCACTGGTGTTCGAGAAATGGAGCTTATTGTTCAGCCAAGCATAAAAAGTAGGTCAAGGTAGAAATAGTCAATGGCAGTGGGCAGGGTGCATTATGGAAGATTTGTGTATGAATTTTCATTAACCTAGAAGCCTTGGTGCTTGAGAAACGCAGCTAAACACACCAGGCTTATTATTAATATTGACACGGACAATGACGCCAACACCAATGCCGGATAATGATCCCTATGTAACTCCTGCTTGCTAATGCATTTGCGACAAAAACTGTTGAACAATTTCTTAATGCCATAAAATGAAAAGCAAAAGCTTGATCTTTTTATACAGATGGACAGGCAGATTTGAATAAGTTTTCGCTTTTCACATGCCGATGACACCTATCTGGTTGGGAAGGCCCAAATCTGAGTCTCGTACCTGGTTTGTCTTCCACACTGGACATGGAATTTGCTTTAAGACAAGTCTCCATTGGTAAAGAGCCTGAATCTGGAGATTCTGCTATAGATGTAAGACTAGTTTCTTCATCAAAATAAATTTTAGTGGACCTTCTTCCTCTCCTGGCATAAAGTTCATCATCAAAATAGAATTCCCTCACTTCTGGATCTTTCAACTAGTCAACAATAAAATGACAGGAGACAATCATCATTTTAAGTGATTGGATAGGTTTTCAAGGGAAGTCACTTTGACCAGAATCTATTTCCCTTCTAAAACAGGCTACTCGTAAAGGACTTGATATACTTGGTAGATTTCCAGCCCTTTATAACAAGGGAGCAATTTTTTTGTGACTTTCTGTTTCCTTCCCTGCATATCAAGTCCCTTCTGAAAAGGGGAAGCCAATTCTTACCTTTTACAGAAGACCCATTTTCAAAAGGGAATTAAAACAATACTGAAAGTGTTACCTCTCTTTGAAGTGTATCAGTTCTCCTGAAAGGAAATAATTTGCTCTGACATATCTGGAATAAATTCATTCCTTTATGAGAAGGGATTCATATACATGCACACAAGTCTGATCAGGGACTTCCCTGTCTGATTTTCAGAATCACTGTGTTTTGCCAACAGTATAGATGATTTTTTACCTTTTGGGTACTTTTCAACATTATTTAAGTTATATAGAGATGATGGATGTGTGATAATGAAAGGTTCTGTGCAAAAAAAGTGCAGTACAGTCTTGTGCTAATTTCCGTTTAAAGTGGGATTCAAATCCGGGACCTTATGATCCAAAGTCGAGAGGTCTAACCACTCGGCCACCCAGATGCATAGAAGACAGAAACTACACACTTGATTTCAAACTGGGCTGTAATGTAAAAATTCAGTCTATTGATGAAATTTAATATTTTTACTATATGCTCAAAATTTTATGTCACCAATTTGATGTGGTTAGCAAAGGCTCACTTGTAAAGGTCAACGATTTGACATAGTAGGGAAAAAGACTGACAGGGGCTCAGTCACCCATGGCTCCTAAATTTTGGCTGGGCCCCTAACTTTTTGCAGAAAATACCTACACCTCTAATGTTAAGTATTCTTTTTGGCAGTCTGGTTCCCTAAATCAAAAGTGTTAGTCTTTATCCCTGCACAGGGGCTAAAAAATTAGGCGTTCAAGTTTTCATTTACTTTTGTCTCTATTCACAGTGATAAGAAGTCAATGCCCCTTGCATTGATAAGAGCTTGACATCAAACTGAACACCATAATTACATGGTTTAATATGATATTTACACAATGTGTATAATAAAAGTTCCAGCTGCCAAAATGTTATTGGTTTCAAAATACCATACTAACATGATCGCCAGTTTCTAAACGCTGATCTACATTTTGTTTACAGTAATCCTGATCACTGCTTGAGGTAGAGAGAACATGGCTGGGGGATGAATCTTCTGCATTCATGTTTCTTGTAGTTTCTGGTGGACGATAGGTTCCAAATATATCTGGTGATTTCTCTACAAAAGAAAAACAAAACAAAAACAAAAAAAATTTAAAAGGTCTTGATATAGGTAAGTGTCATACAAAGTTTCAACTTTCTAGCCCAGAAAGTATAAAAGTTATTAGCTGCAAGAGAAACGCTGACGTAAATTTGCATCTAAACTTGCAGGTAAACTTGAACCTGGTTACAAACGTGACATACGCACATACGCATGTAAGCACATACGGTCGTAACGTAACGGGGAAATGCTATATGCCCCACTCCAGCCAAAAGCAGGTGGGGGCATAAAAAATCAATACCAAGGAATGTAAAAATACTGAAAATGACATACTTCAAAATCGCTTTCCTGACTGAATTAAAATCAATCTTTTGTTCAATCCTATATGTTATTCTTCAATGTATATGCTTCTGTTACAAGAAGCATATCATGATTAGAAAGACTACATGCAAATATTTTAAGAAAACTAACAAAGTTGGAATAATATACAATGCTGTCTTATGATCATGCGCATCTAAGTGTGTGTTGTATTTTTTTTTGGTATTTTTAAAATGGCACAAACTACAAACAAATGCAAAATATATTCAACTGTTTACTACAATATCTTGTGCAGAATATTACACTGAAAATAGGAGAAACACATGCAAAACCTTCTGAGATTTCTACGATAAAGTCACTTACTACCATGTTTCTCCAAGGGGTCAAAGGTCTTACAATCTTGCACACCTGATAAAGGTGACATCACTGTTGGGCCCATTCAAACAGTAAACTTAAATAATTTTTTTTCCTGTTTGCTATTCAGGGGAAAACAAAGATTTTAATCGAGCAAGTTTCTTGTTTGGGAAAGTGGGTCACTGGGATGGCCTCATGAATATCTAATTAGGATGACTAATATGTCAACAAACACATATGAGTAAACCATACCAATTTACTTATAATTTTTTTGTGAAACTATGTTTAAGACTTTCCAACAGTCTAGATCTATTGTTTATTGTGTTGGGGTTTACCAACATGTCAACCCTTGTGGGTCATTTTGTGTTGTCTCCCAGAGAAAGGGAGAAGAGACATAGAAGAGATAGTAGAGATGAAAGAGAAGGACAGGGAGTAAAGAGGAAAATAAATGAAAGTGAAGAAACAGACGAAATACAAACATTCCGCCTCTCCCCTTACCTGCTGCAAGGATAGCAGCCTTGTCCAACTGTAAGCTAATATCAGCTGGATGCCCGGGTGATGCAAGATACATGGCACCTTTGCATCACCAAACCACATCCAAGTCTGGATCTAACTATGGCAAGTTTGCTGTCAATTTTTCTCATTACAAAAGACTGTTAACCAGCCGAGGAGTTTCCCAAAGTACAAAAGTACGAGTTACACAAGATCATAAGATGCACAAAATTGTAAGACCTGACAAGTTGTTAGAGCAATTAAAGCATCAAAATGGCTTTTATTTCCTTGAGAATGTCATCAGAACAGTTAGATGAATTATCATATCTATCACTGGTCATTGACCAATCATCACATTCAACAGAATATAGGATCAGAGTAATGTTACATTCAATGACTTATCACTTCTACAAAATGTTAAGTTACCTCGTTTTATATCTTCCATACTCTTAAAGACCATTGATTTTGATAAATTCTTCTTGATTTTGCGTATTTCATGATCCACCCACTGAGAGACCAGATCTGACTCTCGGCTTGAACTAAGCTTTATATCTTTGCTATCAGCAAGACTAGTTGAAGTAAAAGTACTAGTAGTATCAGTGTCACATCTTCCATCCGTCTCACCTGGAACAGAAACAAAGCACAGTAAAACTTCAATGACTCAAACACCGATGGCATCACATCACAAAAGCATGTCTATATAATTCTGAACCCCTTAAACCCCGCTTTTATATAATAAAGCTGGGGTTTATAGGGGTATACATTATTTTTCTTATTTCTGCTCAAAACACAGATTTTGGTACTCATTAGAACTGCCTCACTGAGGAGGTTCTAACGAGAATCCACAATCTCTGTTTTTGAGCAGAAATATGAAAAATATCAGAGTTTTTATCTGAAAATTTTCAGTTTTTGGAGGTGAAATTTTCTATATATTTGAATAGGCTTGTTCATAATGATGACTGATTCTAACTTGTTTTTTTGAGTGCCGAATTATTTTTCTGATAACTCAAGAAAACAAGTATTTCGGGAAAATAATTTATCATGAGCATGTATGTTTTGTGTACTCATTATTATTGCTTCATTGAGGAAAGTCTAATGAGTACACTCAACATACCATTACAATATTTTAAAGAAGATCAAAAAGACATCCCTAAATTATCCCCATTTACCTCCTGACCTGGAGTCATGATGAACCTTCAATGGCTCAAACTACCCATTTCTAGAACAAAATTCCATTGTCTCAAAGATGTTTGAGCCACTGAAGCCCTTCTAATGTAGAACTACCAATGAAAGTGATTAAGGGGATTTGCTACAGATGAAGAGATTGTTAACATGGGAGATAATCATTGTGACTTCCTGTTTTCATTCATGGGCATCTGAAAAGGGGTCTAGTCTAAATTCTGTTTGATCTGGGCTTAACGTCGCTTTCAACAATCTTTCAGTCATATCACGACGGTGTCTGGATGTGGCAGGGAGCTAAATGCTCACTTTTAGAGTGCTGTCTCAATGAAATATCACGCCTCAGACACTTTGACATGATATTCCACCCAGTCACATTATACTGACACTGACACTGATCTGACCAGTTCTAGCTCTACTTTCTTAATGCTGAGCGCCAAGCGAAAGAGCAGCTAGTACCATTTTTAAAGTCTTTGGTATGACCCGGCAGGGGATCAAACCCACAACCTCCCATTCAGAAAGCGGACGCTCTTCCACTAAGCCACTGTTCCGGTCAGGTCTAGTCTAAAAGGAAAGAATTTGCTCCACTTAGAATTTGCCCACAAAGCAGATTCTCTTGGGAGCAAATTCTTTCCTTTTAGGCTAGACTCCTTCACAGAAAGGAGGCAAAACAATTTTGAGACAGTTGCCTCCAATGGAAGTGTATACATTCCCTTAATACACATACTTTTATGCGAGCAAGGACAAAAGGCCAATTAAGGTTACATAACCTTGTAAGAATAACTAGACTCTTGTATCAAGTGCAGACAACCTTACTAAATTTAAATATCACAGAGTGCTACTCATCAGGCTGGTCATTTCTAGCAAGCTGAAAATCTATCTAAAACAAGAACTACAGTAGTTAGTGTAATACTCATACAAAGGGACTTAAATTCTAAGGCCAGATAATGCTAGAATTAAAATAAAAGCATCGCACTCCATGATACCCCACCAACTTTACCTCATGTAGAAACATTAGTTAGACATGTTGACACTACATCCAATTAATACATTTAATGTAAGTCACTGTATGACTGTAACTGATTTTGAAAGCTAAAGGGCCATACCCCGTTACAATAGCTACTTAAATGCTGTTTTGGTACTGAACCTATGTTTACTGGTCATTACATGACTACAAGAACTTTCTGTAGCTTTTCATCTAAGTCTACATTGTTTGCATAGGCCAGCCTGCCCAAAATGTAGAGTAAAACTGGTATTTAAAACAGTAAAAGTAAGAAGTTAAGGGACAGAGCTGTCTTTGCTTTTAACATAAGGTATGTTTCTTGCGTATTTAATTATTGGATAATTAATTATTGCATTCGTTAGCAGAATCATGATTTTTATTTTTATTTTTATCCTGAAACCTATTTGTAATTAAGATTAAACAGAATGATTTGATTCTACTAAAGATATGAATAGTCTTAATTTTTATGCATTATTTATCTATGGCATCTTTATCATTTATTTGCCATTAAAATAGGTCTTGGCATCTAATTCTACGAAAGTAGGTCTTAGTATTTCATTCCAATTTTCTCTTTGTTTTTGTGCCTTTTAAATCAACAAAATAAACAGTCTTCCTCCATAAACTGGGCATAAAAGACAAAACTTGGCATCGGGAATGGTGCCCTATTTCAGTCCAAAACAAACCGAGAATGAGATATGAATCACATAGTTCATTTGAAAGCTGTAAAATCCTATTTTTTTCGGAGAAAAAAAATATATATATAATAAAACAAGTCAACCCCAGTAAAGTAATAAAGGTAATAGTTGAAAAAATTCTAGATATCCCCATACATGCCATACCTCACACTGTAAGATAAAATCTCACAGAATTTGGCCCATCTAGAAGGCAATTCCCATATAAAATTCAAATCTCACAGAATTTTCAGACCATTTTACATCAGATTTTATGAACAAATAACCATAAATCACACACTGTTCTGGGTTTCACAAGCTTCTTACATGAAAAAAAAAAAAAAAAAAAAGACTTTAAGCAATATTGGGGGAGCCCCAAAGTGTTGTTTAAGAACACCTCACAGAATTTTGTCAAATCTCTCTTAAAATTTTGTCTTATCTCACAGACTTTAGTCCACAGCTTATGGCACGTATGCATCCTTATTAGCACAACTTTTACCCAAACCCAACTAAACTGAGTTGAAGTGCACCTCAAGGGTCATTGATGCATGATATTGTGTTCACAATTAGTACAGACTCATGGGACTATGCAGACATGCATATGACTTTGGATCTCATCTGCTAGCATTAATATGCAAAGTTGTTATGTGACAAAATGTTGAAGTCCAAAAATTGTAATCTCTAAACAACAAATACATATTTCAGCCACCTTTCCAGTTTCCCAAAGTGCTATTTAACTATGTATTTCATCTCTCTGCTACAGCTAGTTTTGTGTTTTCCCATGGGTGGCTATTATAGGGAGATTGCACTATACCTTTTAGACTGTAAGCATGATAATTTAACTAATGGAAGTCCAAACTGTAATGATATTCTGATAATTCAGTTTAAGTAAATTAACCATAAAAGTGTTAACCCTTAAAGTGGTAAACACAACTGCAGCAGAGATATTTTAAAATATATGTCTTTTTTTTTTTCAGAGAAAACAAGGCTTGACATTTCATGTGAATCATCTGCTTAGATGATTCACATGAAATGTCAAGCCATATTTTCACTGAAAAAAAAAAAAAAAATAAATAAATAAAAAAAAATAAAATAAATAACTAGAAATGTGTCCAAAGTACACTAATGCCCCCTGCCCTTTGCCCATATGGCAACAACTATTTTCCAAATACTCTATCTGACCAGTTATTTATACATTCTGCCTTACTCCAGGGCATGATGCTGGAGCAACTTTAAGAGTTAGATTTAGATCTGGGCAAGAGGCATACCGAATTTCAACTCCCTAGCATAAAAGGTACCCAAGTTACGATTCCAAAAGAAACGCAGACGTAAATGTCAATGTAAAATCTGACCAACTTAAGTTCATAATGACTCATATTCTATAAGTATGATACTTATACATCAAATACTCTTTGAGATATATGGCAAAATCACAGGAGCAAGAAATATAGATCACTGTGATCTACATTTATTTTCCTGTCAAACTTCTGGTCATACTGTCAGACTCATAACCCATAAGTTTGTTTATACATCAAATACTCTTCAAGATAAAAGGCAAAATTACTGGACTGAGGAATGCAGGTTACTGTGACCTACATTTATTCTGAGGTCAAACCAGGTCATACCATCTCATAATCCTTAAGAACAATGTTTGTACATAAAATACTCCTCAAGATAGGCAAAATCACTGGATCGTGAAATTTAGGTCACTGGGATCTATATTTATTTTGAGGTCAAACTGACTCATAATGGTATAAATATGATAATTATACACCAAATACTCAAGATACAAGGTAAACTTACTGAACTGTGAAATGTAGGTCATTGTGACCTACATTCATTTTGAGGTCAAACTTCGGGTCATACTAAGTCATAATCCTCAAGTTTGATGTTTATACACAAAATAAACTTCAAGTTATAAGGCAAAATCATTGGACCATGAAATAAAGGGCACTGTGAGCTACATTGGGCACTCTGGCCAACATTTATTTTGAGGTCAAACTTCATGCCATACTGACTCCTAATCAGAAAGTATGGTGTTTATACATGAAATAATAAATCAATCAATTTAGATTTTTAAAGTAGCCGGGCAACAGAGTCACATAGGGGCTCCGCCATGAAATACTCTAGATATAAGGAAAAAAAAACTATAACATGTTAAGCAAATTACTGGACCGTGAAATATAGGTCATGCTGACCTTCTCTTTATGACCTACAAGTGAATGTCACAAGGTTGACTGATGTCTGACCAAGTACCTGCCTAGTTGTTTTCATAATAGAAAAAAAAAAAAAAAAAAAAAAAAAACAACCACAAAAAACCCCCCAAAATACAACATTTTACAGGTGTTCTAGATTTTGACCTTTAGCCCCACCCTTGGGTACAGACCCTAGGGCCTATGTTATGAAATGAAAGCCAACCCTCCAGGGTACTTATAGTCTACATATGTATGCTTTCTGATAAGAGATTGTTGAGATACGAACTTTTGAAAAACTTGATCATACTAGACATGTGCCCAAAGTTTGTTTGTGTTGAGGTTTTACGGCCCAGTCAACCCAATGGGGTCATGTCAAGTGCGGTCAGTTTACCTAACCACATGTTTACTGGGCAGGCTTAGTCCTCTAAGCGGTTAACCAGTACTGTGCACATTCTTTCGCCAGAAACTGACAACTGCCCTTCTTGAATCAGCGGAAGGGAGAGAATGACTGTAGAAAATATTTCATGATCAATCTCATTACGAAAACACGCCTATTCAAATATATAGAAAATTTCACCTCCAAAAACTGAAAATTTTCAGATAAAAAACTCAGATATCTTTCATATTTCTGCACAAAACATAGATTGTGGGTACTTGTTAGAACTGCCTCGCTGAGGCGGTTCTAACGAGTACCCACAATCTATGTTTTGAGCAGAAATAAGAAAAATAATGTATACCCCTGTAAACCCCATTTTTACTATATAAAAGTGGGGTTTAAGGAGTTCAAAATTATATAGGTATGTTTTCGTGATGTCCCGGAAAGAATGCTGCCGACCTCGGCGGGGGTTGAATCTGCGACCTCCTGGTCTCCAGTTGGACGGCGCAGCCAACTGAGCCAGTGAGGCCGGCATATTATGCTAGGAAGTTGAAATTTGGTATGCTACTTACCCAGAGCTAAACCTTTAACTCTATGCTAGAGTTGCCCCTGGGTCATGCCAAAGGGTGTGATAAGGGTTCAAAGGGCAGGCTTATTTGTGTACTTTGGGCACATATGGAGCGCTGTGGTGCAGTGGTAAAGCTCCACATGTGCCCAAAGTACACAAATAAGCCTGCCCTTTGAACCCTTATCACACCCTTTGGCATGACCCAGGGGCAACTCTAGCATAGAGTTAAAGGTTTAGCTCTGGGTAAGTAGCATACCAAATTTCACTTCCTAGCATAATAGGTACACAAGTTATGACCTCCAAGATGAATGCAGACATAAATGTCAATGTGAAAACTGATCTATTATACATTTTGACCCGTAGCCCCACTCCAGGGCTTGATCCAGGGGCAGCTGTAGCACAGGGTTGAAGGTGTAGGTCTGGGTGTTAGTAGTATACCAAATTTCAATTTCCTAACATAAAAATTTGACCTGTTATACATTTTGACCCTTAGTACCACTCAAGGGCATGACCTATGGACAACTTTAGACAGAGTTGAAGGATTCGGTCTGAGTAAGCAGCATACCAAATTTCAACTTCCTAGCATAAAAAATACTCAAGTTATGACCTACTTTAGTAGCATATGAAATTCAACTTATAGTAGTATAAAAGGTCCCAAGTTTGACCTGTCATACATTTTGACCCCTAGCCCCATCCCAGGGCAGGACCCAGAGGCAACTCTAGCACAGATTTGAAGGTTTAGGTCTGAGTAAGTAGCATAACGAATTTCAACTTCCTATCCTTAAAGGTACCCAAGTTATAACCTCCAAGAGAAGCCGAATGCAAACATCAAATTGCCAAGTTTAACACTGTCCCCTAGTCCCACGGGCAATTCTAGCACAGAATTGGTGGTTTAGGTCAGGTTAAGTAGCATAGCAGATTTCAACTTCCTAGCATAAAAGGTACTCAAGTTATAACCTCCAAGAGAAATGCGGACGTAAACATCAATGTAAACTTGAATGTAAACTTTAACATTGACCCCTAGTCCCACACCAGGGCATGACCCAAGGGCAACTCCAGCCCATAGTTGAAGATTTAGTTCCGGGTAAGTGGCATAGCAAATTTCAACTTCCTAGTGTAAAAGGTACCAGTTATAACGTCCAAGAGAAATGTGGACATAAACGTCAATGTAAACGAATGTAAACTTTTAACACTGACCCCTCGTCCCATCCCAGGGCATAACTTAGGGGAAACTCTAGCACAGAGTTGAAGGTTTAGGTCTGAGAAAGTAGCATACCAAATTTCAAATTCCTAGCATAAAAGGTACCCAAGTTATGACAAGTTATAACCTCCAAGAGAAACGTGGACTTAAACATCAATGTAAGCTTAAACATTGACCCCTAGTCCTACACCAGGGAATGACCCAGGGGAAACTCTAGAAGAGAGTTAAAGGTTTAGGTCTAAATAAATAGCATACCAAATTTCAACTTCCTAGCATAAAAAGTATCCAAGTTATGACTGGTTACGAATGTGTCATATGCACGTAACATCATATGTCATATGCCCCACTCCTGCCTTTAGCAGGTTGGGGCATAAAAATATTAAAATAAATAAATAATAATACAACAGACTGTTGTCCGTACAATTTTACTTGGCACTTTAAAAGGTAACACTTGCCAATCCTTTAATTTTACTAGATTTGGGGAGCAGCAGTAAGTTGAAACTCGTTTCCTGATATCATCAAACCTTACCAGTATCACTCACAGACACTGTTGATAAACTTCCAAAACTTGCTTTGTCCTCTTTATCCTGCCCCCTTACACCACCTTCTCCTTTCTTTGCATGATTGCTGTAATCTAAAAAATGTTGCAAGGTTTGTGTTATATGATACATGGTCAATGATATAAAATTTTGACCACTTTATTTTATACTTATGTACACACCCCCTTTTGTATTTGTGCAACTATTTCCTTGGTGGAACAGCAAAAAGTGTAGACCCTGATCAGACTGCCAGAGGCAGTCTGATCTGGGTCTGCACTTTTTGCATATACACTGTGTCAAAAAAGTTGGTGTAAGAAATTTTAGAACAATTACTGGTGTTGTATGAGCCATGCCAACTGAAAATGTCATTTATGCAGCTTTATCAAAGCCTTCACTGACCACTTAACAGAATCATTTGTTACTGTAGAATGTATCAACAGAGAGCAGCTGGCCTTGATGGCTCAGATGGGTGCGTGTCCGACTGGTGATCAGGTTGCAGGTTTGACCCCCATCGGGTTGGCAAAATTCTTTTGCTGAGATTGATCATGAAATATTTTCTAAGGTCATTCTCTCCCTTCGGCTGATTCAAGAAGGGCAGTTGTCAGTTTCTGGCAAAAGAATGTGCACAATACTGATTAACCACTTAAAGGACTAAGCCTGCCCAGTAAAAGTGTGGTTAGGTAAACTGACCACGCTCAACATGACCCCATTGGGTTGACTGGGCCATAAAACCTCAACTCAAAACAATAAAAATCAACACAGAGCAAAACCCAAGATGGTAATGATTTAAATCTGCAAATTTTGCATAAGCTCAAAGACACTTTTTTCTTGACATGGCCATATATGGGTACATTTTTAGGTTTTTTATGTATGTAACATCTGTCATAAATAATATATATAGAGAATATTTATTCTTTTGCTGTGAATACCATCAATATTGTCATCGAGTGAAATGAAAACATCAGTATTTTCACGAGTGCGAAGCACGAGTGAAAATTTGAATGTTTTCATTACACGAGATGAAAATTTTTATGGTATTCACTGAAAAAGAGTAAATTTTCTTTTTATTTTATTGTTCACACGTCAATGCGCGTTTCTGACATCATAAGTAACGTCACCAAACAAAACATGAACATCATGGTGTTGACGCTCAGTGCTTAACATGTGAACCGTTGGAGAGACAAAAAACAAAAAGTTTCGGCGAATCAAAATAATTTTGATACCATAATGTTCCTTACATTCTAACTAAGAAAACGCATACCAACACTTGATAGTTTAGTTCAGAAACAAAGAAGTTAGAGGTGTTCAAAAATCTGAAGTGGAGATAACATCCACTTCTGAAACAATGAAGAAAACCGAAGTCGTCCAAAGCGAAGAGTGAAAATATAAATCGTATCATTCACTATAGTGAAATGATACGATATCAATTCACTAGTGATTGATACCACTTTTATTTTCATCAGCTATACACTGATTTCACCGCTGACAATAAAATAAATTGTTTAAACAACATTACCGTATGAGCCATGCCAAGCAATAATGTGTCATTTATGCAGCTTTATCTAGGCCTTCACTGTCCAGTTAACAGAATCATTTGATACTGTAGAATGCCTTTACAAACACTTAAGGCACAAATCAGCCTTTTTCTCAAGACTGTTCTCTTCCTCTTGCCTTTGACATCTTGGTAGAGCTGTGTTTCTTGACTGTGACCTTTTCTGTGTCTCCATTTCTATTTTGTAGTCAAGCTCTCTGATCAGAGTCCTCACATTTCACAAATAGATTAAAAATATCTTAAGATTTGTGTACAAGAGCAAGATCTTGACCAGTCTACATTCACAATGAGGATTTTCATTTTCCCCACAGTGAAACTGGCTGCAAATCATGCAATAATGTATAAGGTAGGTAGTCTGAAAGCAGGTTTTCAACAAGTTCCCTTTTTACAACACTACTGTAAACACTTAAAGAGCTAATCACAACTGCAGCAGATGACATTTTGATTATTTTATTTTTTCATTCATTTATTTTTTTTTCAGAGAAAAATATGATGGCAATTCATGTGAACTGTCTGCTGGGCAGACAATTCACATGAAATGCCAAATCCTATTTTCTCTGAAAAGTAATGATAAAATTTAGGAGGTCATCTGCTGCAATCTTGCTTAGCCCTTTAAGGGGTGAACTTTTTTTATTTAGAATAAACTGAAATCTCTTCAAGTGATGCCAAAAGAAAAGGAGTAACTCTTTCTTTCAGATTTTATCATCCAAAACATTGAGACAAGGAACCAGTATGTATAAAATGAAATTCCATATTGTAATACTACACAGTTAATGTTTTTTAGGTAGCAATAGTTACCTGCAACTCCAGTGCCAGGTTGTGACTCGTGATCCCGGGCCAGTTTCCCATCTAACACTGACTGGTAAAAACCATGCTATGTAAAAAAAAAAGAAAAGAAAAAAAAAGTGAAACGATAATATCCTACCTCTGTCATGTAGGGAGCAGATAACTCTGTCAAAAAATGACCAAATTTGCCCATTAGCAAACCAGATCTCCATTATATCAATGCACATACCAAGTTTGGTGAAAATGGATTCATATTTACTCAAGTTATCATCTGGAAATTGATTGATTGTATTGGGGTTTAATGACACATCAACCCTTGTGGGTCATTTTGTGTCATCTTCCAGAGAAAGGGAGAAGAGAGATAGATGAGACAGTAGACATGAAAGAGAGGGACAGGGGAGAAAGAGGAAAACGAATGAAAGTGAAGAAACAGAAGAAATAAAAAACATTCCCCCCTCTACCCTAACCTGCTGCAAGGACAGCAGGCCTTGTCCACCTGTGAGTCAATATCAGTTGGACGCCCTGATGACGCAAGATACACGACACCTTTGCCTCACCCAACCACCCTCTATCATCCTGAAACAAAAATACGGATGTGTGACAGGCAGATAACTCATTAACCGACAAAATTTGTCCCTTAATAACTATCCATAACCGGATCCACAATATCAATGCACAAAGTTAGGTGAAAATAGACTGATATTTACTCAAGTTATCAACTTGAGACAAAAATATGGCCATGTGAAGGGCAAATAACTGTCACAAATTGCTGAAATTTGCCCATTAACAGCCCTAAACTACTCATCCCTGATGGACATGTGCAGAGCTCCAAAAAGCCCTTTACAGAGGGGTGGGCTGCCCCTCTGCCCTTTTAAAGCTACCCTATACCTTATTTCAACTCCAGACATAAAAGCTTATATTTTGGTGAAAATTTGAAGTAAATCTGTCCAAAATTAAAAATGTTATCCATGATCATGCAAAAAGTGCCCTACATGGCACCCCTCCACCCTCATAGCCTAGCTGGAGCACTGACTTGTATGCAAAATTTGAATAAAATCTATCAAACACTATTCAAGTTAGAGAGTGGAAACCAAGTGCTGAGAGCCAGGCGGATGGACAAACGGATGGACACTCAGATGGAAAAACATAATACTCCATCACTATCTTGTGGTGGGGTATAATGAATGAAAAAAACTTTATATTGTAGAAACAAAATCAATAGCATCATACTGTATTCATAGCTCAAAACATTGGCCATAACTTAATAGTTTTTACTCCCATTACTGTATTTACCCAAAGTTTTTGGACATCTTAACTCCTTATCAAACTGTCTTTAAAGTTCAATAAAAACGTTAAACTATAACACCCTGCCATTATCGTGTCGTGGGCAGATAACTCTGTCAAACATAGACGAAAGTTGCCAATTAGCAATCCCAAACCAGATCTCCTTAATATCTATGCATGTACCAAGTTTGGTTAAAATCCCTTGACATTTACTCAAGTTGTCATCAGGAAACAAAAATATGGGCGTGTCTCCGGCAGATAACTCCGTCAAAATTTGACAAAATTTGCCAATTAGCAATCCCTAACCATATCACCCAATATCAATGCACATACCAAGTTTGGTGAAAAGCCACTGAGGTTTACTCAAGTTATCATCCGGAAACAAATACAGACAAATGGATGTTCTAACATTTCGGGTTTAGGGGCTGCCTCAATGTTAAATTTCCATAGGGATTAAGGGGCTGTGCAGAAGTAGAAATTAGTGACAAATGAGGGGTTGAGCAAGAAAATATGTAATAGAAAAAAGGAGCCTTAGTGCTTATGTGAAAAGTCAAAGACTTAGACCAACCTATTCATCTATGCTGAATGATCAAAAACATTCATGCTTTTTGTCAACAAATCTTACAGTGTCCTTCTGACTAGGTGAATATCGAAAGCCATGAGACTTGCATATTAAACATGCAGGCTGATTTGGACTGTACTTATATATCCGGGCCCAGTTGTTTAAAAGTTAATGTTGTTAGCTAACATGATGATAAAATTTCTATCCTGAAATATGGCAAATACATTATTTTTGCTGAAAAAAAAAAAAAAAAAAAAAAAAGCAAGCAGCTTTTGCATTTATTCACATTTTCGCAGCAAAAATATCAATGTATTTGAAAATACCTTGGCTACAATAGTTCACAAGTTTGTCATTAACAGTGCTTTGAACAATTGTGCCAGATGAATACCCTTTTTGAATGAAAAGCCTTGTATATGTAAAGAAAACTGATACACCTTCAGATTTTTTTTGCATCATTTTTAAGGGAAGACAACTTTTGCAGACAGGAAGCTGCCTCCGTATAGTGGAAACCTTCCCAAAAGAGGGAGCAAATTCTTTTCTTTAAGAGCAGTCCCTAGTGAGAAGATTGTCCATGCCAAGTGCAGACTGTAAAGGTGGACTGGCTGATCTGAGTCAAAGCATTTGCATATGTTGCAAAATTTTTTTTGTTTGAAACAGTTGGTGTAGACTCTATTTATTACCTCTTGAATCTGCTGTTGGAAAACTTTGGCCAAGTCTCGTACACTGCCTTTTCCCTCAAACCAACTGCTTTCTGGCTTAATCCTGCAAACATACTACAAAGCTAATGATACATCTTCCATAGCTCCAGATCAGAGGGAGTATCAGGTAAACACCTATCTTATTTCTCCCTGAATACATATATTGTGGGTACAAAGAAGTGCTTTGGTGAGGTGCTTCTATTGAGAACCCACAACTTATTTTCAAGGCGGACAATCACATGATTCACAATAGGTAATCTCGCATATTTTGTTGTTGTTTTGTCTCTGATTCAGAGTGAGTATTGCAGTGTTTCTTACACTTTTCAATGTTTATCCGAGATTGCACCTAGTGTGGAGTACCTGACTTTTTAACCCTTTCTTTCTGCCATGTCTACTTTAGACTAAAGTGATCTAGTTTTCTTGAAAATCAAAACAGAATGTGTCAATGCAATTTGGTAGGTGTCACACATTTTTCTCACAAAGCCATGTTTGAATGGATTTTAGTTAAACTAGACATCTTGCAATAAATATGTAGACATTATTGTGTATACTCAGTAAATAGATGATAAGTGACAGTGGTATTATGCAAAAGAATGAATGAAAATTGTCAGTGAGCAGCGTTTATTCGATACCCCCCCGCAGAAAGCATAAAACTTTTTCTATAAAAATTTAAGTTTCAAAGTGCCAGCATGACCTTGAAAATAAGGTCAAGGTCACCAAACTCTAATAAAACATTAAGCAAGATACACAGGAAAAACAAAATTGTTATGGACATTAAAAAATTAGAAAGGGGAATAACTATAACAGTATTGATCCATGAATCTTTTTCTGTAGCAGCAGCATCTTATGAATATGAACATTTATGCAAAATGTATTAAGATTCCTAATAATACTAATCAAGATATGCAAGAAAAAAGACAGAGTGCACACAAGGTTCACTTTTTGAGTATTTATAATGTAGCGACCTTGAAAATAAGGTCAAAGTCACCAAAATCTAATCACTTCTTTCCCCCATCCTGATGATGTATCTGTGCTAGTTTGGTCTAGTTTCCAAACATTGGTTAAAGAGGTAGTGTGAACACAAACTTTTTACTGCATTAAGAAATTTTACAAAGGGCAATAAAAGCCCTTACTGTCTCTTATGTAGATACACCTTATTGATATCAATGTGTCACACAAGCTTTTTTCTCTAAAAATTTGAGTTTCAAAGTGTCAATGTGACCTTGAAAATGAGGTCCAGGTCACCAAAATCTAATCACTTCTTTCCCTCATCCCAATGAAGTATCTGTGCTAGCTTGAACATTCCATCTAATGATTCATGAGAAAGGGTGCACACAAAGGTCATTTTTAGAGTCCTTATGATATAATGACCTTGAAAATTAGGTCAAGGTCACAAAAATCTAATCATTTCTTTCCCATGTCCTAAACATGAAACTGTGCTAGTTTGTTAAAATTCCAGCCATTGGTTCAAGATATAGTGTTCACACAAGCTTTTTTTTTTTGTATCAAAATTTGAGTTTCAAAGTGCGGGTGTGACCTTGAAAATGAGACAAAGGTCACCAAAATCTAATCGCATCTTTCCCAAATCCCAATAATATATCTGTGCTAGTTTGGTCCAATTCCATCTATTGATTCATGAGATAAGGTGCACACAAGACTGACTTATTGAGTACTGATTATGTAGTGACCTTGAAAATAAGGTCAAGGTCACCAAAATCTAATCACTTCTTTTCCCTATCCTGATGATGTATCTGCTAGTTTGGTCAAATTCCAGCCATTGGTTATAGAGATAGTGTGCACACAAACTTTTTACAAGGCTCATTCTTGGAGTCTTTATAATGTAATGACCTTGAAAATGAGGTCAAATTCACCAAAATCTAATCACTTCTTTCCCATGTCCTAACAATGTATCGGTGCTAGCTTGTTAAAATTCAAGCCACTGGTTCAAGAAAAAGTGTGCACACAAGCTTTTTTCTATCAAAATTTGAGTTTCAAAGTGCCTGTGTGACCTTAAAAACGAGATAAGGTCACCAAAATCTTATCACTTCTTTCCCCAATCCCAATGATGTATCTGTGCTAATTTGGTCAAATTCCATCCATTGATTCATGAAATAGAGTGCACACAAGGCTAATTTTTCGAGTATTTATAGTGTAGTGACCTTGAAAATAAGGTCAAGGTCACCAAAATCCTATCAATTCTTTCCCCCATCCTTAGGATGTATCTGTGCTAGTTTGGTCAAATTCCAGCCATTGGTTAAAGCGATTATGTGCACATAAATTTTTTACTGCATTAACAAGGCTCAGTTTTTTGAGTATTTATAGTGTAGTGACCTTGAAAATAAGGTCAAGGTCACCAAAATCTAATCACTTCTTTGTCCCATCCTTATGATGTATCTGTGCTAGTTCGGTCAAATTCCAGCCATTGGTTAAAGAGATATTGTGCACACAAACTTTTTACTTAATTAACAAGGCTCCTTTTAGAGTATTTATAATGTAGTGACCTTGAAAATAAGGTCAAGTGACCAAAATCTAATCACTTCTTTGCTCTATCCTGATAATGTATCTGTGCCAGTTTGGTCAAATTCCAGCCATTGGTTAAAGAGATAGTGTGCACACAAATTTTTTACTGCATTAAGAAAATTTTTTACAAAGGGCAATAACTCCAAGAGAATTGGCCCCTGGCCCTTACTTCCTCTTATGTAGGTAGACCTTATTGATATCAATGTGTCTGCAGAAATTGATGAATATCCATCGCTGCGTTTTCAAGATATTAGGAAAAAACCAGTGTCACGGACAGACACACAGACACATGGATGGACAACATGAAAACAGTATACCTCCACACAACCAAAGTTTGCTGGGGGTATAATAATTGTGTCGAAAACCAAAGGAGAAAGACAATGATAGGAGTCACAATGTAAATCTACAGTTATAAAGGATAGGAATTACACTTGTTTCTTGTGACAGAGTTTCAAATTTATTGCAAACACTGTTTCATAACAGAGCAATTCTCCAGATTATCGGTTTGATATGTCTAAAGTTGGGTTTAAAGTATCTCTCAGCAACTAAGCATGCTTATCATGCCAATGTCTGGATGAAGCCAGGAACTCAATGGTTGTATCTATATATTGAATTACTGAAGTTTCATAACTCAGACACTAGTGTTGTTCCAATGATCGATTATAATCTAAAATCGCTCATTCATCAACAACCAGTCGATGATCAGAGGCAATATTCTGAACAGATTATAATTGGAAAAAAAATCTATAACAGAAGATTTTTATTTTTACTTTACAAATAAAAGATTTTTTGTTGACTTTTAGTTACAAAATTATGCTACACATCATTTGCAGACAACAGCTCTGAAAAAAGAGACTGTTGAAAGCAAGGATCTCATGCAACAAATGAATTCAACAATTCAATTTTTTTAATCTGTTTGAATACAATCCAAGTTATAATTTCCGCACTCTGTAAACATTCTGGGAAAAAATAACTTAGATGTAAGTTTCAAGGCCGTTTTTTTTCAAATGGCATGTTCAAGGCTCTGTCTATAGAGCTCTGTATCAAAGTTCACTGAAGCTTCACTGTGCCAGTTTAAAATGTGTAAAGCACATATACATATATATGCATTTTCACTGTTTCTGGTGTTTTTCTAGCCAAGGGGCTCCTAACGAGTACCCATGAGTGTTTTTATGGAGAAATAGAGAAAATTATCCCATAATTATCACCCAATAGGCCTCCTCAACAAGTCCTCTGTTTAGATTTTAAAAATAATTGTGTATGTTGAAATCCATATATTTATGTATATATGATTGAATCCCTGCCATTAGTGTCAGATAACACAGTTTATAGCAACAAACTGATTATATTTGATAATCGTTCATTTTCTTTGAACCAATGATCGATTATGAAAATCCAACCGATTCCCATCACTACCAGACACCCAAGACTATGCAATATCCAGACATCGGGTTGACCAGTATCCAGACATTAAGGACAAATCATCATCATTATCATCAAATTGTTTTATTAACATGCAGGTACAGGGCAACATCCACATCAGTGGGACCCCTTCCAGGTAGCTGGCTTGCTACACGCATGGCAGATCTCACACCAGATCTCCAGGTGTATCCATCATGAGGGTTGATAACCGAGAGCTTCCACTCTCTGCAATCCCTCTCTGTCAGCTGCTTCCATGTCATCTTCGGCCTCCCAGGCCCATGCTTTCCATCAACCTGTATGTCACAGGCTGTCTTGACTGCATCCTTGGAGTGTTCCATGTGTCCATACCAGCAGAGCCCTCTCTCCTTCAGGATGAGGTCCAGATCCTCAATGCCAAGCTGTTCAAGTAGCCCATTGGACCTGATGGTGACAATGTCTTGTGGTTTGACGTTGCAGATCTTTCTGATCATTGCCCTGTCATTCTGCTGCAGACGTTGGAGGTTTAGCTTTATCAATGGCCAAGTCTCATTGGTATGGAACATTGCACTTTGCACACAAGAGTTGTACATGCGGCCACATCTTAAAAGAGAGGTGGTGGGAAGAGAGAACTGGTAGTAGCTCCTTGAACTTCTTCCAGGCGGTATTCCCACGTGTTGTGGTTGAAAGTTCAAAACCACTGGCTGCTGAGAGCATGCCTCCTAGGCAGCAAAAGGAAGCTACCACTTCCAGCTTGTCAGGTTCTACTTGGACTCCCCTCTATGGTCTGCTGTCCAAGGGGCTTTGCATTTCCGTGGCACCATGTAAATCTGTAATCAGGGTCCTTTGACAAGTACTTGAGCCCACTGCATTTCTTATGCACCCAGTGCTTGCAGCCATTGCAGAAGATGCTGTTGCTCCAGTGCAACAGATGGCGCATGGAAACTTGTCTGAACTCTGCAGAAGATCCAGGCCCCTACCACAGATCATGGTCTTTGTCTTTCCTGTATTTACTCTCAGCCCTTTCTCCTCCATTGCTTCCTTCCAAGTCAAGGGCCTCCTGACACATTCCTCAAATGATTCAGCTATGATAACAATGTCATCACCATAGAGGTTCTCCCAGCCCCCAGAGCGGAACTGGCATGACAAGGCTTCAAGCACAATGATGAAAAGCAGCGGGCTGAGTACTGAGCCTTGGTGAACACAGACCTTCACATCAAACTCATCACTGTATCCAACATCAACAAGGACACAGCTCCACGCATTTGCATACATCCCCTGGACCAGTCTCACAATCCACTCCTCCACATCAAGTTTTCTCAGCAACCACCAGATGACCTTCTGAGACACTCATATCAAACACCTTCTCGAGGTCTACAAAAGCCATGTAGCGTCTCTTGTTGGCAGCTCGATACTTCCCTTGCAGCTGCCTGACAACGAAGATTGCGTCTGTTGTGCCTCTGCCTGGGACAAAGCCAAAATGGGAATGGTCGATTGACACTAACTATCTGAGGAGGCCATCCAGAATCCTCTCCAGGACTTTCATAACCTGCTCTGTTCTCTGAAAGCAAAGCAGAAAACCTAACCATTTTTTAGTGATATGCATATACTTCATTGACCCTTTTCACCCATTTATGGGCACTTTCATTTCAATATGAGGAGTGTCTGGTTAGTTTCTACTATTACCATGTTTTATAGAAATTTCTGTACTAAATGCAAACAGTCTAGACCATGATCAGACACCACAATCTGCTGCCCCTGATCTGGGTCTACACCATTTGCAAATGTCCCTTTTATAGGACGCTTGGCATAAATGGGCGATGCAAATCATAAAAGCTGACGACAAAATTTACTTTATTTTTTTTTTATAGAGAAAATAAGGTTGGACATTTCAATTAATTATCTGCTAGCATAAAATGTTAATTTGGTAGATGACCCTGTCCAATGCATCCCCACTACCCTTGTTGAGGCAAACAATGAAACTGGAGCGACCTTGCCATGGCAAATGATTGCGGCTGGAGGCGCCCGTGTCACTGGCTGCTCGTATCATCTCCTTGCTTTTTATTTTGCTAAGGCAAAAAAAGTGTGTTTATGGTAGCCTCTCAAAATCCCCACCCCGCTTACACCTTCACCCCACCCTCCACAATGACTGTAATCTATATTAACATTTACAGAAAGAAAAAAAAAAAACAACAACCGAATTTTCAACAAGTGTTTTTCAGATGTCAGATAATAGATGTCAAAAATAAATTTCAAGATGGTGACTGTGGTGGCCATATTGGATTTCTGATCATACCAAATTTTGATCTACAAGTCACCCAGATACTTCCTACCAAATTTCAAGTAGATTGGCCTATCGGTTAAGGAGAAGTGCAAACTTGATTTCTAAGACAGTGGCCATGGTGGCCATTTTGGATTTTGGATCTGATCAATTTTAGCTATTTATGCTTCCTACCAAGTTTCAAGCCAATTGTCTTTTTGGTTCAGGAGAAGTGAAAAATAGATTTTCAAGACAGCGGCCATCTTGGATTTCCCATCCGGACAATTTTAGCTATTTTTGATCTACGTCACCTTGCTGCTTCCTATCAGGTGTCAAGGAGGAGAAGCCAAAAAATAGATTTTCAAGATGGTGGCCATCTTGGATTTCCTATTGGAACAATTTTAGCTACCGGTATTTTTGATCTACAAGTCACCCTGATGTTTCGTACCAAGTTTCAAGTCAACTGGCCTTTTGGTTCAGGAGAAGAAGCAAAAAACAGATTTTAAAGATGGCCCCCACAGCAGTAGCCATCTTAGATTTCCGATCGTAACAATTTTAACTATTTTTGTTCTACAAGTCATCCTGCTACTTCCTATCAAGTTTCAAGTCAATTGGCATTTCGGTTCAGGAGAAGAAGTGAAAAATAGATTTTCAAGATGGCTGCCATCTTGGACTTCCAATCGGAAAGATGTTAGCTATTTTTTATCTACAAGTCACCCCAATGCTTCCTACTAAGTTTCAAGTCAACTGGCATTTTGGTTCAGGAAAAGAAGCAACAAGAGTTGTCAGAAGGTAATGCAGCTTGCCGGAAAGAGCTGATAGGATAAGAAAACAGTCTTTAAATATTAAAGATTAAATGCAGAACTTAAACTCAAACAGAGCTGTAACTGACAGCGTATCACCTAACTTTGATGTCAGAAGAATGTCAAACTGAGGGATGGGGTATATGCCATTGAAACGTCTTCCCTTAGGTTGGTGTGGACAAAATATGAAAGCTATATCTTACATGCTGAATCCCTTGGGTTGGTGTGGACAAAATATGAAAGCTACATCTTACATACTTCAGCAGTCATGTACACTTTTCAAAACTTAAAACACAACTGTAAATAACAAAGTATGACCTGACCTTACCCTAGGCAGAAGGTCAAACTGAGAAAGGGATGTGTACTATTGAAAGGTCTTACCCTAAGGTAGGTGTGGGCCAAATACTAAAGTGGTATCTTGAATACTTCAGCAGTTACAAACACTTTTCAAAACTTAAACGCAGAACTCGAACATGGGTTTAAATGACAAAGTATGACCTGACCCTGACCTAGGCAGTAAGTCTATGAACACTTTTCAAAACTTAAACACTGAACTCAAACATGGGTTTAAATGACAAAGTATGACCTGACCTTGACCTAGGCAGAAGATCAAACTGAGGAAAGGGTGTGTGCTATTGAAAGGTCTTACCTAACATTGGTATGGGCCAAATATTAAAGTGGTATCTTGAATACTTCAGCAGTTCCAAACACTTTTCAAAACTTAAACGCAGAACTCGAACATGGGTTTAAATGACAAAGTATGACCTGACCCTGACCAAGGCAGTAAGTCAATCTGAGAAAAGGGTGTGTGGTATTGAAAGGTCTTACCTTAAGGCTGGTGTGGGCCAAATATTAAAGCTCTATCTTGAATACATCAGCAGTTATGTACACTTTTCAAAACTTAAAAGCAAAACTTAAACATGGGTGTAAAACACAGTAAGAACTGACCTTGACCTACATAAAGGGTCTAATTTGGAGATGGGGGTGTATGCTATTGAAAAGTCTTACTCTAAGGTAGGTGTAGACCAAATATGAAAGCAGTACCTTAAACAATTAAAAAGTTATGCACACCTTTGAAAACTTAAACATTGGGCTAACACGGACGCAGAAGCGGATGCCGACACCAACAACTGGGTGACAACATAAGCTCTCCAGGGACATAGTCCTGGCGAGCTAAAAAATAGATCTTCAAGATGGCGGCCATCTTGGATTTGTGACTGGAGCGATTTAAGCTATGTTTGATCTACAAGTCACCCCGATGCTTCCTACCAAGTTTCGAGTCAATTGGCCCAGGGGTGTAGGAGAAGTAGGCTTTTAAAGCAGATTGTTGACAGACATTGACTGATCACAACAGCTCACCTTGAGCAGTTCATGTTCAGGTGAGCTAATAAGCCATAGAAAAGTCTAATTTTATGTGGTTAATGAAATAAGTCCCATTCAAATACATTGATAGGTCCATAATTCTTAGCCACCTAACTACCCATTCGTGTGTATGGGCAGATGCACGAACAGACGGACGACTGACAAAAAGTGATCACTATAGCTCATTTTGAGCATAGCTCTGGTAAACTAAAAAGTACTGGTCCTGCCCTGGGAGGGGCTTTTATCTGGAATTATTTTATTCAAGCCAAAATGAATGCATCGTAAGGTTTAGCTGCCATTTAGCAACAGTAGATAACTTTAGCAAATGGGAATTTTCCTCAGGTTCCTTTGTATTTAAATACTTTTACTGGGGGTCTACTCTTAAAGGAAAATTTTTTCTCTTTGGGAAATACTTACGGAGGAGCTGATGGTTGTTTCATACTTAGTAGTCTTCTGCGTAATTCTGCATAATCTGGATGCTCTCTTTGAGACAGCTGACCCATGGGTAAATTCGGACTGTGGTCATTATACAAGGCAAATACACTGCCTGCTGTCGTCAGTTTACCAGCTGTGGAATACTCATCTGCTAACAAAGCACCAGTAGTGTGGCAGGCTGGTTTAACACTATAACTGCGTGACTTCTGATGATCGCCGAGGGTAAGGTAACTGAATCTACCCATGGAGGAAGTCACCTTTCCAAGTTCTCTGAAAGCAAAGCAGAAAACCTAACCATTTTTTAGTGATATGCATATACTTCATTGACCCTTTTCACCCATTTATGGGCACTTTCATTTCAATATGAGGAGTGTCTGGTTAGTTTCTACTATTACCATGTTTTATAGAAATTTCTGTACTAAATGCAAACAGTCTAGACCATGATCAGACACCACAATCTGCTGCCCCTGATCTGGGTCTACACCATTTGCAAATGTCCCTTTTATAGGACGCTTGGCATAAATGGGCGATGCAAATCATAAAAGCTGACGACAAAATTTACTTTATTTTTTTTTTATAGAGAAAATAAGGTTGGACATTTCAATTAATTATCTGCTAGCATAAAATGTTAATTTGATTTGGTGTTGTAAAGCCTAGTCAACACTGTTAAGGTCTTGTTGAGCTGGTCAATTAACCTACTCACAATTTTTCAGGCTTGATCCTTTATGCAGTTAATAATCAATCTCTACAAAAATTATGCGGCCGAGTAAGGATTCAAACTTGTGACCTCTGGATTTGCAGTCAAATTAGCTACTGCCTGTGCTATGGAGCCCAACTATGAAATATCAAGCCGCTTATTTTCTCTGAAAATAACAATCTATAAAAGTTAGAGTGTTCACCGTTACAATTTTACTTGGCACTTTAACGGTTATAATTAATCTTACTATCATAATTACCCAAATATTCAGATGCTTAAAACTTCTTACTCTGTTTATCCTAAAAGTTGAACATCCCAATATCTGGTCATTAGGTCATTCAGAGAAAACTGGTATAATCCTATTAGATGAAACATTTTTTTTTTTTTTAGGCAAGCTTACGTCCTGTCTCAGGAGTCATAAAAATTGCCACTAAAATGGACAGGCACTGTGATACCAGCCAGCATTGTTTCACAACCTTGCTTTGTTTGTAAGACTCCATATTTTGCCCTATACACTTTTTTGGGGTATATGTATAAGAAAATGATAAGAGTTCTTTATTAAATATTATACAGGTCATAAGGTATATTATCTGGTGTTATGGTCCAGAACTCGATCAGTCAGGTCAGGTGATCAGCATCTGCTTATTATTTCAGAAACTCAGGGATGAAAGGGTTAATGAATTGAAACAGTGTAGATCCAGATGAGATGGATTGTTACATGCCCTCTCATCTGGATCTGCACTGTTTGCAGACGTATCTATAATTGTCTGCAGAGATGACTAGGTATATTTTACCTTCCTTTGGCATATGGATTTTCTGTAGATGACACATTATCCTCAGAGCTTGTCACCTCTATAACATCTTTTCTTGGTGGGGTGCATGGGGGTCTTACATTGGTTTCCTCTTTATTCCTCTCACTGACTGGGGTCTTGAAAGGTGAAGTGGGCTGCTTGCTTGGAGAAGGATGTCGCTTTACCTGTACAGTGTACAGGTATTCCTCCCCTTCCTCTTCGGGCAAAATTTCCCAATCAAGGCTATTTTTCAAGAAAAATAAGACATTTTGAAACATTTCCCATATTTATCCTAGCTTTTGAGACATCTTAACTCCTTGTCATAAATGTCCTAAAATCGGACAAGTAAATTTTATTAGGGTAGTACCTGTAGATATGTCTAACAACTGTTGGGTGAGTAGCAGCCAGTGTAGACCCTGATCAGGTGCTAGTACCAGGGTTCATACATTTAGGACTGACCAAAATTCCCTGACATTTCCCTGACTACCGTAAATTCAAATTTCCCTTACAATATCAGAGCTGAAAATTTGATGAATTTAGCAAGAAAAATACATCAGAACCAAACAATCTTGCTTTATCAGACTAAAATGTAAAATTCCCTGACATTTCCTTGATATTTTTGCAAATTTTATTTTTCCCTGACACATCAAAGAATTCCCTGACAATTCCCTCACCATGAAAACAAATTAAATTTCCCTGACATGTATGAACCCTAGCTACATTCTGTGGCATCTGATCTGAAGGTACATGGTTTGATCAGACCTGTCTTCCAGTACTAAAGATAATCACGGTAATGTTAATTACAGAAAAAACAACTTAAAATTGTTGCAAAAATAGTTAATATTTTTAATACAATTCAAAGTATGATTTAGATACAATTCTTCTATGAATGCCCGATTTTTTTCTGTACTTTCCAGCATTTAAAACTGATGTGAAGCAAATAACAAATATTAAAGTCATTGCATAAATATTTCAGCAATTTGAGTCTATCTGTTCTGTTACTTCTTACACTCTTCAGTCAGGGACATCAGTGCTGATGTTCAGGGCACAGTGAACCAATTGTGGCAGGACTGCTGATTGGTGCAAAAAAGTGTAGGGAAGCCCGGGGTAGTTATTTTGTGTAAGGCGGCCTGTGATTGGTTAATAATAAAGATGAATTAAAACTCATCATTCTAATTTGAAGAAAAAAATGTCTGTTTGTAATTTTCTGATTGTTTCAAAGAAATAAATGTTTCTGTGTGTGTTTGCTGGAGCCCAAAGAAGAAGTGGTGAAATTGCAAAGTTTCAATTTTTGATACCTGCCAATTGAGGGGTTGCTACATTCAGCCTCCAAAAAGTCCCTGAAAGTGCTGGTGATGGTGGTATTTTTCCTTGTTTATTTTGCTATGCTAAGCCTGGGCTTTGAATTAAAACAAAATTTAGAAGCCCAGCCATACCCTGAAATGAACCCTTAAGCACCCAAAAGGGTGAAATCACTATGGAGCTCTATGGGAAAAATAATTAGTTCACTGTACCCTACACTGGCAGTAGACTGGAAGAAGCAAATAAATAAATTTGCAATTTTTTACTGATTTTTCACTGCTTTTTTAAATCTCCTGAAGGGAAATAAGCAAATATGAGTCTCTAAACAAGGATTCTGGGGTCAGTTTGTAAAATTTACTTTGAAATGGGGGTCAGCTGGAGTAGGTATTTATGTAGGTGGTCTGTACATTAGTATTCACCATAAGCACATTTGTTTTCACAACTTCATCTTCTGTCTGTCCAGTGTTGTTGATAGATGTCAGCAAATGTGTAGCTGACTATGTTTTCAAACAAAAAAAGTAAATACGAATAGTAAATAATAAGGAAAATTATCAAAAACTTTACGCGCCTCACATGCAGTTACATTCGAGTAGTAAAGGGACACATCTTGAGTCCTCGCAGGTTTGTTGAGTTTACCAGCGCCTTATTAGAACTTTCGACATTGCGCACTGACACCGAACAAGGCAAATGAAAGTGCTTACTTCGGTGACTTTGAAATGACCTTGACCTCTGAACTTTTGACCTCTGATGACCTCTGACTTCTATGACTTGGAAGCCTACACAGGTAATAGAGAAAGTAAAGTAATGCTGTTGCAAGGACTATTGACAATTTCTGTGACCTTGACCTTCAGATATGACTGTTTTATGCCTTGAATTAAACATCAGATTAGATTATTTTCTTTTATACATATTTTTAATGAAATATATGCAGTAATATATTGGGTAAATATAAAATGATGGTGATATGTATCACTTGGTAAGTGGCATATATTGCATGGTGTCTATAATGGTATGAACTATAAGTGCCCTTTTCTTAGAATGCATACTCCCAAGTACTGAAACTGGATCAGTCAAACAAAAGTGCTTCTATTTTTAACAGTCATGTGACCTTGACCTTGACCTTAGTGACCTTATTCTGAAACATCTACAAGCAGGCCTAGAAACATATGAGAGAACTGGATTTTCTATGCTTTTCTATATTTAAGTGACCTTGACCTTGATCTTGTGTGACCATGACCTTGACCTTGTGTGACCTTGACCTTTGTACTTAGCCATCAAGTTCATGTTTTATCTCCTCTTATTTACTATTCATCAGAAAGCACATATATAAGTTTACTGTTGGTCGCTTTAAGTGGACATTTAAAACACCCCGTGCCATTGACATGTCAACCGGGCCAATTTAACCTTCTAGTATATATTTTCTGCATATAATTTGACATTTTTTCATGTTTCTGTAATGTATTAGTCATTAAGATACACTTCAGGCACAAACAACTGAGATAATGGTGTTATATTAAAGCCAAGCTATTTAGCCCATGTTATAGGGGGTGGGTGGGGTAAAATCAAGATAAGACAATAGATGTAATACACATGCTGTCTCTAAGTACTTGATTTTGTATTTTAATATAAGTATAGCTGTATGGTTTGATTTCTGTATCATTCTGACAATAAATTAGAAAGAAAAATAGAATCAAAGTTATTGGTCACTTTTTTATCTATATTATTTATATTGGAGACTTTTGCTGTATTTTTACTGGGGGGGTAGGCACACAAAAAGTGTTCCTATCAGCATAATTAAGCAAATAAGTGAAAACAAAGGACATTATTTAGTTATAATTAGTTTATTTTATTGATATATAGTGCTTTTTGGTGCTTTATTGGGAGAAAATGTTGCTCTATAGGGCACAGTGAACCAATTGTGGCAGGACTGCTGATTGGTGCAAAAAAGTGTAGGGAAGCCCGGGGTAGTTATTTTGTGTAAGGCGGCCTGTGATTGGTTAATAATAAAGATGAATTAAAACTCATCATTCTAATTTGAAGAAAAAAATGTCTGTTTGTAATTTTCTGATTGTTTCAAAGAAATAAATGTTTCTGTGTGTGTTTGCTGGAGCCCAAAGAAGAAGTGGTGAAATTGCAAAGTTTCAATTTTTGATACCTGCCAATTGAGGGGTTGCTACATTCAGCCTCCAAAAAGTCCCTGAAAGTGCTAGTGATGGTGATATTTTTCCTTGTTTATTTTGCTATGCTAAGCCTGGGCTTTGAATTAAAACAAAATTTAGAAGCCCAGCCATACCCTGAAATGAACCCTTAAGCACCCAAAAGGGTGAAATCACTATGGAGCTCTATGGGAAAAATAATTAGTTCACTGTACCCTACACTGGCAGTAGACTGGAAGAAGCAAATAAATAAATTTGCAATTTTTTACTGATTTTTCACTGCTTTTTTAAATCTCCTGAAGGGAAATAAGCAAATATGAGTCTCTAAACAAGGATTCTGGGGTCAGTTTGTAAAATTTACTTTGAAATGGGGGTCAGCTGGAGTAGGTATTTATGTAGGTGGTCTGTACATTAGTATTCACCATAAGCACATTTGTTTTCACAACTTCATCTTCTGTCTGTCCAGTGTTGTTGATAGATGTCAGCAAATGTGTAGCTGACTATGTTTTCAAACAAAAAAAGTAAATACGAATAGTAAATAATAAGGAAAATTATCAAAAACTTTACGCGCCTCACATGCAGTTACATTCGAGTAGTAAAGTGACACATCTTGAGTCCTCGCAGGTTTGTTGAGTTTACCAGCGCCTTATTAGAACTTTCGACATTGCGCACTGACACCGAACAAGGCAAATGAAAGTGCTTACTTCGGTGACTTTGAAATGACCTTGACCTCTGAACTTTTGACCTCTGATGACCTCTGACTTCTATGACTTGGAAGCCTACACAGGTAATAGAGAAAGTAAAGTAATGCTGTTGCAAGGACTATTGACAATTTCTGTGACCTTGACCTTCAGATATGACTGTTTTATGCCTTGAATTAAACATCAGATTAGATTATTTTCTTTTATACATATTTTTAATGAAATATATGCAGTAATATATTGGGTAAATATAAAATGATGGTGATATGTATCACTTGGTAAGTGGCATATATTGCATGGTGTCTATAATGGTATGAACTATAAGTGCCCTTTTCTTAGAATGCATACTCCCAAGTACTGAAACTGGATCAGTCAAACAAAAGTGCTTCTATTTTTAACAGTCATGTGACCTTGACCTTGACCTTAGTGACCTTATTCTGAAACATCTACAAGCAGGCCTAGAAACATATGAGAGAACTGGATTTTCTATGCTTTTCTATATTTAAGTGACCTTGACCTTGATCTTGTGTGACCATGACCTTGACCTTGTGTGACCTTGACCTTTGTACTTAGCCATCAAGTTCATGTTTTATCTCCTCTTATTTACTATTCATCAGAAAGCACATATATAAGTTTACTGTTGGTCGCTTTAAGTGGACATTTAAAACACCCCGTGCCATTGACATGTCAACCGGGCCAATTTAACCTTCTAGTATATATTTTCTGCATATAATTTGACATTTTTTCATGTTTCTGTAATGTATTAGTCATTAAGATACACTTCAGGCACAAACAACTGAGATAATGGTGTTATATTAAAGCCAAGCTATTTAGCCCATGTTATAGGGGGTGGGTGGGGTAAAATCAAGATAAGACAATAGATGTAATACACATGCTGTCTCTAAGTACTTGATTTTGTATTTTAATATAAGTATAGCTGTATGGTTTGATTTCTGTATCATTCTGACAATAAATTAGAAAGAAAAATAGAATCAAAGTTATTGGTCACTTTTTTATCTATATTATTTATATTGGAGACTTTTGCTGTATTTTTACTGGGGGGGTAGGCACACAAAAAGTGTTCCTATCAGCATAATTAAGCAAATAAGTGAAAACAAAGGACATTATTTAGTTATAATTAGTTTATTTTATTGATATATAGTGCTTTTTGGTGCTTTATTGGGAGAAAATGTTGCTCTATAGGGCACAGTGAACCAATTGTGGCAGGACTGCTGATTGGTGCAAAAAAGTGTAGGGAAGCCCGGGGTAGTTATTTTGTGTAAGGCGGCCTGTGATTGGTTAATAATAAAGATGAATTAAAACTCATCATTCTAATTTGAAGAAAAAAATGTCTGTTTGTAATTTTCTGATTGTTTCAAAGAAATAAATGTTTCTGTGTGTGTTTGCTGGAGCCCAAAGAAGAAGTGGTGAAATTGCAAAGTTTCAATTTTTGATACCTGCCAATTGAGGGGTTGCTACATTCAGCCTCCAAAAAGTCCCTGAAAGTGCTAGTGATGGTGATATTTTTCCTTGTTTATTTTGCTATGCTAAGCCTGGGCTTTGAATTAAAACAAAATTTAGAAGCCCAGCCATACCCTGAAATGAACCCTTAAGCACCCAAAAGGGTGAAATCACTATGGAGCTCTATGGGAAAAATAATTAGTTCACTGTACCCTACACTGGCAGTAGACTGGAAGAAGCAAATAAATAAATTTGCAATTTTTTACTGATTTTTCACTGCTTTTTTAAATCTCCTGAAGGGAAATAAGCAAATATGAGTCTCTAAACAAGGATTCTGGGGTCAGTTTGTAAAATTTACTTTGAAATGGGGGTCAGCTGGAGTAGGTATTTATGTAGGTGGTCTGTACATTAGTATTCACCATAAGCACATTTGTTTTCACAACTTCATCTTCTGTCTGTCCAGTGTTGTTGATAGATGTCAGCAAATGTGTAGCTGACTATGTTTTCAAACAAAAAAAGTAAATACGAATAGTAAATAATAAGGAAAATTATCAAAAACTTTACGCGCCTCACATGCAGTTACATTCGAGTAGTAAAGTGACACATCTTGAGTCCTCGCAGGTTTGTTGAGTTTACCAGCGCCTTATTAGAACTTTCGACATTGCGCACTGACACCGAACAAGGCAAATGAAAGTGCTTACTTCGGTGACTTTGAAATGACCTTGACCTCTGAACTTTTGACCTCTGATGACCTCTGACTTCTATGACTTGGAAGCCTACACAGGTAATAGAGAAAGTAAAGTAATGCTGTTGCAAGGACTATTGACAATTTCTGTGACCTTGACCTTCAGATATGACTGTTTTATGCCTTGAATTAAACATCAGATTAGATTATTTTCTTTTATACATATTTTTAATGAAATATATGCAGTAATATATTGGGTAAATATAAAATGATGGTGATATGTATCACTTGGTAAGTGGCATATATTGCATGGTGTCTATAATGGTATGAACTATAAGTGCCCTTTTCTTAGAATGCATACTCCCAAGTACTGAAACTGGATCAGTCAAACAAAAGTGCTTCTATTTTTAACAGTCATGTGACCTTGACCTTGACCTTAGTGACCTTATTCTGAAACATCTACAAGCAGGCCTAGAAACATATGAGAGAACTGGATTTTCTATGCTTTTCTATATTTAAGTGACCTTGACCTTGATCTTGTGTGACCATGACCTTGACCTTGTGTGACCTTGACCTTTGTACTTAGCCATCAAGTTCATGTTTTATCTCCTCTTATTTACTATTCATCAGAAAGCACATATATAAGTTTACTGTTGGTCGCTTTAAGTGGACATTTAAAACACACCGTGCCATTGACATGTCAACCGGGCCAATTTAACCTTCTAGTATATATTTTCTGCATATAATTTGACATTTTTTCATGTTTCTGTAATGTATTAGTCATTAAGATACACTTCAGGCACAAACAACTGAGATAATGGTGTTATATTAAAGCCAAGCTATTTAGCCCATGTTATAGGGGGTGGGTGGGGTAAAATCAAGATAAGACAATAGATGTAATACACATGCTGTCTCTAAGTACTTGATTTTGTATTTTAATATAAGTATAGCTGTATGGTTTGATTTCTGTATCATTCTGACAATAAATTAGAAAGAAAAATAGAATCAAAGTTATTGGTCACTTTTTTATCTATATTATTTATATTGGAGACTTTTGCTGTATTTTTACTGGGGGGGGTAGGCACACAAAAAGTGTTCCTATCAGCATAATTAAGCAAATAAGTGAAAACAAAGGACATTATTTAGTTATAATTAGTTTATTTTATTGATATATAGTGCTTTTTGGTGCTTTATTGGGAGAAAATGTTGCTCTATAGGGCACAGTGAACCAATTGTGGCAGGACTGCTGATTGGTGCAAAAAAGTGTAGGGAAGCCCGGGGTAGTTATTTTGTGTAAGGCGGCCTGTGATTGGTAAATAATAAAGATGAATTAAAACTCATCATTCTAATTTGAAGAAAAAAATGTCTGTTTGTAATTTTCTGATTGTTTCAAAGAAATAAATGTTTCTGTGTGTGTTTGCTGGAGCCCAAAGAAGAAGTGGTGAAATTGCAAAGTTTCAATTTTTGATACCTGCCAATTGAGGGGTTGCTACATTCAGCCTCCAAAAAGTCCCTGAAAGTGCTGGTGATGGTGGTATTTTTCCTTGTTTATTTTGCTATGCTAAGCCTGGGCTTTGAATTAAAACAAAATTTAGAAGCCCAGCCATACCCTGAAATGAACCCTTAAGCACCCAAAAGGGTGAAATCACTATGGAGCTCTATGGGAAAAATAATTAGTTCACTGTACCCTTCAACATGAGCATTGCAAAGACAATATACTTTCTTACACAAAAGAAAATATTCTTCTTCTGTATTTAATGAAACCCTTGTCACGCTGAGCCTGGATATACCCTGCCTTTGCAAACTGTAGATCCAGATCAACTGATTGAGATCTGCTCTGTTTACCATTAAGTATGTGAATTTATAGCAACAATCCTGATCAAGTAATCTGATTGGATGAAAATTAGAAGTGGGCAGGGCATCTTAATTTTTTCAGCATGACAAGTGTTAACTGACTGTCCCTGGCCCTGGGGATTCTGATGTTTGATGTGAAGAAAACTCCACCTTCAAATGACATTAATGGGATTACTCAATGATACAAATCCCCTGACTTTACACCTATACAGCTTGCCCTACCCTGATGGTTGTGGGTGTGTCAGGGAGTTGTTGCACCTTAAATTTGCAATGTTATATATTTATACCACTCCAACTGATATACATGCTGAAAGAAGCTGTAAGCAACACAGTATCTCATGACTGATCTGACTATGACCTCATTTTTTACTTCATATAAATTTTCTAGCTAGTGTTTCTAAACAGATGAACAGTTCTCTTTCCTATCTTCACATACTATCAATTTAAGCAAGAGACATACCCTTCAGTTTTAAATAGCCTTGGTTCAGCAGCTTTCCTTGGTGAGCCATCTAAATTCTCATGGGTTAGATTCCTGAAAGGATATTTAAAAGGAAATAAATAACTACTTCCATAAATAACTACTTCCAAGTTAATCTAATAACTGCATTTAGTCTTTCGTTCTGAAACTGCAAGCAAGAATAAAAAACAAAACAAACTAAAAAATGAAACAAAAAAATATATAACAAGAGCACCGCAAAGTGGGGCAATATACGCCCGTTACCATTTTCGAAAAGTTTAAGCCGGATTATCAAAGGGAAGTAACTAAGAAAGTATGAAAGGGAGAGAAATCATTTTTGCATGTGACATGCCATCTTCACCTCATACACATTGCCATGAAGTTTCATTCAGATATTCCATACCACTATCGAGTTATGGCATGCATAAGGGTAGTCTGAAAAAAAAAAGCTAATCAAAGGGAAGTAATACAGAAACTAAGAAAGGGGGAGCTTCTTGACCTCATATACATTACTTTAAAGTTTGGTCAAAATATTCCATATGTTTCCTTAGTAATGGTGTGCACAAGAAATGTTTATGCCGGACAATTGAAGGGAAGTAAATAAGAAAGTATGAAAGGGAGAGAAATCATTTTTGCACGCGACACTCCAACTTTACCTCATAAACAGTGCTATGAAGTTTCATTCAGATATTCCATATGGTTACCAACTTTATGGCGGGCACAAGGGTAGTTTGAAAAAAAAAAAACAAAAAAAAAAAAACTAGAAAAAGTGTCCATAGGACACGGATGCCCCCGCCAAATGCCATTCAGAAAAAGGGTTTATATGTAATTGTAACAGGTATACCATGAAGTTATTATTAAGGCCCGGACACAGTTTACTATATGGAACTAAGTCAAGGGAAGATAATTCAAAAACGAAAAACGCAAGAGTTGTCTTCCTTGTTCATGACACATCGTCTCAATGTGATGCATGCACCTGTAAAGTTTCATGAATATATTCCATATGGTTTAGGAGTTATGGCCCGGACACGGTTAACTATATGGAACTAAGTCAAGGGGAAATAATTCAAAAACCAAAAATGCCAGAGTTGTCTTCCTTGTTCAAGACACATTGTCTGAATGTGATGCATGCACCTGTATAGTTTCATGAATATATTCCATACGGTTTAGGAGTTATGGCCCAGACACGGTTTACTATATGGAACTAAGTCAAGGGAAGATAATTCAAAAACAAAAAATGCAAGAGTTGTCTTCCTTGTTCATGACACATTGTCTCAATGTGATGCATACACCCATAAAGTTTCATGAATATATTCCATATGGTTTAGGAGTTATGGCCCGGACACGGTTTACTATATGGAACTAAGTCAAGGGGAAATAATTCAAATACCAAAAATGCAAGAGTTTTCTTCCTTGCTCATGACACATCTTCTCAGTGTGATGCATGCACTGGTAAAGTTTCATGAATATATTTCATACGGTTTAGGAGTTATGGCCCGGACACAGTTAACTGTATGGTACTAAGTCAAGCGGAAATAATTCAAAAACCAAAAATGCAAGAGTTGTCTTCCTTGTTCATGACACATCGTCTCAGTGTGATGCAGGCACTGGTAAAGTTTCATGAATATATTTTACACAGTTTAGGAGTTATGGCCCGGACACAGTTAACTATATGGAACTAAGTCAAGCGGAAATAATTCAAAAACCAAAAATGCAAGAGTTGTCTTCCTTGTTCATGACACATCGTCTCAATGTGATGTATGCACCTGTGAAGTTTCATGAATATATTCCATACGGTTTAGGAGTTATGGCCCGGACACGGTTTACTATATGGAACTAAGTCAAGGGAAGATAATTCAAAAACCAAAAATGCAAGAGTTGTCTTCCTTGTTCATGACACATCGTCTCAATGTGATGTATGCACCTGTGAAGTTTCATGAATATATTCCATACGGTTTGGGAGTTATGGCCCGGACACGAAGTGGGATGTACGGACGGACAGACGGGCGGACGTACGGGACGGACAGGGGTAATGCTTAATGCCCATCCGCTATTCTCCGAATAGGCGGGGGCATAAAAAAACTGATCAAAGGGAAGTAGTTCAGAAACTAAGAAAGGGAGAGCAATTTTTGTATGTGACATGCCTTTTTGACCTCATACACATTACTTTAAAGTTTGGTCAAAATATTCCATACAGTTACTTAGTTATGGTGTGCACAAGAAAAGTTTAGGCCACAACGATGGACAACGCCGTAACATAATATGTCCATTTTTTTTCAATAAGGGCGTATATAAAAAACATTTTCTTTTTTTTTTTTTTTTTTTGTTTTGTTTTTAGTATAATGCACAGATCTGATTATTTTAGCCAACAAACATCGGAACCCTTGTTCTGCTGAACACGGGTATGCCTAGCCTTTGCAAACAGTGTAGATCCAGAGAAGCCAACTGATATGTACTGTTTGCCATTCAGTATCTGAACCTGTATCAACAACCTGAATCAAATACGAAAACTGAATGACTGAAAATTAGAAGTGTGCGTGGAATTCTTAGTTTAACCATTTTTTAAACTAAGATGCCACATGTGGTATCTTATTCAGCATGTCAAGAGTTAACAAATATCCTCTTTATGTAACAAGGTTCATTATGTTTTGTATATAACCCAGTTACAAATGGATCCTAAAACTCTTGTATCCAAACAAATATGTATAGATTTGTAATAGCCCAGCATGCCTAGGCCAGGTGTTGCTTAATCTAGGCCACAACAAACTGATTAATATAAATGGTGCCAGTAATACAGGGCATCATCAGAATGTTTTGCATTGTGTTTTGGTAAAATTTTCTTGTGACTGCTTACACTTGATCACTTGATCAAAGGCTCTCATCACTATTAAACTAAAGCCATAAGGTAAGTACTCCCATCAAATTGTTGACTCCAAATAATTACTATAAGGATACATACAAACTCACTAATCACTTGACCAATATTACAAAAGACAATACAAACCAAAACGAAAACATTAAATAACAAAAATTTGTAACAGAGGTAACCAATTCGTTAACACAAAGGAATATCATCAAACTTAGTGTCAACTTGGATGTTTCTGTATTAACAAATAGAATAGAATAGAATAGAATAAAATGATTTCTTCATACGAAAACTATTTCTTTTATTTCAGAATCATGTATCCTTATATTTAGAAGAGAATTTGTGAATAAAGTTAGCAAATAATTAAGCAAATGTCAGTATAAGATAGTAATGTTATTCATAAAAAAATAACAGGTCAGTCCCGTTACTACGCACTGGTCGGGGTGCACAAATCCAGACCGCGTTCTAGGTTAGGCGCTTAGTAGCTTCGGAGCTGACTGGTCGGACCTTATAACTGTTGAGATGCATGGGACATGTGTATATATACATCATTTATTTTTAAAGGTGTCCTATGGAATGGACAAAAGAAGACATGCCTGTCGTTTAGATCGTCCTAAAATACCTTTTTGCTGCATAAATCATGCGACAAAATAGGGTAATATTACTACGAGTGCAAATGCCGTCGCCATTTTAACTCCGACTAATCACGTGGCTATCAGGTGTTTACTAGTCACATGTCCATTTAAAAAACCGGAATTATTTTTATAATATCCAGTTACACCGTTTATACACCATTCTGCATGCCTTCTCAGATATCAAAGGTACCGACAGTAAATTGCATCCTGTACACACGCTATCAGATCGGTCAACCATGATAAGCTTATCTTGAGAATACACATAGGTAACAATGACACATTTATAACATACAGCTGATAAATTAACCCTTAAAGTACCAAGCAAAATTTGTAGCAGACAACATTTGAATTTTTTATTTATAATTATTCATCTTTCAGAGAAAATAAGTCTTGACATTTCATGTGAATCATCAGCTTGGCTGATGATTCACATGAAATGTCAAGACTTTATTCTCAGAAAAAAAAAAGTAAAATTGTTTTCTACTGCAATTGTGATTGGCGCTTTAAGGATTAAATGAAGTTCTGGGCATTTTTTTTTCAGCAGCTCATCTATATATTAGTTAACCCTTAAACTGCCAATCACAACTGCAGCAGACAACAATTTTGACTATTTTTTTTATTTGCCAGAGAAAACAAGTCTTGACATTTCATGTGAATTGTCTGCCAAGCAGACAATTCACATGAAATTCAAAACTTGATTTCTAGGAAAATAGAAAAAAATAAATTAAGACTGTCGTCTACCACAAATTTTGCGTGGCACTTTATGGGTTAAATGTGTTCACAACCTAGGAAGACACCCAAGTGAATTTCAGCATTCTTTGATTTGCTCAGGTTTCACTCATACATGACAGGAGGGCATTTACATATTACTGCGGCTAGATCAAAGCAGTTTAAACTAACCCTTAAAGCCCTAAGCAAAAAATTGTAGCAGACAACAGTTTGAATTTTTGATTTAATATTATTTAGTTTTCAGAGAAGTAAGTCATGACATTTCATGTGACTCATCTACTAGAACAGTATTTTCGGAGGAAAACGTATGTCCCCCACCTATCGGACAGCCCTATCGTTGAAAAAGGTTGTATCTATAATTTATCTTTTTTTGTGTGTGTATGTGGTCGATGGGGACGATTCTCCAAAAGTCTAAGCCCTAGTGCGACCTTGAAAATAGGGTCGTCACCAAAATCTAATGGGGTCAAGGATTAGAAGAGGATTAAAAAAAAAAAAATCCAAAAAGAATTATGTATTTAATAATGGCAACCTTTCCTTGCAAATCTAATAAAAGAAGATGTTAAAAAAAAAAAAAAAAAAAAAAATCAATATTTTGCCCATATGACCAAAACTTTAGTTATTTGCAAAAAATATACCTATTATAAAATAAAATTTGCACACTATTACCTCTAAACAATATGCTGCGAAAAGTTTACAAAAACTTTCAAAGGGGCATAAATCTGCAAATATTTGGTGCACTGTAACCTCAAAACAATATGTGCTGCTCCACATTATCATGTAACTATTTATGAAGTTTCAGCTTGATCGGATGTAAATTGTAGGAGGATTTAGCCGGAAACAAAAAATTAATAGAAATTTTCAAAGGGGTTTAACTCAGCTAATATTTGATGGACTGTAACCTTGAAACAATATGCGCTGCTCCACATCATGGTCTAACTACAAATAAAGTTTCAGCTTGATAGGATGTAAACTGTAGGAGGAGTTAGCCAGAAACGAATAGTTTACTGAAATTTTCAAAGGGGCATAACTCTGCTAATATTTGGTGGACTGTCACCTTGAAACAATATGCACTGCTCCACATCATGGTCTAACCGTACATGAAGTTTCAGCTTGATTGGATGTACACTGTAGGAGGAGTTAGCCAGAAACGAAAAATTAATAGAAATTTTCACAGGGGTATAACTCTGCTAATATTTGGTGGACTGTAACCTTGAAACAATATGGGCTGCTCCACATCATGGTCTAACTAAAAATCAAGTTTCAGCTTGATCGGATGTAAACTGTAGGAGGAGTTAGCCGGAAACGAAAAGTCTACTGAAATTTTCAAAGGAGCATAACTCTGCTAATATTTGGTGGACTGTAACCTCAAAATAATATGCACTGCTCCACACCATGGTCTAACTATACATGAAGTTTCAGCTCGATCGGATGTAAAATGTAGGAGGAGTTAACCGGAAATGAAAAATTTACAGAAATTTTCTAAGGGGCATAATTCTGCAAACATTTGGTGGACTGTAACCCTGAAATAATATGCGCTGTGCCACATCATGATCTAACTATATAACAAGTTTCAGCTTGATTGGATGTAAACTGTAGGAGGAGTTAGCCAAAAACGAAAAAGTTTACGGACGGACGCATGCCATACCCCATAACATAATAAGTCTTTCAAACGGGCGTATAAAAAGAAACAAGAGGGCCAAGATGGCCCTGTATTGCTCACCTGATTACCAGATAAATTGGCCTTTTGGTTCAAGAGAAGAAGTGCAAAACAGATTTCCAAGATAGTGGCCATGGCACCATCTTGGATTTCTGATCGGAACGATTTTAGCTCTTTTTGATCAACAAGTCACCCTGATGTTTCCTACCAAGTTTGGAGTCAGTTGGCCTTTCGGTTCAGGAGAAGAAGTGAAAAATAGATTTTTAAGATGGCAGATAAAGTAGCCATCTTAGATTTCTGATCAGAATGAGTTAAGCTATTCTGATCTACTGGTCACCCTGATGCTTCCTATCAAGCTTCAAGACAATTGGCCTTTTGTTTCAGAAGAAGTGAAATATAGATTTTCAACATGGGGGCCATGGCGACCATCTTGAATTTTTGATCAGAAAGATTTTGGCTGTTTTTTATCTACAAGTCACCCCGATGCTTCCTACCAAGTTTCACGTCAATTGGCATTTCAGTTCAGGAGAAAAAGCTAAAAATAAATTTTAAAGATAGAGGCCATGGTGGCCATCTTGGATTTCCGATCAGAACAATTTTAGCTTTTTTTTTATCTACAAGTCATCCACATGCTTCCTACCATGTTTCAAGTTGACTGTTTGTTTGTGTTGAGGTTTTATGGCCCAGTCAACCCAATGGGGTCATGTTGAGCGCGGTCAGTTTATCTAACCACATGTTTACTGGGCAGGCTTAGTCCTCTAAGCGGTTAACCAGTATTGTGCACATTCTTTCGCCAGAAACTGACAACTGCCCTTCTTGAATCAGCAGAAGGGAGAGAATGACCGTAGAAAATATCTCATGATCAATCTCCATGAAAGAATGTTGCCGACCTCGGCGGGGGTCGAACCCGCGACCTCCTGGTCTCCAGTCGGATGTGCATTCAACTGAGCCACCGAGGCCAAGTCGACTGACCTTTCAGTTCAGGAGAAGAAGCAAAAAATAGATTTTCAAGGCAGCCATCTTGGATTTCCTATCAGAACAATTTTAGCTATTTTTGATCTAAAAGTCACCCCGATGCTAGTTTCAAGTCAATTGGCCTTTCGGTTCAGGAGAAGAAGCGAAAAATAGATTTTCAAGATGCAGCCATGGCAGCCAACTTGGATTTCTGATCAGAAGAACTTTAGCTATTTTTTATCTAGTCTTTCGGTTCAGGAGAAGCTAAAAATAGACTATCAAGATCCACGACAGCCATCTTGGATTTCTGATAGGAACGATTTCAGCTATTTTTTATCTACGTCTCGCGATGCTTCCAGCCAAGTTTGAGGTCAGTTGGCCTTTTGGTTTAGGAGAAGAAGCGAAAAATAGATTTTCAAGATGGCCATCATGGTGGCCATCATGGATTTCGGATCGGAACAATTTTAGCTATTTTTTATCTACAAGTCACCGGGATGCTTCCTACCAAGTTTCGAGTCAATTGGCCTTTTGATTCAGGAGAAGAAGCAAAAAATAAATTTTCAAGACGGCTGCCATGGCGGCCATCTAAGATTTCCGATCAGAATGATTTTAGCTAGTTTTTATCTACAAGTCACCCCGATGCTTCCTACCAAGTTTCAAGTCAGCTTGCCTTTTGGCTCAAGAGAAGAAGCGAAAAATAGATTTTCAAGATGGCCGCCACGGCAGCCACCTTTGTTTTCCCGTCTGAAAGATTTTAGCTATATTTGATCTACAAGTCACCCTGATGCTTCCTACTGAGATGCTTCAGGAGAAGAAGTGAAAAATAGATTTTCAAGATGGCCCCCACGGCAGCCACCCTGGATTTCCGATCGGAATGATTTTAGCTTTGTTTGATCTACAAGTCACCCGAATGCTTCCTACCAAGTTTCAAGTCAGTTGGCTTTTTGGTTCAGGAGAAGAAGCAAAAAATAAATGGCGGCCATCTTGGATTTCCTGCCATCTTGGATTTCCGATCGGAACAGTTTTTGGCTATTTTTGATCTATAAGTCACCTCAATGCTTCCAACCAAGTTTCAAGTCAATTGGCTTTTTGGTTCAGGAGAAGAAGCGAAAAACAGATTTTCAATTGGATTTCCAATCAGAATGATTTTAGATATTTTTGATCTACAAGTCACCCCGATGCTTCCTACCAAGTTTTGAGTCAACTGGCCCAAGGGTGTAGGAGGAGTAGGCTTTTAAAGCAAATTGTTGGCACCGCACAACGGACGATGGACATTGACCGATCACAATAGCTCACCTTGTGTTCAGGTGAGCTAAAAAAAGAAAGAATGACTGATTTTTGCTAGAAAGATTTGAACAAATAATTCACCACTAGAATTTAGCTGTCCGCAACATAAACCTACCAGCTGTTTTGAAGTGAAGAACAGTGGTTGTTGCGGTCATCAACATTTTGACCCTTCACTTGCCTTGATCCAGTGCTGAAACCATGTTGCTCTCTTTTCTCCTCAGATCTCCCTCTGATCTCTCCATCCCTGCTTCTTTTAATTCTTCTGTTCTCTTCTTCTCTCCTTTGCTTCTGTCTCTCTGCTTCCAAATTTGGCTCAAAATCACTGTCATCCATTTGCCTGGCTCTTTCTTTCTCTTTCTGTCTTCTTCTTTCATGTTTTTCTCTCAAAGCCTGGTCTACTGTCCGGCTGGTCTTTGCAGGTTCTGGTGCCTTTGTTTCAGCTTGTTTAGTCTGTATCTGTGGGGCACTAGGTTTCACAGTCTGATTTGCTTTTGGCCCTTTTTGTTCACTCTGATTCAAATTTTGGAAATGGGTTTTCAAGTAGTACCTGGCATCCTGAAATTGAAAGAAAAACTTAAGAATCCTTATGCATCAACTTCAAAATGGTTTTAAAATTTAACAGTTTCTATTTCATCAATATTTGTAAACTAGAAATGTGTGTTAACACTATGCTTTTAACTACATGCTTGTCCCTACAAAAATGACAAAGTTTAAAAGGGATATAACTCTCACAAAATTAATCCGTTTTTTTTTTTTTTTTTTTTTCAAAAGTTAATCATCTACTCCCCAGCCCCAATAAACTCACCAAGTTTTAAGGCCCTAGCTCAAATAGGTTCAAGATATCTTGCTCACAAGAAAAGCATGCCAAACAGACAGACAAACAATCCAAAAGCAATATGCCCCACCAACTTCTTCAAAGTTGGAGGCATAATAACTCAACAGACTGAAAGTTCAGGGTAATAAAATATATCACATTATTTGGGTGCATGTTAGGGAGAAACTGAAAGCCAGATAAGATGACTATTGGACAAGGTGCAATAGTATTAAGAAATAGACATAAATTATGTTTGAAGCAAATGTTGATGAACAGATGAAACCAACAGACAGGTGATGTAAATAGGACTCCTATATTACACCTGATTGCTATTAAATGTAGAAGTGACAAAATCTTTGGTTTGCCATGCTCCTCCTAGCTATCCATCCAATTTACTTCCTACCCAAAAGTTTTATTAAATGACTTTGATAATGTAAAAAAAAAAAATAACAAGTTATCTAACTACCCATCAGTGGGAGCATTAACAAACATCTATTTATATATGTATAGATTTGCTTGGTTTTAAGCAAAAAAATTCCTACCAACTCTAGACATGGTGGGTATTAGCACAGCTAACAATTTTTTCAAGGATGCTCTTAACTGCTTTAGACTATACCTTTTCATAAAGCTTACTTTTGGGGCTGCACGCAACAGATCTCTAACATGTAAGAATGAGAGTTTCCTCTTGTTGGGATCCAGCTCTAGGCCAAACTCTAGAATAACCTTATAGTATTCTGCTATTTTCCCTTGATACACTCTCAAACTATTGCCTTTAGAATACTGAGACCTGATGGCTTCTGAGGACTGGCTGTCCCATGGTATATCACCTGAAATGTGAAAATAAATGAGCCAGGCCAATCAAACCTTAACAGCTTGTACACTGATGGCTTGTTTGCCATGGCTAATTGGAACTCGTTTTTGGGTCCCTGCGAAATTCTTCCGATAACTCAGGAAAACAAATACTTTGAAACATTTTCTTATTTTTTTTTTTATCGTGAAATTGTGTGTTGTATGTACTCATTAGAATTGCCACATCAAGGCAGGGATGTACAATTTCACTCACCCGCTTGCATTTGCTAGTAAATTTTACGGCAGGGCGAGTGAGATTTTCAGAACTTTCTTCACTTTTTCTTCATTTTTAGCATCTAAATGAAAATTTAGGCCATAAGAGTGAGTAAGCTTTGAGGACATTTTACATCTCTGCAAGGGGAATCTAATGAGTACACTCAACATACAATTATTGTCTATGATTAACCTGCAGCGACTTGAACAACCCGTATCTTGAACAAATTTTCATGGTCCCTTGAAGTTTGACTGTCTGCAGACAGTGAAGACCCAGATCATCCCGCATATCCATGTAGTCTGATCATGGCCTTTGCTGTCTGCTTACAGAATTACCCTACAACCTCTTTATAACATGGTTCATTTTAACACGGTTTTGGATATAACACGGTTCAAAGATGGATCCCAAAAATGTATAGATTATATTGAAAAATGACCATAAATGGTCATTTTTCAATATAATATATACATTTTTGTTTGGATATAACACGGTTGTTTAACAAACATGGTTTATGCTATGGACCCCAACAATAGTGTTATAAAGAGGTTGTGGTGTATTAGGTTCTGTAGAATATGTCAATGTACAGCAGAGGCCTGATTTTTTTATCTTTTATGGTCCACATATGCCCAAAAGAAGTCATTGCACATGGCACAAATTAAATGTAACACACCTGGCCCTAATTCTACTAATAATTCTTTTCTTACCGTTTACTTATATTCAAATTTCATTTCCTATTAGTACAGAAAAAACAATTCAGCTTACGCAGGAAAACAGTACAATTGTTCTTCTTGAACATGACACAGTCTTGCTCTATTTTTTGATCGCACCAAGTACGGTCAAAACATTCCGATGAATACTCAAGTAACACACCCAGACAAGCCATAAAGATGCCAAAACCAGGAGGTCGCAGGTTCAACCCCCGCCGAGGTCGGCAACATTCTTTCGTGGAGATTGATCGTGAAACATTTTCTACGGTCATTCTCTCCCTTCTGCTGATTCAAGAAGGGCAGTTGTCAGTTTCTGGCAAAAGAATGTGCACAATACTGGTTAACCGCTTAGAGGACTGAGCCTGCCCAGTAAACGTGTGGTTAGGTAAACCGACCGCACTCGACATGACCCCATTGGGCTGACTGGGCCGTAAAACCTCAACACAAACAAAAAAGATGCCAAAATTTCTTTAAGGCAGATAACTGAAAAAGCACAGCTTTCATTCTTGTACATGACACAGTATCCTAACTTATTCTATAATCCTATAAAGTACATGTATTGTGAAAATATTCCTAAGGGTACCCAAACTACATACAGATCTGACAAAAAAACAACAACAAAAAAACAACAAACAAACATCTCATTAAAGGTAGATAACTAAAAAGGTTTGACTGGCAGAATTGCCTTTCTTGCATGTACTATTTTATGATCACACCATCAAAATACTCTAAACGGTGCTGAAGTTACAGCCCAGACAAGACAACAATACCAAACTTTAACATCTTTAGCCCTTGTTCTGCTGAACCTGGATATGCCCTGCCATTGCAAACTGTAGATCCAGATCAGTTGGCTTCTGAAGAAGCCAACTGATCTGGATTGGCACTGTTTGTCATTCAGTATGTGGATTTATATCAACAATTTGGATCAAGTATTCTGATTGGCTGACAATTAGAAGTGGGTGTGGCATCTTAATTTATTCAGCATGACAAGGATTAACACATATGGAGACGACAGTACGAGACTAACACCAACATCCAAGTAGGTGTTAATGCAATAGCTCTTTCTATACACTTCAACCTCTTTATAACATGGTTCATTATAACATGGTTTTGGATATAACATGGTTCAAAGATGGATCCAAAAAATGTATTGATTATATTGAAAAATGACCATAAATGGTCTTTTTTCAATATAATCTATACATTTTTTGTTTGGATATAACACGGTTGTTTAACTAACACGGCTTATGCTACGGACCCCAACAATAGTGTTATAAAGAGGATGGTATACTTTCAAATAGGTGAGGCAAAATAGGAGCATAATGCATATGCCAACAGAAAACACTGCAAATCCAGGGTGTGATCTGCAACCTCAATGTTCACTTTCAGAATAAATTTTCATGTTTACAGCAAGCATCAACCATCACTTTTTCTAAGGTACTTGTTGAACACTAGCTTGACTGTATTGGCTTACTGGCCAAGAGCAAAGTAACCTTGATACAACTGCCCTGCTATGCAAAATATGTGTTCTAGGCAAGTGCTTTAGCTTTAAGATAAAAACAAAATCAGGTTGTAAGTCCACAGAGTCTTACATACAGAGTCAATTGATGCTGAAGAATATGCCTTTAAGGCACCTTTAACCCTTGTCATGCTGAATAAATTAAGATGCCACGTCCACTTCTCATTTTCAGCCTATCAGATTATTTGATTTAGGTGGTTGATACAAATTCACATACTTAATGACAAATAGTGCAGATCCAGATCAGTTTTCAGAAGACAAATGTGTCAAAATTGGTTTCTGCTTCCCTTCCGAAAATAATTCTACTCCAAATGGAAAAGTTCCTCTTAGACTCCTTTTCAGAAGAGGTTTGGGGTGCAGGAAAGCAAACAAAGTCATAAAAGTTGTCTCCTTTGTAAAACATGGTTGAAAATGTACCAAGTGTGTCCAGTCCCCTTAACCCTTGCTGAATAAATTAAGATGTCACGCCTATTTCTAATTTTCAGCCAATCAGATTACTTGATCCAGACTGCTGATATAAACTCACATACTTAATGGCCAACAGTACAGATCCATATCAGCTGGCTTCTTCAAAATCTAATGACCTTGCTCTACACTGTTTGCAAAGGCAGGACTTGGGTTAAACTAAAATTCTCTGAGAAATCAAACTGTTCATTCGTTTATCCTTTTTTGTGATTTAAAACAAAACAAATAACCAAAACAAAACACTTACCATGAAACATTTCCCAAATAACAGCACAATAGCTGTACATATCACAGTAGAATGACGGAGGTAGATTAAACATTACTTCTGGTGCTAGCCAATTATAGATGCAGTTTTCATTGGTATTGGTCACCACTGAATTCTTCTTCCCTAACTCACATTTAGAGCTGCATGAAAAATGTACCAAATTATGAGAAAACTTCAATTATGAACAGCAAAGGCCAAGACCAGCCTGATTGTCTTAACAGGGTCTTCTAATTTTTTTTTCAAACATATGTATAGTATTTACATTAACCCTTTTACTCCCTAATTTCTGACATGGGCTCTTCCATCTCTGAATTTGGACAGGTTCATTGTTGCAAATAGGGATGTCAGTAAAAAATCAAAACAGAATGGCAAACAGTGTAGATCCTGATGAGACAGCTCATAATGAGCTGTCTCATCAGGATCTACACTGTTTCAACAGGTTATCTGGTTTGGTCTCCAGGGCTGAAAGGGTTAATAAATATTCTGACACCTGAACTCCTATCTATTCTTGTCTTGAACTATGAAGAACTCCCATTGAGTATCTGTTGATTTGTTTGTAAAACTACTTGATTCATGGTGAACAGGGTAGACTCTGAAGAGAGACACCACATACTCTGCTGGGTCTATAGTTTGCTTAAGCCTATCTGTCTAAATACTTAGTGTAAATATGATACCAGAATTAAAACTGTACTAGGATGCCATGCTAATCAATGACCATTGCAAAATCCCCTCATGCTAATGTTGCTAAAAGAGTGGAGGGCGAACAGACAGATGCACTCATGTACACCCTTCCCATGAGGGGAAGTCATGTAGCAAATCTGGTTAAATTAGACCCAGTGGTTCAGGAGGAGATAGCTTGACTGACAGACGGATGGAGGCATTCACAATATCCCCATCACTTTTTTTTTAAAACAGCGAGGGGATCAAAATATTGAGATATTGTGACTTAGTACTGTACTCTGTCTAAAGACTGAATGCCCATTTGATTATCTGGTAATGTACCTAACTGGCAAACAGTGCAGAAAGAAATGGTCATATTTATTTCAATATTACTGAATGTTAAAGGAATGTATGGTATTGTATGTGAAGTAGTCCTGACTACCATTTCATTTAACAAATCAGTAAAAACAAGAGACTGTCAAGAAGCAGTGATAATTAGATAACCCTCTAGGACCAAAACATAACGGATGGACAACTTGAAAACAGTATACCCCCTGCAAACACAGTTTGCGGATGTATAACACACTCAACCAGTTTCATACATACGGTTGGATGTATTTGTCTAAAATGTTAGCTCTTAGATGTACAACAAATAGCTATGCTTAGGCAATACTAGATATCAAGTAAGCATGGAATGCAAAGGCAAGGGCCTCTAATACAGCTATAAGTTCTGTTCGAAGATGTTATTTGCATAAACCAGGGCCCAGTTGTTCAAAACTTAACAAAGTTGTTAGCTAATGTGACGTTAAATTTCTACCTTGAAACATGGCAAAACATTGATATTTTTGCTGAAAAAATGTGAGTATTTTTGCAGGAAAAATATCAACGTATTTGAAAATAACTTAGCTACAACAGTTAACGAGTTATTGACAAGCTTGTTAGGCTAACATGCTTTGAACAACTGGACCCAGTCTCTTCATTCAGTCAGTATTAAAAAGAAAATTGCTACATGTATGTAAGTCTGTTTTGAAACGGTAACATGCACTAGTGCTCTCAAAAAATTTAAACATGAAGGTATATCAGAGTATAAATATGATGAGCTATAGCATTTGTTACACAAGCCAAAAGGGAAATAATCAGCAGATTTGTTTTGTTACATTTCTGCATCAAAATATATGTTAAAGACTTCAATGGAATCACTTAAATGTGGCCGTTGATTCCAGAGATTATGGACAAAATTATGTTCTGATGCAAAAAAAGCAAAACATTATCTGAAATGTTTTGCTTCCAATTATTGCTTTATCTGGAGGTATGTGTTACAATCCCCAAGATCTTCATGTTTATGTACCATATTTACCCTTAGTATTGGGACACCTTAACACCTTACCATATTTGTTTTAAAATTTGAAAAAGTCTATTTCACTCCCTATTCCCTATTGGTCTGTCTAAAAAAGTGCTGGATGAGTGGCAAACAGTGTAGACCCTGATCAGATGCTGCATTCTGTTTGCTCAGGCTTGTCTGTCCCAATATTTAGGGTTATTATGGTGTATAGCATGTCCTGAAACTTTTTGGTAGCATTCATCCTAGACAAGAAAGTTTGAAGAAACAAGAGGGCCAAGAAGTCCCTGTATCGCTCACTGATTATAAGACAAGTTTCAAGTCAATTGATCTTTTGGTTCAAGAGAAGTTTAATAAAGATTTTCAACATGGTGGCCATGGCAGCCATCTTGGATTTCTAATCAGAACGATTTTGTATATAGCTACTTTTGATCTTCAAGTCACCTCGATACTTTCAATGAAATTTTGAGTCAATTGGCCTTTTGTTCAGGAGAAAAAGTTCAAAACAGATTTTCAACATGGCTGCTAGGGCAACTGTCTTGGATTTCTGATCAGAATGACTTTAGCTATTTTTGATCTGCAAGGCACCTGTACTTCCTATACAGTTAAGAGTCAATTGGCTTTTCTGATCAGGAGAAGAAATTCAAAACAGATTCAAGATGGCGACTGTGGCAGCCATACTGGATTTCCGATTAGATCAATTTTAGCTATTTTTGATCTACAAATCACCCAGATATTTCCTACCAAGTTTCAAATTGATTTAAATTTTTGGTTCAGGAGGTGAAGTCCAAAATAGATTTTCAAGATGGTGGCCAAGATGGCCAATTTGGATTTCCAATAGGAATGATTTTAGCTATTTTCAATCTGCAAGTCACCCTGATACGTCCTACCAAGTTTCAACTGGCAGATTTTCAAGATGGCGGTTGTGACGATTTTAGCTTTTTTGATCTACAAATTGCTCCAATACTTCTTAATCCTTTTGACGTTTATTTTCCTTCCAAGTTTTGAGTCAAATGGCCTTTCAGTTCAGGAGAAGTGCAAAATAGATTTTCAAATATGGTGGCCATCTTGGATTTCTGATCAGAACAACTTTATTTCTTTTTTATCTACAAGTTGCCCCCGATACAGCTACTTCCTACCAAGTTTCGAGTCAATTGGCCTTTCAGTTCAGGAAAAGAAGGGCAAAATAGACTTGCAAGATGGCAGCCATCTTGGATTTCCAATCAGAACAATTTTAGCTATTTCTGATCTGCAAATTGCCCTATACTTCCTACCAAGTTTCAAGTCAATTGGCCTTTGGGTTCTGGAGAAGCTCAAAATAGATTTCCAGGATGGTGGCCATTTTGGATATCAGATCCAAATAATTTTAGCTATTTTTGCACTACATGTCACCTTGTTGTTTCCAACCAAGTTTGGAGTAAGTTGGCCTTTCGGTTCAGTAGAAGTGCAAAATAGATTTTTAAGATGGTGGCCATGGGGGGCTCATCTTGGATTTTGGGTCAAAACAATGTTAGCTATTTTTGATCTACAAGTCACTCTGATTCTTCCTATCAGTACGATTTTAGCTATATTTGATCTGCAATTCACCGTGATAATTCCTACCAAGTTTCAAGTCAACTGTCCTTTCTGTTCAGAAGTTCAAAATAGATTTTCAAAACGGCTGCCGTGGCAGCACTCTTGGCGTTCTGATTGGAACAATTTTAGCAATTTTGAATTGCAAGTCACCATAATACTTCCTACCAACTTTCGAGTCAGTTGGTCTTTGGGTTCAGGACACGGCAAAATAGATTTTCAAGATGGCTACCATGATGGCCATCTTGGATTTCCAATCGGAATGATTTTAGCTATTTATTATCTACAAATTGCCCTGATATTTCCTACCAAGTTTCGAGTCAATTTGTTTGTTGGTTCAGGAGACGAAGGGTAAAATAAATTATCAAGATGGCCGCCATGGCGGTAATCTTTGATTTCCAATTGGGACAACCTAGCTATTTTTGATCTACAAGTTGCCCAGATACTTCCTACCAAGTTTTGAGTCATTTGGTCCTTTGGTTAAGGAGAGGAAGTGCAAAATAGACTTTCAAGATAGTGGCCATCTTGGATTTCCAATTAGAACAATTTTAGCTATTTCTGATCTGCAAATTGTCCTATACTTCTTACCAAGTTTCAAGTCAACTGGCCTTTGGGTTCTGGAGAAGCAGTGCAAAATAGATTTCCAGGATGGTGTCTATTTTGGATATCAGATCGGAATAATTTTAGCTATTTTTGCTCTACAAGTCACCCCACTGTTTCCAACCAAGTTTTTAGTAAGTTGGCATTTCGGTTCAGTAGAAGTGCAAAAGAGCAAGTTGGCATTTCGGTTCAGTAGAAGTGCAAAATAGACTTTCAAGATGGTGGCCATTGTGTGTGTGTGTGTGGGGGGGGGGGGGGGTGGGGGGGGGGGGGGGAAAGTGGAGAGGGGAGGGCCATCTTGGATTTTGGATCAAAACAATGTTAGCTATTTTTGATCTACAAGTCACTCTGATTCTTCCTACCATGTTGAGTGTCAATGGGCCTAGGAGTGTAGGAAAAGTAGGCTTTTGAAGCAAATTGTTGATGCCGCACAACGGATGACAGACATTGACCGACCTAATTAGCTCACCTTTAGCACTTCGAGGTGAGCTTATAAAACAAAGGAGGCAAAACACTAATCTCTTTTGGTTTTATGTCTGTTCTTGGTATTTATATTGAGAAATATACAGTTTTTGGGAATAAAATCCAAGATGCCTACCATATTCAATGAATTGGGATTGTTTGAGCAGCAGACTCCAGATAAATAAAAAGTGCAAGCTTCTAACAAGTTTATGATATTAAGCTGTCATAATAGTCAACAATTAAGTAATTTCAGCCTTTGTAAAATTCATCAAATAGTGTATGACTAAGGCCCAGGGATTATTCTGGCCCCAGATTTTTGTGAGAGAAAAAATCCCAATTGGACAAATTCAGTGAGAGATTTTCAAATTCAATGGTCTTGTGTTTGATTGTCATCCGAATCAGGGGAGGAGAGCGTGGCCGCTTCAGTCGAGCTGGGTTAAGCTCGAACAAGATACTTAAACATGTTGCCATCTGGGGTGGACAATTTTCTTTTCTATGAGTTGAAGGACATGTTTTTGCTGACTCAAGATAGCGATCAAAAAAATCTTGCAGAAACCAGAGACTGACATAGAGTTTTTAGGATAAAGCTTTCCAGTGATATAGATCAATGACTGGTTACCTGCGGCTGTATGTGTAATGAATTTTGGCGCTGCAATAGTTCAGAAACTGATAAAACAGAACAGTCCAAAAGTCTCGAAATGGACCGCATGTGCGAAATAGGAACTTAACAGTGCAAATTGAGAAAAAGCCACTATGCGATTTTCAAGCAGGGTTCATACAGGCAAGGCTAAGTCAAATTCAAGGACTTTCAAGGACTTTTCAAGGACCAACCTAATAGTTTTCAAGGACTATGATACTTACACAAATTCGTAAATTCTGCACTGTTATCCATTGGTTCCAAATCCAGTGATAAATTTTGGGTTAAAACACTGATAATTTCTGCCAATAATGTCACAATGAATTCTCTAAAAACCAAAAGTATAAAGTTGCGGTGTGGTTGCAGTTTCTGTTTCAACCTGTGAGAAATTTACAAATGTCTGCGACATCGCTTCGTCTTGTTTCTTTTGCCCCTCTCCCTGCACCTGTGACCGCAATGCACTTCCACCCATTTGTATCGATGTCTTTATTACAGGCCAACAGTGCACCTTGTGTTTACTGTGTGTTTCCTTTACCTTAGGATAAGGATACCGTTTTGGTCACTCTCTGCTAGAAAACACTTTCCCATTAAGCAGAAATAAATTCAGATTCCAAGAAAAAAAAACGCTAAGGGTGCATTCCACAGTTTCGCACTTGTGAACCTGGGCAAAAATGTCAATAACTAGGGGTAGGGCTAGAAACCAGTCTGAAAATACTTTTTGCTGCACATTTTGACCAAAACTGAAGTTTCATGCTTGTCAGTTATTGTTAACACTGATAAAAAAGATTTTTCTTGAGGTCACATGACCTTTTTATAAAACAGTGTAGGTAAAATACGAAACTGTTGAACTCTGTCTGGTACCCGGTTTTACCTTGTCAAAAATTGTAGCATGCTTTTCTGTGGATTTTATCTTGAAAACGAGGTGGCTTACAGGTATTGATTTCTGGATAAAAGTAATATTCTGTAGGCGCTCTGTCAAATTTCCAACTGTTTCAGACCAGTGCATTGTCCTGGAGTTGATGATAATCATTCGAAAACTGCACTTTTTGCATAAATTTGGCCGCAGTCGGAGGGGGGTGGGGTATTGTTTACATTAGTGCAACAGCAGGTTTTGGTACATTGCAGTTATTTTTATGATGCTTAAATTATTATTTGGTATGTTTGCAATTTATTGATACAGTACCTAATGGACAGGTACTGTTATATTTGCTGTGATTGCGTTTTATTTATGTGAGGGCTGTGAACAGATAGAAATGCAAGTCAAAACTGTGGAATGCACCCTAAAGAACAGCAGACGCCATTTTTGTTTGGTTAGTCTGGTTATTGGAATTGACTTTTTTCTGTGATAAAAGTTATCACAATTGCTAAATACCAGTCTGCAAGGGAGACAATCCAAACATCAAGTACGGAACATTTGAACCTATGTGTATTCGAACTTTTGTTTTCGTGCTGAGTACATTCGACCTCTTTAATTATGGCACTCCTGCACAGCTATAGTTGCTCAAAACTTGCCGATTTTTTTCTAGAACTTTATTTTTGATTCTCACAGAGATTTAAAATTGTCTAGAATACAAGAAAATGTGAAATTCAAGTACTTTTCAAGGTCTATGGACAGTTTTCAAGGGCTTTTCAAGACAAATTTTGTTTTCAAGGACTTTTCAAGGCTGCCCTTCATTTTCAAGTACTTTTCAAGCCTGTGCGAACCCTGTCAAGGAATTTTGATGCGATTTCTTTGAAGAAAAAAAACTGCGAGAATATTGTGAAATTGCACCAGAAAATGATCCCTGAAGGCTAGCAACTTTTTGGAAGATCAAAGGTTGCTATCTTTTCTCATACTACAAAATTTCTGTTTTCCCCAAGTTCAAATGAGACCTTCTATAAATGATGGACAACAAAACAAAATGGGCCCTTATGATATATGTGACTAACACTGGCCAAGATCAGCCTGCTGTCTGGTCAGAAGCTTCTCTGTTCATTGATATATTCTACTGATTCTGTAAGCTGGCAACAAATGCCCTAATCAGGCTTGAGAATGCACAGGTTGTCTGGGCTTCAAAGCCAGCAAATGGAATGTGCCCTTGTGTGCATTCTGCAATAAATGATCTTATACCGACAATGAAATACAAGTAAACAAAATCTGTTCTAGAATTTAGGAAGTCAGTAAAGTTTAGAAGCCAATAACAGTATTATATAAAACAAGAACCAAACCTTTCCACCATGTATTCAAAGTTTCCCAGCTTGAAGGTACTATTGTTGACAACACTTATTGCATGTGAAGTAATGGCACAATGGACAAGGCCTCGTAGATGTATAAAAATAATAGCATTGCACATCTGTACAGCTACATCTTGGATGATCTGAGATGGCAGTCTCTCCATCTATAACAAAAATTGGTAAAAAAAAATACACATATGTGATGTATAAAACAACGATAACAAAAAACTCATTACTGTCAGAATGAAAATGCAAAGCTGATAAAACAAACTATATATAATTAAAAGCAAATTAAATAAATTCAAATATAACAGCAAAAATTATCCTAAATAACCTCAATTATTACCTATCTTGAGCTAGGAAATTTCCTATAGTTTCAATTTCCTTCAACAAACAGTTAAAAATCTATCTATTACAAAACCATAATGCAAGTCTTAACTGATGCATGAATACATGCATACAGGTAAACCTGAAAACTACATGACCGTGGCAATGCTGGTGGCAGGAGCATAAAAAGTTCATTTATTTGTGGTCACTTAAAAAATTTGGTCACTATTAGTGTATTTCACTGTTTCAATGGCTAATTTATTTCAGCTATGGTATGGGGTGTACATATGAAAAGATGTCTTCAAGCAGGTGTAAAACTGGCAGACTCATCTTGTACAATCTGCTGTACTCAGTCTTGGGACCTTTGCTGTCCAATGGTAGTTTCTTTAGTCTCCAATAATTCTGTAAGCAGGCAGCAAAGGCCCTATTAAAGTACCTTAGGCAGGGGTTTCTCTCAGAAATTTATTTAAGGGGAAATATGTTTCCATTGACCCATATTTTAGGGGACATATGGGATAATTTCAGGGGTTAATTGTTTGAACTTTACAGAAAAGATTGCAAATTTTAAGGGACATCAATGTCTCTCAAAGATAAAGGTTTAGGGGACATCAGGGTCCAAAAGGGGCCCAAGTCTCATGATTTTTAGGGACAAGGAAAACCCTGCTTAAGTAAGGTTTTGAGCAACTGGGTTTTTCTTGCAATTGTTACCCACCTATTCCTCTGACTGGGTTTCAGAAATTTTCTTTTGGGTACCAAGTTTTGTTAATGAGTGCAAGAATAACTGATATTTGGGTATTTACACTATAAATTTTACTTGCATTACGCTTTCAGAAATTTTATTGGGTATATACTCCCAAAAACAACTTATCTAAGAAACTGAGCACCTAATCAGACTGCTGGATGTCCCAAAACATTTTTTTCTTTGACATGGGAAAAAACTTTAATGTGTTTGTGCATAACCACCTTCTCTGATCAGTGCCTTTGCTTTTCAACACCTGTTTATATCAGAAAAATTACCTTAAAGCATTTGCAAGAAGTACTGACTTGGGAACAAATACACTTTCAGGGGCGGCATCTCTGGCAAGATTGCTTTGCCTCCCATCTGTAAAGAGGTCTAACTCTAAAAGGAAAGACTTTGCTTCCCTTTGGAGCAAATTCTTTCCTTTTAGAGCAGACCCCTTTCAGAAAGTGCTTGGTGTGCATAAAAAATAGGAAGTCACAGCAGACAGCAAAGGCTCTGATCAGACTGAGTGGATGTGCATGCCGATATGAGTTGTTGCTGTTTGCATATGTCTTGAAGGAAAATTTTGGAATAGAGCAGCCCCTAAAAGGCCTCTCTTTGCATGCTGCAGTTAACATATCATTCAAATAAATACCTTTTGGTGAAGACAATTGAAGAGAGATCCTTGCCCTATTCTTTCATAGATTAAAACTAATCCATCCAAGTTGTTTGTCTGGCACACTCCCATCAAAGTCAGCACATGTGGATGCCTTAGTTTTCTAGCAAAGAAGCAAACAATATACTTGACAAACCAAAATCAACTTTTCAGAAACAGAAATGATCCTTGCCAGGCTGTTTATCAGTGAAGTATGATTAAGTCTCAGTTTGTTTTTTTTTCATTTAGTGCTGTCTATCATATGACCTATCAACACTTAGACACCAGGGTCCAGCTGTTCAAAGCTAACGACGTCCTTAGTTAACAATTCATTAAAATTTTCATTGAGTGATACGCAAATATGCTGAAATTTTTTGCTGAAAAAATGTGAGTAGCTTTTGCAATGCAAAAGCTACTCACATTTTTTCAACAAAAAATATCAGAATATTATCTGTTGAATCCACTAAAACAGTTAACGAAATGACCCTTAACGAGCGCGTTAAGCTAACGATGCTTTGAACAATTGGGCCCAGATATCAAGTAAATATTTTTCATATTTCCTTACCGGGTATCAAGTAAATAGAGTTTATTCATTCTCCTATTTTAAATAAGGGATTTTTTTACCTCCCGAGGTTTATAAATCCCATATTTAAAATAGGAGAATTGAATAAACTGTATATTACATGCATTTCGCCGCAATAGAGTACACCATTTTAGAGGCTTTTGTGGCAAGTCTAATCTGCCAGTTTGTGTACGCTGTCATTTCCATTTTGGGTCGGCATAGTAATACACTGACATTGACAGTTCGAAGCAGTGAACACTCGGGCGCCATTTTGAAAAAACTAAAAGAATCGAGAGATTGAAAAGTGATAAAATATTCCCATTTAAATGGATATTTATGTGTTTCTGTGCTCAGATAGGATTAATTTCTATGCTTGTGACCTGATTCAACGAAAAAAGCATATGGATTTAAACATTTTCAGCCGGTAAGTAAGGATTTGAGATCATCCCACGGGTCAAAATCTAGGCCGTTCATATGTTACAAAAAAAAAGTAGTTCCGGTTAAAGAGATTTATTTCCCCGGCTAAGAGGAAATATTTCTTCTTAGAAAACAAGGAAAATACCAGTTTTATGTCTAGTAGAAATCATGGTATTTCTTGGTTATGCATGTAATATATATTTTTCATATTTCTCCATGAAACCATCTGTTGTGGGTACCCATTAGAAGCACCTCTGTGAGGTGCTTCTAATGGGTACCCACAACATATGTTTTCATAGAGAAAATTGAAAAATATCAATACTTTTTTAATTGTTGAATAAAGCACCTTATCTGGAGCTATGGACAACTGCACAGAGGTGCAAGTTGGTCTATGCACTGCTTATATACTCAAAATGCTAGTTTTCACAGAGCACTCCTCCTGTAGTTTTGAACTGTTTTTGAAATACAAATGTGTTAAGCACCATGTGGAAAGGGGCGTACATGAACAGCAAAGGTTCAAATCGGTTGGAACATCTGCCCTATCTGAATAGATCCTTCCAGTAATATATCTTAAATATCAATTGCTTCTGCAAGCAGGCAGTAAAGGGCCTGTACAGACTGTGAGAATGGGCCAGATGATCTGGACATTCCCTGTCCACATATGCCAAAAAAAAAAAAGACTTCAAAAAAAAAAAAAAAAAAAAAAAAAAAAAAAAGAAATCAGCAACTATTTGCATGTTGAATGTGAAGTCAACCAATGACAAATATAATATTTTCCTTACTTTTACCAAAAAACAGGGTTCAGTATTTCATATCTAATATCTGTTTTGTGGGTTTGAGGTCTTGTTTAAGGACATGTAAATCCTTGTGTGTCATTTTTGTGTCATCTCCTAAAGAAAGGGAGAAAAGGGACAGAGGGGCTAGTAGATGAGAGGAAAAAAGAAACAGATGAGAGGAAAGAGAGAAATAGATGAAGGAGAGAAATAAATGAGAGGAAAAAGAGAAACAGATAAGAGGAAAAGTGAATGACAGTGCAGAAACAGACCAGTAACATTATTATAGTACCCCTTTTCCTCACCTGCTGCATATACAGAAGGCTCTTGCCACCCAAATATTTAGCATCTCCTTAAGTTGATTTTTTCTCAAATATTACAATGGTATATTTGCTTTGAGTAATATGGAAGGACTAGCTACTTCCCAGTGTCTAAATGTACCTTTAAAAGGTTACAATAGGCATTCCTGAATGAGAAACTAAATCTGAAACTGTTCAAACAACCTGAAAAGGATTGCTATTAAGACAATAGTATATGCTTGATGTTTGATGAGTTCTGAACTTATACTTTGTGAAAATAATTACTGAATGTTCCTTATATGCTAAGAAAAATGTTTGACTTTGTATATTTCTAAGTGTTACTAAATGAATTACTGAATGCATTTGTTTATTCCATAAATCTGAGAAAAGCTAATCACAAGCAATGGGAATATATATCTAATATTGTAATTTTAATGGAGTTTTCCCTACTTCTGCCTAGAAGAATAAAATATAGAGTACAGAAAAAGATAAAAGTATGATATATATTTTAGCATACCCAATATGTTCAATTTCATTGATGAGTAGATCAACAACTCCTCCCTGAAATGGATCTATGTCTCTGTGAAGACGTTTTATTGTAACCTCGGTATAGTCCCACCACATACTGAAAACAAAATGTATAAAATGGCAAAATACCTTTACAACACTTGTTGTGTACAAATTCCTCAAGGTGTCCAATTTTCTTTCAATGATCTAACAAATAGTAGTTTCTGCTGTTGATGCTCAGCATCAGTTAGACGCCATGGTCATCACGAAAACATACCTATATAATTTTGACCCTCTTAAACCCCACTTTTATATAGTAAAACTGGGGTTTAATAGGTATACATTAGTTTTCTTATTTCTGCTCAAAAACATAGATTGTGGGTACTCGTTAGAACTGCCTCGCCGAGGTGGTTCTAATGAGTACCCACAATCTATGTTTTAAGCAGAAATAGGAAAAAATATCAGAATTTTTATCTGAAATTTTCATTTTTTTGGTGGTATAATTTTCAGTATATTTGAATAGGCTTGTTTTTGTAATGTTTAAGCTTGTATCACAGGAATCTGAGGTACTGATATGAACAAAAATTTTGATATCCACAGAATGTGGCTGGGGAGGTGGTCAGTGTTTTAAAAGACTCATGGTTGTTGAAGAAATAAGCAAACAAAGGAGGGATCCTAGCTTGGTGACACATTTTTTTCCCCCATGATTTTATAGAAGTAGGAGATTGTAACTTTATTTGACAATTTTAGAAACAACAATTCATGAAGGCAGGCCATTGGTATCAAACATGTATCTGCAATTAATACAAACAAAAGCATGATGATCGTCTAATAAATGAGAGTTGCATCACTGCCTTTTGTTGATTTTTCCCTATTCAATCCAGTTTTCCACCTTTATTGAATTTAAAACAAACAATGGTTAGTCAATGATTATGCAAACTGGTCTAACTGTGAAACCATATAGCCTGTATTACAATTTTACTTTGATATTTCCAAATTCAATCACAATGTAGATTGACTGGTTTTCTGTTCAGCTTTTGATGATACCACTCCTCTTTGATAGCCAGGACACAGTTTGTTTACTTTCATTGGTATCTGTTTTCACAGGTCTTTTTTTTTTGTCCAAAATCAAGAACCAGTCTTGATATGTTTGATTAGCACAGTTCCCCCATGGTTCATTATGGCATGCCGAAAATGTCACTGAGATATATAGCTGATGTACACAACTGATTCATTCAGAAATCAAATGAACTGGCTGCTAAGATTTTTCAAGCTGGTCGCTTAATGACAATTTTTTTTTAGGTATTTTGGATCAAATTTGTCAGCCACTGGGCACTTTTGACAGATGGGTGCTTAACAGAAGGACATTTGCATTAAAAATTGATCTGAGGATGCGGACTTGGCAGCTTAAACGTGGGTTATGCTTAATAGGGGTGGCTGGAAGCTCAGGGTAGACTGTAGTTTTAAAAATGATGTTTTGTTTTATCTCATTTGTTTTTATTTTTAGTATTTTTGGATAATGTTGAAGTTTTAAATCCCTTTCATAACAAGGCATCCCAGGTGATACAAATTCTCTCGCACAAGACTACTTGGTGTGGGCAAACAATGAACTGGGAAATTTCATGACATATTAGTTATATGAAGGAAGAAACAAAAAGCCTGTGATCTTAATGTAAAGGTCATATATGACCTTGACATTAAGCTACAGTATTGTAAACATTCAGATTTTCAGGTTGGGAGACATTAGATCTCACATTATAGAAAATATTTCAGTCATGTCAGTCTTGACCTTGAGCTCAGGACATGAAAGTAGAACTAGCTCAAGATATTATCATACCCACAAATGTGTGAAGATATATTAAAATCCATTGATAAATGCAGGGACTAGAGTGATGACAATTTTTTTTCTAAAAACAACCACAATTATCTTGACCTTGACAATCTGAAAGTTGAACTTGCTCGAGATATTACAATACCCAACAACTTTGTGAAGATATATTAAAATTCATGGATAAATGCACGGGCTAGATTGATGAAAAAGTTTTTTTCTAAAAAATGCCACAGTCACCCTGACCTTGATTCCAGTTGAACTTGCTGGAGATATAATCATACCTAACATTTATAAATGTGAAGTTATATTAAAATCCATTGATAAATGTAGGCACTAGAACGATTACAAATTTTTTTCTAAATATAGCTAATTACCTTGACTACGAGCCCAGCAACCTGAAATTTGAACTTGCTCGAGATATTATCATAACCAACATTTAAGTGAAGTTATATTAAAATCCATTAATAAATGTAGGCACTAGAGCGATGACAAAGTTTTTTCTAAAAATAGCCACAACTACCTTGACCTTGAGCCTAAAACCCTGAAAGTCAAACCTGCTTGAGATATTAGCATACCCAACATTTGTGTGAAGCTACATTAAAATCCATCAATAAATGTAAATTGACTGCACCACATATCCATACCATCAGAGATACCTCGCACGAGATATTGTCATACCCAACGTTTGTGTGAATTTACATTAAAATCCATCAATAAATGTAGGCGCTGGTCTCAGCGACGACAGTTTTTCTAAAAATAGCCACAGTGACCTTGACCTTAAGCCCAGGACCCTGAAAGTCAAACTTGCTTGAGGTATTGTCATACCCAACACTTGTGTGAAGTTTATTAAAATCCAATAAAACTGCAAGCCATGCACCATGCCCCGCCACACAGGGACATATTCCCTATGCACTTCTGTAGTAGAAGGGCTGAAAACAATCTAAGTTTGAAGAGAAGCAATAAACAGTTATTTCAAAACTCAAAAAAAAAAAAAAAAAAAAAAAACACACACAAAAAAGTCTAAGTTAAAAATGCAATAAAAAGTGATAAAAAATAATTTCAGGATTCTGAAAAAAAAAAACAATATGCATATCTTCAGACCATCCTAAAAGCGTGTGTAAAGTTTCAAAAGGATCGGCCTGAAACTGTAGGAGGAGTTGTGCGTACAAGGTACATACTCCCTATACATTTCTGTAGTATTAGGGCTCGAAAAAAGTCTAAGTTAAAAATGCAAAAAAAATGTAACAAAAAATAATTTCAGGATTCTGAAAAAACAATCTGCATATCTTCAGACCATCCTAAAAGTGCCTGTAAAGTTTCAAAAGGATTAGCCTAAAACTGTAGGAGGAGTTGCGCATACAAGGTATATACTCCCTATACATTTCTGTAGTAGTAGGGCTCAAAAAAAGTCTAAGTTAAAAATGAAAAAAATGTAATAAAAAATAATTTCAGGATTCTGAAAAAACAATATGCATATCTTCAGACCATCCTAAAAGCGCCTGTAAAGTTTGAAAAGGATTGGCCTAAAAATGTAGGAGGAGTTGTGGGCAAACGAATGGTGCGCTAAACATTTCTGTAGTATTAGGGCTCGAAAAAATTCTAAGTTAAAAATGAAAAAAAATGTGATAAAAAATAATTTCAGGATTCTGAAAAAACAATATGCATATCTTCAGACCATCCTAAAAGCGCCTGTAAAGTTTGAAAAGGATTGACCTAAACTGTAGGAGTAGTTGCGGGCAAATGAATGGTGGGGGCGCTGACGGACGTACAGAAGGACGGACGGACACTCAAAATTTCAGAGGGTATAACGTAATACCCCGCCACTTTTTTGGTGGCGGGGCATAACAATAAATGTAGGCCCTAGAGCAATGTACTTAGAGTACTTAAGTACTGGACAAACCCTGTATCCTCTCCACAACTTCGTTGTGCATGGGATAATTAAGTTATATTAAAATAATAGATGGGTGATAATAAAATACTGTACAATGTATCCATTAAGTCATTAGCTGATTTCTACCTCCATTGAGATCTGAACCCCAAACCTAACGTGATTCAGTTGGAAGCACAAGCTGCTTCGCCACTTGGACGCGTCTTGTATTTTTTTGATCATGCATGCAGATTTGTTAATACCATAAAAGATTATAAGTTTTCCTGCTTAAAATTATTTAACATGATCTGTTTTTTTAAACAATAAAAGATCATATGTATACGAACCTTTCCATGACAGAAAAAGCCCCATTATTGTATGTTTCACCATCTGGATCATGCCTTAGACTGCTTTCACTAATCAGTGGTATAGCTGAGAGAAAACCTGTCTCCTCAGAGCCATTGGCATAAACCTAAGAAATAGATCAATCCATTGGTTCAAAACTTCTTTTATTGGCTGCTTAATCAAATCTAATTGTCAAATAGACATCAAATGTTTTAACATGAAATGTTTAGACAGATACTTAAGTATTGTTTCTGTACTATATTTACTTTTAGTATTCAATCAGACAAGCCTTGCCAGATCAGATGCTGCATTTGGTCAGGGTCTATACTATTTGTCACTTATACAGCAGTTTTTAAACCCATTAATAGGTACTAAAACGACTTGGGAAATTATAGGACAAGTATGGTACAGACCTCAGGCGCTCAATTACTTAGGCAGTAGCTTAGTTAAGCTGCAAATCTGCCTATTTACCCAATTAAAATACAAAAAAAAAAATCAATTAAAATCAACGTGTTACGGTATAAAACACGAACAAACTTGCCAATACGTAATACAGACAATTTCTGGTGTGTACCAGCTTTTATCAAGGCTTCTGATAATGTGGACAAAACTTTATTGAGCCAATTAACAGCACTTCTTCAAAGTGCTCTGTTTGCCAATTAAAGTCACCTTGTGCCGATATACAACCACTGGTTGTCTATTCAAATGTTTAATGGGTGCTTTGACAGTGAGGAAATTAACCAATGGTGTCCTGATTAGTTTGCATAACAGTTAATTGATGATAATCCTGTCAGTTGACGAATCTTTCGAGCTACGGTCAGTAAAAGTAGTAAAAGCCAAGTGCAAGATTGGAGGTTAAGTAATGTCAGTCAAGCAAAAAGTCTGGCCTACAAGGTGGCTTCTCATGGCAACACAATAGAGAAATCGTATGCAGGACCAACGGATTACTTCCTTTCATGCCTGTAACAGTACGGATGTTTAGATATTGCAAATGTGTGACAAGTTTTATCGTAAATAAAATGAATTTACAGCACATCCTATAAATGTACTCACAATTCTATTTTAATGATTCCCGCAATTTCAGACATGCAGTATATTCCAAAATAGTTAGGATAATATATTAAAAAAAATATTCCAAAATAGTTAATATAATAGTTCAAAATGCATAGATTGCAATTTTGAATACATGTATCACTAGGAACCCTATTAAAGTAAACCAAATGTTTTTCACAGCCGTTTCCTTCTGCACCTGGGTAGAAGAGCCATGACTTGTTCACAGATTGATTTTCATTTTTAACCTGAATCACTGCAAACATTCATGTGTTTCATTTTACAACCAAAAGTCTACTTTTTAATTTTGTTTTTCCGCGGTGCATTCAGAATCCTTGATACAGATTGTAAGCCAGAGTAAGTACAAACATTTTGCAAATATTGCAAGGAAACTATCTGTGATCCAGTCAAGGCAAATTATCACTAATAACATGCTTTAAATTGATTTGATGACCAACATGATGTTTGCAGTGTCTAAACATTGGATCTCTTTCACGCACCATTTGTTGGTCCTACATACAATTTCTGTTGTGACTCTGTTGTGACTCTGCGGTAAACCATCTTGTAGGCTATAATTGTTTGACTGTCATTCAAAAATTCCAATCACCTGTCTGCTTTCACTATTTGCACGCTAACGCTAACAGTAGATCAAACAATTTGCTGACTGACAGGATTATTGCAAAATGGGGGGGAGGGGGGGGGGGGGGAGGGGGAGGGGGGGGGAATTATTAGAGATTATTATTATATATCATATTTCATATCATACCCCATATCAACCCGAGACCTATGATATGAAAATTGCCATATCATAATCTATTTATCATACATTTTTCTTTCAGACCAGTTTGCCTATTTGATATAGTATGCAGAGAAAGGCAAGACTGCCGAGGGCTCCGAATGTGGTGATATGGGTTTTTTGCCTGTGCCAAAAAAGCAATATCACCCTCGTGACCTGGTGGTATGGGTTTTTTGCCCAAGCATAAACCTCATATCACCCACGTGACCCATTATCACACCTTTGCGCTCCACAAGAGTGATATATGCTGGAAAGCCATGTTAGTATCACATATGCAAAATAAACATATTTTCTAGTAAATGTATGATAATCCTGCATATTACATAGTAAGCTCAATCATAAAAAAATTAGTCATAACTACTGAAATGGAAGGTAGTTGCATTACGGTGAAAATGTATCAGAAAAGACCATAAAATCATGGACTTATATGTATCCATGAATAATAATAAAAAATCAAGTCTTCAGAAATAACACTTTCATGTTTTATATGTCAAAATGTCACTCCAAGAGCGCCATGATGGCCCTGTATCACTCACCTGAATATCATAGCATATGGATGAATGCACTCAAGAGGCCATGATAAGATGTATGCATGTGCTAAGTATCACTGGCTGTTGGACCAACAGTTACTGAGAAACTGACTTAAACCCAAAAACTTTAATACAGCAAATAGTGAGCAAAGCTCACATACCCCCGGCCATAGCTATAATAGGTATGTTGAACCATAATTTTGTAGATGCAATTTCCCTAAGTATTGCATGGGAGAAATGGGCAAAAAAGAAAAAAAGCTCACCATCTTGGTTTTCTTTTACATTACATACTTCACTATTGTCTGGGTGTATACAAAATTTGAAGACTCTGGCTCTAATAGCAGGTGAGAAATCTGTGATGAATTTTTAGGAGAAAGAAAGAAAAATGGACAAATAAAGAAAATGACAAGCATGAAAATGTGGCAGAGGTCCACTAGATGAATATATACCAAATATCAAAGACCTGGGTCTTCTTGTTTCAGACAAGAAGATTTTTTAAGTTTTCAGTTAAAAAACTTAGTTTTAGCTCCTGTGACCTAGATGGACTGAAACCATTTGAACAACTTTGAAAGAAGATCAACCAAAGATTATTCCTGTGAAGTTTGGTCAAACTCCAATAAGTGGTTTAGGAGGAGATGTCGTTTGAAGAAATTGTTTACGGACAGATGCACGAAGGACACCGGACAAAATGTGATCACAAAAGCTCACCTTGTCACTACGTGACAGGTGAGCTAAAAAGGTAGGTAAATACCTAATGAGCCAAAAAATAACTAAGGTGCAACTTACGGTAAACATGGTGCCCATATTTTTCATAAAAAAAAAAAAAAAAAAATCAGCACATTTAAGTTGTTGAAAATATTACAAACAAGAAGTGTCAACCAGAGAACCAATGGTCCTAAACCGCTCACCAGAGTGCTGAGTGTTTTTTGAAATGAAGGTCATTATAGAAGACTGTACCATGGACACTTAATGTGCTTATTGGAAGCCAGGCTCAGGTTATGGGGCTTTATGCCCCTCCTTAGGATCATGAACCCAGGGGTCTGTACGATGAGTTTATTTGCTGATTATGTAAAATTCTGTGCTAAGGTCAAAGGTCAAGGAGTGACTTTGACCATTGATACTCATGTAGCTCCATTTACTCAGTTAGTTGACTGCAAATACAAAATTTAAGTTCACAGGCAACAGTAGTTTCCAAAAAATTAACAATTTCCACTTTTTCCTATACAAAAGCATATGCAATCAAATTTGACTGACGTAAATTGGGTCAAGGTCAAGCCAGTCATCATTTGAACAAACTACAATGGGCCCCGAGACCCCAATACTACATACCCAAGTTTCAAGGCAATCAGTCCATTGGTTCCGTAGAAAAAGGTTTTCTAAATGATTTTACCATATATGGGCATGGCAGCCATATTTGTCGTGACCAAAGTCATATTTATTAAATTTCATTTCCTTGTTCCTAAAAGCTTTCCTATGAAATTTGAGTACAACTGGCCCAGAGGTTTCTGAGGTAAACAAGTTTTAATTTTCATATCTGAATGACCTTGGGCCAAAAGTCAAGGAATGACCTTGACCTTGAATACTCATGTAGTTTCATTTACTTATTTAGCTACCTGTATTTACAAATTTTCAGATTACAGGCTGGAATAGTTTCTGAATAGTTTTGACTTTTGCCCATACAAAAGCCTATGTGACCAAAGATGAACTTTGCCTAAAATAGATCAAGGTCATCAAGGGGTCATCATTTGAATAAACTATGATTGGCTTGAGCCCCCAATGCTACATACCAAGTTTCATGATAAACAGCCCACTGGTTCCTGGGAAGAAGATTTTTAAAGGGTTTTGACCTTATATGGTCATGGCGGCCATATCGTGTGACCAAACTCATATTGATTAATTTTCATATTTTTGTTCCTAAAACAATTTTATATGAAATTTGGTTACAAATGGCCCAGCAGTTTCTGAGAAAAACAAGTTTTAGTTTTCATATCTGAATGACCTTGGGCCAAGGCGAAGGAATGATCTTGACCTTAAATCATGTAATTTCATTTACTCATTTAGCTCACTGCATCTACCTATTTTCAGACCACAGGCTGCAATAGTTTCTGAAAAATACAAGGTTTTGACTTTTTCTCATACATAAGTCTATGCGAACAAATTTGACCCTGGCCTAAAATAGGTCGAGGTCACTCAAGTGTCATTATTTGAACAAATTATGATTTGGCTTGAGTCCCTAATGCTACATACCAAGTTTCATGGCAATCAGTCAACTGGTTCAGGAGAAGAAGATTTTTGAAGGGTTTTTACCTTATATGGCATGGCGACCATATTGGTCAAGTGATCAAACTCATATTAATTAATTTTCATTTTCTTGTTCCTAAAAATTTTCATATGAGATTTGGTTACAAATGGCACAGTAGTTTCTGAGAAAAACAAGATTCAATTTTCATCATTTGAACAAACTTTGATTGGCTTGAGTCTCCAATGCTACACAGCAAGTTTGATGACAATCGGCCTATTGGTTTGGGAGAACAAGATTTTTGAAGGGTTTTTACCTTATATGGGCATGGAGGCCATCCTGGTCATGTGACCTGGACCCCGCCAACAAACTTTTGTTCCCCCATCCCATGGATGCTCCACATGAAATTTGATTTCAACCGGCCCAGTGGTTTCAGAGAGATGTTTGAAAATGCTCACAGACTACAGAGGGCGACAACAGAGGCTAGTCATACCATAAGCTCACCAGTGAGCTTTCGGCTCAGGTGAGCTAATAAGCAGTGCTTTTTAAATCAATTGAAGGACAATAACTATTGCATTACTGAGCATTCTGTCACAAGGAACACTGAAATACAGTGACAATCACTGTTTCCTGAAGAATTATTTACTTGTTCCTAAATTATGGATCTGGATCTACAAAGTTGATGAATTATGAGAAATCAAAGGGCAACAACTCAAGTTATAGAGGGCATTCTAACAATACTTCAGTGCAACACCGCACCAAAAGTTTCATAAAATTACATTGAATATTAAGTGTGGTATTGGTTCCAAATGGACATTAGTTGACTTTAAATGTCAAAGGACAATAATAAATATCATGGAGAAATAACAAAAATATAATGTGGTTACCCCTCTTAGCTGGAGCTATGCAGGTAGTCAAATGGACTTCAGTGGACTTTCTCCAGTTGTCTTCAAAAACAGACATTTTGGATATTCATTATAAGTGTCTGGCTGGGGCACTTCTAATGAGTAACATGTTTTTATCAAGAAATAAAATGTAGTAAAAACAAAAGATCATCTAATACTCCTCCTTAACAAATACTCTGGATTTTTTAAATTTTAGGACAAATACGGTTGAAAAGTCTGGCTACCAAATATTTAGAGGAAGTATTGTACATGCAGGTGGACAAAAAATATGGTTGGAAAGTGGCAACCAAATATTTAGAGGAAGTACCATACATGCATACAGACAAAAAAAAAATTATAAAAAATTCCACAGCAACAACAAATCAATATCAACATTCATGCAAAATATTACAAGATTCCTAAAACTATTAAGCAAGATACACAGGACAAACAAAAATGTTACGGACATTAAAGAATTACAAAGGGGAATAACTATAACAGTATTGATTCCTTGACCATTCTTTTTCTGTAGCAGCAACATCTGATGAATATGAACATTTATGCAAAACATGTTAAGATTCCTAATAATATTAATCAAGATATGCAGGAAAAAAGATAGAGGTTCACTTTTTGAGTATTTGTAATGTAGTGACCATGAAAATAAGGTCAAGGCAACCAAAATCTAATCACTTCTTTCCCCCATCCTGATAATGTATCTGTGTTAGTTTGGTCAAATTCCAGCTATTGGTTGAAGAGATAGTGTGCACAAAATTTTTATTGCAATAAGAAATTTTACAAGTGGCAATAACTCCAAGAGAATGGGCCTTTAGCCCTTACTTTCTCTTATGCAGGTACACCTTATTGGTATCAATGTGTCACATAAGCTTTTTTTTTAGAATCTATCAAAATTTGAGTTTCAAAGTGTCAGTATGACCTTGAAAATGAGGTCCAAGTCACCAAAATCTAATCACTTCTTTCCCTCATCCTAATGAAGTATCTGTGCTACTTGAACAAATTCCATCTAATGATTCATGAGACAGGGTGCATAGAAGGGTCATTTTTAGAATCTTTATAATGTAATGACCTTGAAAATGAGGTCAGGGTCACAAAAATCTAATCACTTTTTTCCCATGTCCTAAAGATGTATCTGTGCTAGTTTGTTAAAATTCCAGCCATTGGTTCAAGATATAGTGTGCACACAAGCTTTTTTCTATCAAAATTTGAGTTTCAAAGTGCCGGTGTGACCTTGAAAATGATATAAAGGTCACTAAAATCTAATCACTTCTTTCCCCAATCCCAATGATATATCTGTGCTAGTTTGGTCCAATTCCATCTATTGATTAATGAGATAGAGTACACACAAGACTCACTTTTTGAGTATTTATAATGTAGTGACCTTGAAAATAAGGTCAAGGTCACAAAAATCAAATCACTTCTTTTCCCTATCCTGATGATGTATCTGTGCTAGTTTGGTCAAAAGCAAGCCATTGGTTAAAGAGATAGTGTGCATACAAACCTTTTACAAGGTCATTTTTGGAGTCTTTCTAATGTAGTGACCTTGAAAATTAGGTCAAGGTCACAAAAATCTAAAAAACTTCTTTCTTATGTCCTAACAATGTATCGGTGCTAGTTTGGTCAAATTCCAGCCATTGGTTAAAGATATAGTGTGCACACAAGCTTTTTTCTATCAAAATTTGAGTTTCAAAGGCCAGTGCGACCTTGAAAACAAGATAAATGTCATCGAAATCTAATCACTTCTTTCCCCAACCCCAATGATGTATCTGTGCTAATTTGGTCAAAATCTATTGATTCATGAGAGAGTACACACAAGGCTCACTTTTTGCGTATTTATAATGAAGTGACCTTGAAAATAAGGTCAAGGTCACCAAATCTAATCAATTCTTTCCCCCATCCTTAGGATGTATCTGTGCTAGTTTGGTCAAATTCCAGCCATTGGTTAAAGAGATAATGTGCACACAAACTTTTTACTGCATTAACAAGTGTCACTTTTTGAGAATTTATAATAAAGTGACCTTAAAAAATAAGGTCAAGGTCACCAACATCTAATAAATTCTTTCCCCCTCCTTAGGATGTATCTGTGCTAGTTTGGTCAAATTCCAGCCAACTTTTTCCTGCATTAACAAGACTCACTTTTGAGTATTTATAATGTAGTGACCTTGAAAATAAAGTCAAGGTCACCAAAATTTTAACACTTCTTTCTCCCATCTTTATAATGTATCTGTGCTAGTTTGGTCAAATTCCAGCCATTGGTTAAAGAGATAGTGTGCATACAAACTTTTTACTGCATTAAGAAAAAAATTAACAAAGAGCAATGACTCCAAGAGAATTAGCCCCTAAGCCCTTACTTTCTCTTATGTAGGTACACTTTACTGATACCAATGTGTCTGCAGAAACTGATGAATATCCATCCCTGCATTTTCAAGATATTAGGAAAAAACCAGCATCGCGGATGGACGAACACACACACTGACACATGCATGGATGGACGGACGTTATCATGAACAGACATTTAGGTGGCTAGGCATTCGCATAATGACTACATAAGTGGCAAAATCTCTTAAGCTGCAAGCCATGTAAGAGCAAATTTTTGCCACTTAAATGTCAAATCTACGGAATAAATCCCATATGCACTCGCAAATGACTACTAAAGTGGAAAAATGTCCAAATTTTTGGCCTCCTAAATGACAGTTCATAAGCATGGATGGACAGATGGACGGACAACATGAAAACAGTATACCCCGCCTACAAACAAAGTTTGCGGGGGTATAATGAACAGTTAAGACCTTAGCTAGCTGGCTTGGACCTTTGGTGCTATACAAATAGGTAAAACTAGGATCAGATGGCCAAATAACAGCTTAAATGACACAACTAAAGATAAGGCATTTTCTTTTTTCAACCAAAAAGTACTGATATTTTTCTTTTCTTCTCCGTGGAAACAGGTTAGTTTAAACAATAATTATTCATTCTAAGAAATAACAAGTACATGTTTATACGAACAAAAATGTGAGAGAGGATCTGAATGGAAGCCTTTTGGCTATCTAGTTCATTTCCTCGTAATATTTAGAAATATACAACAATTATCTTTTACAACATGGCAAAATTCTTATTGTTTAAACCAGTAAATGGAAGTATGAAACAAGAAAGGTTGTTTTGTTGAGAGAGAGAGAGAGAGAGAGAGAGAGAGAGAGAGAGAGAGTTCGTGTTTCCTTCATGCCCAGGTCCTAAGAGGTTCGCCCACAGCAACATGAACCATAAGACTGCCATCATTCTAACTACCCGGTAATTGTTTTTGTTGTTGTTATTATTGTTAAATCTGCCACCAATGTAGTTTACAAGCGTTATTCATATTTTTATTTTTATTATCACTGTTTGTTGTTATTGTTGTATGGTATTCTCTGTTAGACAATTAATCAAATTGTTTTGTTGCGAGAATATATAGCTGTACCTGTTTAAATATTAAATTGTTGTTTGCTACAATTTCGTTTGGTATGCCATTCAAAAGAACTGAAGCAGTCAATGGTTGCTGTAAAACAAAAATAATACTGTCGGATATGAGTACATCTTGCGCATGACAACAGAAAGTGAGAAGATTCTATCATACCACAGGAGCAATTTGGACTATCAACAAGATTTTTCCTACATAAATGCTGATTTAAGGAAGGAAAAATCTTGTTGATAGTCCAAATTGATCTGGAAACAGGTTGTGAGTACGCATTAGCAGCCCCAAGGCATTTCTAATGAGTACCTACATCCTATATTTTCGTGCAGAAATAAGAAAAATATTTGTCTTGATACTCCCATAGGTCAGCAGAACAGAGTGCAGGCTGTTTTTGGCAGCTGAAAATGCCATACTGATATACAAACCTGACCAAATCCTAGAGAATGATGACTAGTTGCCATCTTTTCCAGGTTGTCATGAACTGAGTGTCTTCCAATCCGGTTCCTTATCATCTTTGTGATGGTATTCTGTCTGTGAAGGGCTCTGTAAACAATTTAAACTTGAGATTTTCCAAACAGAAATCAACTTTGTGACACATGAGACCATTGTAGATTGAGCTCAGCCTTTACAGCTGTTGCACTGTTTCTGGACTTTTACCTTTTTATTAAAAACCATTAAATATTTTCCAAAAATTCTTTTTGTTCTTTTTCAACTAATTCCCCACATACTTCAATACATTTTTGCCATCTTTATAGGAGCTTTTGTATTCCCTCTGCAAAACATGAGACAGGCCCACTGCTGAGATACCGATCTACAGCTGAAATAAAAGCCGCCCTTGTCTCATGGTTGTTCCAAGCAAGCATTTTTTGCTCTAGAAACAAATAAAAGTCACAGGGGCAAGGTATGGGCTGTACGTAGGGTGGGAAAAAAATTGCCACTTGAAGGAGCTATTAAGTTCTACTGTAGATGAGGCAGTAATAGAGGGTGCATTATCCTGCAAAAGGACATTTTTCTGGGCTAGTCTAGGATGGAACTTTCAGTGTTTCTTTTGAGTTTTTTTCAAAATTACATCTGAATAGTATTTAACAGTCACAGTTGGACCTTTTGGCATGAAATGAACCAGTATCATTCCATGGAAATCCCAAAAAGCAATAAGCATAACCTTGCCAGCAGATGGAGGCAGCTTAAACTTCTTGGGAGGTGGGGAACTAGCTCATTTCCACTGCTCTGACTGAGCTTTTGTTTCAGGTTCAGCATAATGAACCCACATTTCATCCCAAGTGACAATAGATTTCATCATGTTTTGACAATAGTTTTCATCATTGTTAAAACACCTCAAATATTCTTTTGCTATGGTCACACTGGTTGCCTTTTGGTTTTCTGTCTGCTGTTTTGGCACCCACCTAGCACTAACCTCATTCATACCTAGCTTTTCATATAAAGTCTGATGTGCCAACACTTTACAGAAGCTAAATTGATTAACTACATCCTGCAATATCACTCTGCAATCTTTATTGACAAAAACCTCATCATTCGCCACCATTTCAGGGGTCATTGCTTTAGCTGGCTGCCCTGGCCTAGGCTTGTCCCTCAGTCTTGTCCTGTCCTCCCTAAACTGCGAAATCCAGCTATAAAAGGTTGAATGGGATAGGCAGGCTTTAGAAAAAACTTTTCTGCAACCTTTGAAAAATATGGCAAGGTTTTCTCCCTCTAAAAGCAGTTTTATTACAGATCTCTGTTCCACTAGCTTATAGTCAATGGAAGCGCTAACACCTACCTTGTTTAAAGGCTCCTTATTTTTCAAAAATAGACATTTATTCGCCAAGAGATGTTTAATGAATTGATATATGGTATTAATACAATCATAAAATGTGGCATCCGACAGCATTTCAGTTATTCGCTTGTTCTTGAAATGAAATGATTTTTTATCATATCTCTGAAGTAATGTTGCCAAAATTAATTCAGAGATACGATAAAAAATCATTTCATTTTCAATCCAGTTCAAAAGCGAGAGACAAACTGAAATTTTACAGGCTGTCAGATGCCACATTTATGACAGTATTAAAACTATATATCGAATTTATTAAACCTTTTTTTTTATAAAAATGTCTATTTTTGAGTGATATGGAGCCTTTAAATGCTCAAAAAAAAAAAAAAAAGTGTATACAAACCTCACTGAAAACAAACTGACTGATTTATAGATGATTAAATAAGTTTTTGCTCATGTATAATACTTGTAGGTAGTTACACATGGAGAGACAGGAGCATTTACAGCCATCCCTTGTACAATGACAATCTGATCATGATCTAGGGTGTTTGATTACAGAATGTTTAAGTTAGACACACGTCTAAGGTCAGACTGTACAGATGCGCAGGCTGATCTAGGTCTGCACAGGTTATATATGTCATAAGGCCAAAAAAAAAAGTTATTAGATTCTCAGACACTTTTTTCAAACAAGAGGACATTCCTGCCAAGTTATATTGAAATCGGTCCATTGGTTTCTGACAAGAAGATTTTAGTCAACAAGGGACACATTTCTGCCAAGTTATAATGAAACCTGTCCAGTGGTTTCTGACAAGAAGATTTTTAAAGTTTTCTATAAAGATATATAGGGATAATAAGCCCCGCCCCCTGGTGGCTACGTTTTTTGATGAATCATGACGACTTGACCAATCTTGGTAGAGGGTTACAAAAGAAACATTCCTGCAATTTTATATTGAAATCAGTCCAGTGGTTTCTGACAAGAAGATCATTAACTTTTTCTATATAGCTATATAGGGAAAATAAGCCCCGCCCCCTGGCGGCCATGTTTTTTGACAAATCCAAATGGCTCGAACAATCTTGGTAGAGGATCACCAAAGGAACATTTCTGCAAAATTATATTGAAATCAGTCCAGTGGTTTCTGACAAGAAGATTTTTAAAGTTTTCTATATAGATATATAGGGAAAATAAGCCCCGCCCCCTGGCGGCCATGTTTTTTGATGAATCATGATAACTTGAACAATCTTGGTTGAGGGTCAACAAGGGACACATTTCTGCCAAGTTATAATGAAACCTGTCCAGTGGTTTCTGACAAGAAGATTTTTAAAGTTTTCTATAAAGATATATAGGGATAATAAGCCCCGCCCCCTGGTGGCTACGTTTTTTGATGAATCATGACGACTTGACCAATCTTGGTAGAGGGTTACAAAAGAAACATTCCTACAATTTTATATTGAAATCAGTCCAGTGGTTTCTGACAAGAAGATCATTAACTTTTTCTATATAGCTATATAGGGAAAATAAGCCCCGCCCCCTGGCGGCCATGTTTTTTGACAAATCCAAATGGCTTTAACAATCTTGGTAGAGGATCACCAAAGGAACATTTCTGCAAAATTATATTGAAATCAGTCCAGTGGTTTCTGACAAGAAGATTTTTAGTTTGTTATGTTTAACTTGGATGTTCCTTTGCTTTTGTTCATTTTTTTTATTTTATCAATTATGTTAAACAACCCGACAGCCCTTCCCAACCTCAAAGCACAGTGTTTAAAACAATTTGAATATAAACATACTAATAATGGTTGATTTAAAAATACTTTCATATAATACACAAGGCCTTCAAAGTTTGCAAAAAAGAGTTGATGTTTTTGACTATCTTAAAGAGAAAAAAAAACATATATACTGTTTACAAGACACGCACTTCATAAAAGAAAATGAAGCAAATATAATTGATCAATGGGGTAACAGCAATTGTATTTTCAGTAATTATAAATCAAATGCTAGAGGTGTTGCAATACTGTTTGGAAAAGAATTAGACTACAAAATAAATAATAAATTAATAGACCAAAATGGAAATTACATAATTGTAGATATAACTGTTGTTAGCAGACGATTTACTTTAGTAAACTTATATGGACCAAGCACAGATGAACCAAATTTTTTCCAGAATATCTCAGACTCTATTGAAGATATGGGAAACAGTGATATCATTATCTGTGGTGACTATAACTGTGTTCTGGACCCTGACCTTGACTACTATAATTATAAATCAATTAATAATGTTAAAGCTCGTGACAAAGTACTAGAAATAATAAGCACAAAATATCTATTGGATCCATTTAGAGAGCAAAATCCAGAACAAAAAAAGTTTACCAGGAGGAAAAAAAATCCTTGTAAACAAGCTAGGTTAGATTTCCTTCTGATTTCTGAAAGCTTAATGCAATTTACTAAAAAATCATTGATTGAAACAAGCTATAGATCTGATCATTCAATAATAACTCTAGAACTCAATCTAACAGATTTTACTCATGGCAGGTCATACTGGAAGCATAACAATTCCTTGCTTAGTGACTCAGAGTATTTATCACGTATAAATAGAAAAATAGTACAGATCAAACAACAGTATGCATTGCCTGTCTATAACATGGAGAAAATAGAGACTTCCAAATAAAGAAATACAATTCACTATAAACGACCAGCTCTTCTTAGAAACATTATTAATGGAACTTCGAGGAGAATCAATATCCTATGCAAGTTATATAAATAAACAAAAAAATCATAGAGAGAAAGCTTTGATAAAAACTATTAATGACCTTGAAAATAGTGCAGATGAAAGAAACATACAGCAGATAGAAATTCTAAGAACTGAGCTTTATGAAATTAGAAATTATAAGATGAAAGGACACATGATTAGATCTAAAGCACAATGTATAGACCAAGGGGAAAAACCTACAAACTACTTCTGTGGTTTAGAAAAACATAATTTTGTTTCAAAAATAATAAGTAAAATTATAAAAGATGATGAAACAGTTATAACAGAACAATCAAAAATCTTGAAAGAAACAGAACTATATTATAAAAAACTGTATGAGAATAAAGATGATACTTTGGAAAATATCAGTTTAGGAGAATATATGAAAAATACAAAAATGACTAAACTTTCAGACCAAGAAGCACTTGACCTTGATGGACCATTAACCTTTAAAGAAATATCAAATTCGTTATATAATATGAAACACGGCAAAAGTCCAGGAATAAGTGGTTTCTCAGCAGAATTTTTCAAAGTATTCTGGAGGCAAATAGGTATCTTTGTACTCAGATCATTAAATTTAGGATATAAAAATGGGGAACTTTCTGTAAGTCAACGACAGGGTATTATAACTTGCATTCCAAAAGAAAATAAACCTAAGCAACATCTTAAAAATTGGAGACCTCTAACACTATTGGATTCTGTGTATAAGATTGCCTCTGGAGCAATAGCTAACAGATTAAAAAGTGTTCTACACAAAATAATTAACAAGGATCAAACTGGTTTTATAAAAGGAAGATATATTGGTGAAAATACCAGATTAATTTATGACATAATGAACTACACTGAACAAAACAATATTCCAGGTTTACTATTATTAATAGATTTTGAGAAGGCCTTTGATTCACTGTCATGGTCCTTTATTAATAAAGCGATGAAATATCTGAATTTTGGTGAGCCCTTGATGCACTGGATAGAAACGTTTTATAAGAACATTACGTCTGCAGTTACCCAGTGTGGACATTTGTCAGCATTTTTCAGAATTGGTCGTGGATGCCGTCAGGGAGATCCTCTCTCACCATATCTGTTTATAATATGTGCAGAGTTTCTTTCTTCTGTTATCAGACAAAATAAAAAAATTAAAGGCATTTTTGTTCAAGATACTGAATTTAAAATATCACAGTTTGCGGATGATACTTCCATATTTCTAGATGGCTTAAATGATTCACTCAATAATACTCTATATGAATTAGAAAGATTTGCTAAAATATCAGGCCTAAAGATAAATTTTGATAAAACTCAGGTAGTTTGGATCGGCTCCAAAAAATACAGTTCAGAAACAATTAAAACGAAATGGAAACTGTCATGGGGATGTCAAAGATTTAAAATATTGGGTATAAACTTTAACTTAGACCTAGATAAAATGGAAATGGAGAACTATGAGGTAAAATTACAACAACTTGAAAATATAGTAAAACATTGGGAAAAACGGTTGCTTACACCACTTGGCAAAATAACAATAATAAAAACATTTATGATTTCTAGCTTTAACCACTTATTTTTAATGCTTCCTAATCCAAGTCAAAATATCATTCAACAAATAAACAAAGTAATGTTCAGTTTCTTATGGAATAATAAGACAAGTAAAATTAAAGTGTCAACAGTGCAAAAACAATACTGTGATGGTGGATTAAATGATAAATTTGGATGCTTTTATACAAGCTTTAAAATCCACATGGATACGAAGACTACTAATTACAAATAACAAATGGCAGGTCTTCATAAAAACACATGTAGATATTGAAAAATTAACAAACTGTAACATGATATTTATAGAACAAACAATTGGGACCTTAAAAAACAAGTTTTGGAAAGATGTATTGCGATCTCTGATTAATATTAATAAGAAATCAATGGTGAGTGAGGCAGATATATTGAAAAGTCCAATATTTTATAATGATAACATAAAGATAGGAGGAACATATATCTTCTATAGAATGTGGTATAGAAAAGGTATAAAATATATTAATGATTTAATAAACGAAAATGGCAAATTTTACACTGAAACTGAGTTCTCAGCAATAACAGGGATAAAAACAAACTTTTTGCAATACAGTGGTTTGATAAAAGCAATAAAAATATATTTAAAAGATATGAATATAGAAATAACCCATAAGGAACAATTCCCTTTTATCCCATCCCACATTTCCACTCTATTACAACATCAGAAGGGAAGTAAAGCTATGTACAATATCCTAAATAAAAATGGTGACACACCTACTGGACAATGTTCTTGGAACAAAATTTTTAATATAACAAAAGAAGAGTGGAAAAGGATATACATGTTTCCATTTCATGTTACTAAATATACGGCACTTCAGTGGTATCAAGTTAGTATTAATCACAACATTTTAGTTACTAATAAATTGTTAAACCAAATGAAAATAAGAAATGATGCCCTCTGCACCCTTTGCCAGATAGGTAATGAAACAATTGTACATTTACTGTGGAATTGTTGTAAAACACAACAGTTCATTAATGACATAACCCATTGGTTAAATTCATATAACATACATTGTAATCTTACAGAAGAGTACTTCATTTTTGGTTTGCAAAGGGAGCATGGGGTAAATAAAATATTGCATTTTATCTTTTTATATGCAAAATACTATATTTATCTAGCTAGATGTAAAAATCAACAACTGAATATCAGAGTATTTAAAATGAAACTTCAAGTTATGTACAGAGTTCATAGACAGATTGCACTATCAAATCAAGAAGAAGAAACCTTCTTGGCAGATTGGAGCCCGTATATAGCATTAATTAATGATATTTTATAAATTGACTGTATTTATAGATACAAAAAAAAAAAAAAAAAAAAAAAAAAAAGAACTATGAAAAAGATAACAAAATAGAATATTAAAATGATAAAAGTACAAATCATTGTGCTTATACTAACTCCCTCTCCAAACTGAATACAGAGTAACTTTTTCCTGTGTATGTTTTACTCAACACGTATAAGGCTGTCGGTTTTTTTTTATAAAATGAAATCTGTAAGTGGATACTTTCTGTATATAGATCTTAGAAAATAATTTTAGAGACCTCAAGCACACCCCAGCCTCTTCGATTCATCAATGTCTACCTATGTTACAATAAAATTTACTTGGATATGCACAAAACAGCATAACCTACCGTACATAGAGTGTCAAGGAATGATGTTGAGGAGAGGTCTGGGCGAAGTGATTAAACTCTGAATACATCATAACATCATATTTTTGATAAGCCATCAAAACCCCAAGCTTTCAATGGATATACATGGGATAATAGTGCAGATCCAGATTAGACTGAAAGACCTGGGTCTGAACTGTTCTCTTCTTCTTCAAGTAACTACAGTTAATTTAAACATCCAGAATCTTGGGAGTTTTTTACAATGGTTTGCAGATAGTATGATAGTAGAGAAAAAGGTGTACTACCACATAATTCATAAACATAAAATAATTATTATATATATTCATGTTTTTGACAAACTCCAGACTGTCAGGGTGAAAGAGAACAAGAGGGTAGTACACATATTTGAAAGATGAAAGAAAGAAAATACTGGAGAACCTCTTTTAGATATGACCCGGGTCTGAAAGAGGAATTGTAACGGGGTTAAAAAAAAAAAAAAGAATAAAAAGTTACAGATTAAAAAAAAAAAAAAAAAAAAAGAAGATTTTTAAAGTTTTCTATATAGATATATAGGGAAAATAAGCCCCGCCCCCTGGCAGCCATGTTTTTTTGACGAATCCAAATGGCTTGAACAATCTTGGTAGAGGATCACCAAAGGAACATTTCTGCAAAATTATATTGAAATAGGTCCAGTGGTTTCTGACAAGAAGATTTTTAAAATTTTCTGTATAGATATATAGGGAAAATTAAACCCTGTCCCCTGGCGGCCATGTTTCTTGACGAATCCAAATGGCTTGAACAATCTTGGTAGAGTATCACCAAAGGAACATTTCTGCAAAATTATATTGAAATCGGTCCAGTGGTTTCTGACAAGAAGAATTTTAAAATTTTCTATATAAATATATAGGGAAAATAAGCCACGCCCCCTGGTGGCCATGTTTTTTTTTGACGACTCCAAATGGCTTGAACAAATTTGGCAGAGGATCGCCAAAGGAACATTTCTGCAAAATTATATTGAAATCGGTCCTGAGGACTCTGACAAGAAGTTTTTAGTTAAAAAATCTATTTTAAGCTCCTGTGACCTAGATATGCAATGGACCGGAACCATTTGAACAACTTTGAAAGAGGACCAACCAAGGATCATTACTATGAAGTTTGGTCAAAATCCAATTAGTGGTTTAGGAGGAGATGTTGTTTAAAGATTGTGGAATGACAGACAACGATGACGACAGATAGTGAGTGATCACAATAGCTCACCTTGAGCCTTCAGCTCAGGTGAGCTAAAAATAGATGCGAGTGGGTGGCTTTTAATTTTTACTTTTATTTTCCGGCTGGGTACATTCTTGGACATTTGGGTTTGTTTGGCTAAACAAAATGGCGCCCAGAAGTATCTAAAATTTATCTATCTGCAAGTTTATAAGTTTTAAAGTCTCAAACAACATTAAAGGATCGTAATTTACCGATTTTCTTTGCAAGCAAGTAAGAATGCCATATGTTTGTGGTCTAGACTGCAATTTGGTTAGAAATGATTCTCAGATAAGCAAGTAAAATCCAGTATCCCATATTTTCATGAGTTGGAAAAAACTAAAAAGAACTTACCACTGAAAAAAAATCACTACCGATTTTCTTTGCAAGCAAGTAAGAATGCCATATGTTTGTGGTCTAGACTGCAATTTGGTTAGAAATGATTCTCAGATAAGCGAGTAAAATCCAGTATCACATATTTTCGTGAGTTGGTAAAAAAAAAAAAGAACTTACCACTGAAAAAAAATCACATATGCGGGACCTTTTGGACAGATGAAGCTATATCTGAGAATCTAATGCTTTTTTTTTTTTGTCTAGGTTATTTTCTACTTAGAGAGGCTCATTTGATGAATGTCAAAGGCAGCTGAATCTGCACTATCTTGGTCATTGCATCCACAATTAACTGTTTAGATTCTCCCATCTTTAAGTCAGGTCTTGTCCAACAATTAAAAATAAAAGCACTGCAAGCTTAATACCCCACCACAGCAATTATTCGTTTATGTATTAAAGTTATTGCTGCAAAAATGTCTGGAAAGAAAATGACGGAGGGACAGATAGATAACAATCCTAAACCAGATCTTGATAATATCAATGGACAGATAACAATCCTAAACCAGATCTTGATAATATCAATGCATATAGCAAGTTTGGTTAAAAGACCTTGTTATTTACTCAAGTTATTGTCCGGAAATGAAAATATGGGCGTGCCTCAGGCAGATAACTCTGTAAAAATTTGATGAAATTTGCCCATTAGCAATTCCAAAACAGATCTCCTTAATGTCAATGCATACAGCAAGTTTGGTTAAAATCCCTTGTTATTTACTCAAGTTATCATCCGGAAATGAACATATGGGCGTGTCTTGGGCAGATAACTCCGTAAAAATTTGACGAAATTTGCCCACTGGCAATCCCAAACCAGACCTCTTTAATGTCAATGCAAATAGCAAGTCTGGTTAAAATCCCTTGTTATTTACTCGTTATCGTCCGGGAATGAAAATATGGGCATGTCTCAGGTAGATAACTCTGTAAAAATTTTACGAAATTTGCCCATTAGCAATCCCAAACCAGATATCCACAATATCAATGCACATACCAAGTTTGGTGAAAATCCATTGCGGTTTACTCAAGTTATCATCCAAAAACGAAAAACGAACGGACGGACGGATGTACAATGGACAGACACACGGACGTCAAACGTGAAACCATAATACCCTGCCACTATTGTGTGGCGGGGTATAAAAATCAAATATAAATTTGCAACAGTTTTGTTATGAACTCAAATATGGCCTAATTTCTAATCCATCTATGAAACAAATTTCTAAAGGATTAATGAATTGAGTAAATGTTTTTAGAATTTTCAAAATTAATGTTTATATAAAAATCAATACCTGTAATTATAAAAATGCCATTTAAATGAAGAAAAAAGATACTGTTAGTGCAATATTTGAAGCACAAGACATTTCCTGTTACATCTATTTCTAATATTTATTATACTCCAGTTAGATGAAACTTTTTCTAATCAAGCAAAAATGTTTCTTTGAGTGTTTATGAATACTAATAAAAACGTAAAATGATAATACCTCGCCATTATTGTGTCGCAGGCAGATAACTCTGTCAAAAACTGACTAAATTTGCCCATTAGCAATCCCAAACCAGATCTCCTTACTATCAATGCATGTACCGTTTGGTTAAAATCCCTTGACATTTACTCAAGTTATTGTCTGGAAACTGAAATATGAGCGTAGTCTCCAGGCTCCCTAGCAGGGTCTTTTGAAAATAAAGGTTTTTTTATAAAGGTTATTTATGGTCAAATATAGGTTTTCCGGCAAACTTTTCAATGAAATAAAGAGCAAAAACAGGTTAGTTTTCTCTCCGCATTTCCAGATTCCATGCTGTTAAAACCTACCATCACAGCCTACACTACCATGAGTTCAACAGCTCATGTTCTGTTTTCTTCACAACTGGATCATCTGCTGTCTCAGATTGCTGTTTTGTCAATGGCAGACATCAATAATTTACATGATAGCAAACTAAAATGATCCTCTTTTCAGAATGTGACACAGCACAACTAAATGGCTAAAAATAAAGGTTTTCTTAATAAAATACAGGTTTTTATAGGGTTTTCAGCTAAATTAAAGGTTTTAAAAGATTTCAAGTAAATTAAAGGGTTTTAAAGGTTCCCCTAGGGGGCATTGAATCTCAGGCAGATAACCATCAAAATTTGACAAAATTTGCCCATTAGCAATCCCAAGCCAGATCTCCACAATATCAATGCACATACCAATTTTGGTGAAAATCCATTGATGTTTACTCAAGTTATCATCCGGAAACGAAATACGAACAGACAGACGTACGACTGACTGACAGATGGACGGATGCACAGACAGACACACGGACGTTCAACATGAAACCATATTATCCCACAGTCTCTTATACACTGTAAATCCAATACATCCTGGTCCGTAATTTTGTGAAATCAAGTATATTGCGAACCAGACATGGATCCCAAATTTTCCATAAGCAAAAAAATTGAAAAACATATATAAAATGTCTGTTGTTTTATTTAACTTCAGAAAAATAATGTGTTCCTGTACTGATTTTTCGCGCCTATCCTGATGCTAAGTCGTGTTAGGCATTATGACAATCCAGAGTCAATCAGCACATATGTTGATTAAAATTGGCAAACAATAAATTATAATTGCCGTTATTGTTATAATCAGTGTAATTATTGAGTACATAGATCTACTTAATGCTGAATCAGTCAATAATGCCAACAAACTAATTCTGCTCAATGGGTAAAAACGGTCCTTTTCAAGACCAGCAAATACTTACAAGACAGTAGCTTTATGATGCATCTGTCCCACACATCCAGTTCTTAGAATAATGCCAACAGTTCTGCTCAATGGGTGAAAACGATCCTTTTCAAGACCAGCAAATATTTACAAGACAGTAGCCTTATGATGAATCTGTCCCACACATCCAGTTCTTAGTCCTACCATTTTACACTTCTCTAGCGAAGAATAATTTTAAAAGAAAACAAGAGGCCCATGAGCCATGGGTCGCTCACCTGAGTGACATAGCCACTGCAGATATGCAGATGTTATGCAACATTTTTCCAATCCTGTCATTGCAACTAATGAAAAGATCATCATTTAAGCAATTTTGAAGAAGAATATTATATATGGCATGACAGTCAATGGAGCGTGATCATTTAAACAAACTCTCAATCACATTTCAACAGTAGGATCAATGTGAAATTTGGTGGCAATTGCCTAAATGGTTCCTGAAGAAACATGATTTTATACATGTAAACAGCACAGTGGCAGGGAAATATAATAAACATGAACAAGATGGCAGCCATCTTGGATTTCCAATCAGAATGATTTTAGCTACTGTTGATCTACAAGTCACCTCAATACTTCCAATGAACTTTAAGTCAACTGCCTTTTCCGTTCAGGAGAAAAAGTTCAAAACAGACTTTCAAGATGGCCATGGCTTCCTACCAAGTTTCGAGTCAATTGGCCTTTCAGTTCAGAAGAAGAAGGGAAAAATAGATTTTCAAGATGGCGGACATGGCGGCCATCTTAGATTTCCGATCGGAAGGATTTTAGCTATTTTTGATCTATAAGTCACCCCGGTGCTTCATACCAAGTTTCAAGTCAATTGGCTTTCGGGTTTAGGCGAAGAAGGGAAAAATAGATTTTCAAGATGGCCACCACCTTGGATTTCTGATCGGAACAATTTTAGCTATTTTTATATCTACAAGTCATCCCGATGCTTTCTACCAATTTTCAAATCAACTGGCCCTTTGGTTCAGGAAAATATGCAAAAAAAAAGAGTTTCAAGATAGCCGCCATGACGGCAATCTTTGATTTCTGATCCAAACAATTTAAGCTATTTTAGATCTACAAGTCACCCGAATGCTTCCTACCAAGTTGAGTCAAATGGCCTTTCAGTTCAGGAGAAGAAAAATAGATTTGCAAGATGGCTGTCATGATGGCCATCTTGGATCTCTGATAGGAACGATTTTAGCTATTTTTGATCTGCAGGTCACCCTGATGATTCCTACCTAGTTTTAAGTTAATAAGACTTTCGGTTCAGGAGAAGAAATGAAAAATAGATTTTAAAGATGGCCGCCTTGGATTTCCAATCGGAACGATTTTTAGCCATTTTTAATCTATAAGTCATCCCGATGGTTCCTACCAAGTTTCAAGTCAATTGGCTTATGGGTTTAGGAGAAGAAGCGAAAAATAGATTTTCAAGATGGCCACCATAGCGACCATCTTAGATTTCCGATCAGCATGATTTTAGCTATTTTTGATCTACTACCAAGTTTGGAGTCAATAGGCCTTTTGGCTCAGGAGAAGAAGCGAAAAATAGATTTTCAAGATGGCGGCCATCTTGGATTTCCAATTGGAACGATTTTAGCTATTTTAGATCTACAAGTCACCCCAATGCTTCCTCCCAAGTTTCGAGTCAATTGGCAAATGGGTTCAGGAGAAGAAGCGAAAATAGATTTTCGAGATGGCCGCCATCTTGGATTTACAATCGGCATGATTTTAGCTATTTTTGATCTGCAAGTCACCCCAATGCTTCCTACCAGGTTTTGAGTCAACTGCCCTTTTGGTTCAGGACAAGGACAAAAAATAGATTTTCAAGATGGTGGCCATCTTGGTTTTCCGAATGGAATGATTTTTGCTATTTTTGATCTACAAGTCACCCTGATGCTTCCTAATAAGTTTCGAGTCAACTGGCTTTTGGGTTTAGGAGAATAAATGAAAAATAGATTTTCAAGATGGCCGCCATCTTGGATTTTCGATCGGCACTTTTTTAGCTATTTTTGATCTACAAGTCACTCCAATGCTTCCTACCAAGTTTTGAGTCAACTGCCCTTTAAGTTCAGGAGAAGGAGCGAAAAATAGATTTTCAAGATGGCGGCCATCTTGGATTTCTGATCGCAACGATTTTAACTATTTTTTATCTACAAGTCACCCTGATGCTTCCTAATAAGTTTCCAGTCAATTGGCTTTTGGGTTAAAGAGAAGAAGCAAAAAATAGATTTCCAAGATGGCCGCCATCTTGGATTTTCGATCGGCAGGAGTTTAGCTATTTTTGATCTACAAGTCACCCTGATGCTTCCTATCAAGTTTCGAGTCAACTGGCCTTTCGGTTCAGGAGAAGAAGCGAAAAATAGATTTTCAAGATGGCGGCCATCTTGGATTTCAGATTGGAATGATTTTAGCTATTTCTGATCTACAAGTCACCCTGATGCTTCCTCCTAAGTTTCAAATCAATTGGCTTTTGGGTTTAGGAGAAGAAGCGAAAAATATATTTTCAAGATGGCAGCCATCTACAAGTCACCCTGATACTTTCTACCAAGTATCAAGTCAATTGGCCCAGGGGTGTAGGAGGAGTAGGCTTTCAAAGCAATTGTTGATGCCGCACGACGGACAAGGGACATTGACTATCATGAGCACTTCGTGCTCAGGTGAGCTAAAAAAATGAACTTTGATAAATGATAGCTTTTGGGCCTGCAACACAAGTAAAGGGAAGCAACTCAAATTACCTAAGCACAACTTGGGCAATTTGAGTTGCTTTCCTTAGCTTTTCCAGGGGACCAGAGCATCCGAGATGGCGTCCTAAATTGTCAACCTGGCAATTTGTTGTTTTCAAGCGCAGTTTATGAGCACGTCTCGATTAAAATTACTTATTCCACTTAATGCCACATTGTATAAACTGCCACTGAGCAATTCTTATCCTATTTTAATTGGGAAATGTGGCTGATAGCTTGACTGAATGCCATTTATCAGACGTCTCAGCAAACTACCATAGCGACAAAACAAGCGCGTGTTATACATGCAGTTATACATGCATGGTACAAGACTTGACTTATATCACGAACCATTTATATTGAGATAGCAGACCTTCTACCCCTAAGACCGCGATATATTGAATCTACAGTGTATTTAACTGTGAAGTACTAGAAAGTGAGTTGAGTTTTTACACCTGTCAGATAGCCAGGCTGATCAGATTTATAATTTGCATATATTCATCAAACTCATTCTGTTCAATCCCATACAAAGTCAATTTACCCTACATAAGTGGATAGATATGCCTCCGCAAATAGTAACAAGAGGCCCATGGGCCACGGTTCGCTCACCTGAGTGACATAGCCACTGCAGACATGCAGATGTTATGCAACATTTTTCCAATCCTATCATCGCAACTAATGAAAATATCATCATTTGAGCAGTTCTTAGTTATGAAGAATATATGGGCCTGACAGTCAATGGAGCATGATCATTTGAATAAACTATCAATCACATTTCAACAGAAGGATCAATGTGAAATTTGGTGGAAATTGGCTAAGTGTGTGACGACACAGAAAGGGAACACCGAAGGGGACAGTTTCTTTTTTCTTACGTAGGGTACCTTTTCACCTACATAAGGCTATTTTCGCCTTAACCCTACGTAGCTAGTAAAACATCATGCGATGTTACCATAAATAACTTAAGTACACAGGTTGCCCGTGTAACACGCGTATAATCCACGTGGTGGCGTAATACCGGCCCTATATAAACTCCACCGTAAATGATTCCCGTAAGGGCGAAATTGTACACAGGAGTGTCATAGGACACCAATTCTCGGCTATATGGGATTCATTTCGGTGAGTGAATATTTATTACTTTTGATAATTTTAGTGTTAGTCATTGGTTTGTAGGTTTTATTTGCAAGGTCTGAACGGCCAGAAATGAATTACTGTCTGATTTAAAACCTGCGAATTGTTGATTACACTGTCTATATAACAGACGCAGGGTAATACGGTTCTGCATTTTATTGTTTAGATTTGTTCACATATACTTGACCAGTTGCGCAAAAATGTTACAGGCTGGTGCGGTTTTTCCCAGCGCAGGAGGTGTATTAGAAAGGTGCTGAGCAGGCTGAGCAGTATAATCAGTCTTATCTGGGTCTTTCCTATCAAGCGCAAATTCAGTCTAGTCGGTGTCTTCATTTTGCGGGAATGATGTGGCTATAAAGGACGCTGATCAGACTGCAGTATATTCAGTCTGATCGGTTCTTTATGGCAGACGCAAAATATAGGGGGACTTGTGAACAGAGCAGAGCCGGACTTACCGATGAGCACATACGAGCATCGCGATTATCATCAAATTCGCGACATGAAGGCATAGACGCATGACAGACATGCATATATGTAATTTATGCCCTCTTCGCAAAAGACGGCACGGAATATGGGCAAATAGACGCTTAGAGGACCAAGCCTGCCCAGTGTACGTGCAGTCTAAAATAACCTTTATTGTTAAATTTTAAAAACAGAAAAATTGCAAGCATTCGCGGTTACATAGGACTGGGCAATATAATTTAGTAAAGTTAAAATCATTAATTTGTAAATATTTTTTCATCTGCTCAAATTTTTTGCCCTGATGCGGCAGACGAAAAATATACCGTAAAGCTGTATGTATTATATTATATGTTAGGGGTTGACATTTATTAGTGAATGACATTTGAGTCGACAATACAAATGTCGGGTCCCAAATACTAGAAGGTTGAAATGTCATAATAATGGGTTGACAATCGAAATGTCAGTTTAGCCAAGGGCATTTGATGTGTCATGACCCTGATGTGAAATGTCCTGATTGCAGGTAGCGCGGATAAAATGTCTTTGCTCTGGTTGCTATCTGTGTGCATTTCAAATGTCTTGTCCCTAATTTTATTTATCACTGTTATGTAATAATATGGAGTTTTGCATATGACGTCGAGGAGTGACGCTGCTGAGAGTTGGTAATAAATAGTTGTCGACTGCGCCGACGTCGACAATTGGATTGAAGCAGCGGATGAATCACCGCGACGTCGATAATAGACGTCGTTGATTCAGCTGCGACGCCAATGACGTCACACCATCCGGTGACGTATAGCGTCATTGTTAATTGAATATATATGTAGTCATACGGCAAGCTTCATCATATGGTGGTGTAATTCTATCTAGGCCGGCCTGGGTGGCTCAATTGGATGCGCCATCCGACTGGAGACCAGGAGGTCGCGGGTTCAACCCCCGCCGAGGTCGGCAACATTCTTTCGTGGAGATTGATCATGAAATATTTTCTACGGTCATTCTCTCCCTTCCGCTGATTCAAGAAGGGCAGTTGTCAGTTTCTGGCGAAAGAATGTGCACAATACTGGTTAACCGCTTAGAGGACTAAACCTGCCCAGTAACGTGTGGTTAGGAAAACTGACCGCGCTCGACATGACCCCATTGGGTTGACTGGGCCGTAAAACCTCAACACAAACAAAACAAAAATTCTATCTAGTGATTGTTAATTCTATCTAGTAATTGTTATGTTCTTTCTTTTTATTGTAGCCCTTCATTCACCTTACTTCATACAGGCCCTTAGAGCCTGTACAACAAAGATGTGTTATTAGCCGACGCCCATAGAGGCGAGGTTCACCTATGGTGAAATTTATGGTCGCAAAGGCGCCAGTTCACCTAGAAATTTCTGTCAACTAAGAATATGAAGAATATGAAATATAATTAATATAAACAGGATCCTTAAAGGAAATAACTAGTATGTTATAAAGTGTATAAGTAAAGGGCCCGTATTAACATATAAAGAATTCGGAAGATAACCCAGCATATTCTCTTCGCATCGGCCCAGGGTTCAGCACACTTGGGTGGAGTCGTATTGATAGTGTTAAACAATTTGGCTAACCTACCAAGTTAGTCAAATTGTAAAACGTATCAGTTACCGCCCGTGTTGGACTACCGTAGCCGACGCGAAGAGTATAGCTAGGGTATGTCAAGACTGTTATTTTTTTTTGTGTGTGTGTGTGTGTAATAGTTAATTAGTGTCATTTCATGTTATTATATGTTGTATATATATATGTAAGAAAAAAGTTATAAAATCTAACGTTGTTAGAGTTTCTGTGTAGTAGTACGTATAGGCAAAGCCCAAACCAGAGTCTCATTAAATAGGAAATCACCATCGGTACCGTCCTGACCGCCCTAGGGCGTAACAAAGTGGTTTCTGAAGAATCATGATTTTATACATGTAAACAGCACAGTGGCAGGGAAATATTATAAATATAAACCAGATGATGGCCATTTTAGATTTCCAATCAGAACAATTTTAACTACTGTTGATCTACAAGTCACTTTGATACTTTCAATATAAATGTATATGGCCCACACAAACAGGGAAGCAAATTTGACCTTGGAGGCAAAAAAAGGTCAAATGTCAACATAGAACCATCATTTGAGCAATTTTGGTAGATCTCCTGTCCCCCGTAATTGGTGCAAAGATTAGCACCCAGGGCTTATTTGGTTATGGAGAAGAAGATTTTTAAAGGTTTTTACCAAATATGGGCATGGCAGCCATTTTGATCAATGGACCATACCCATTTTAGCCATCTTTCATTCTCCTGCCCACGGAGGCATCGCAAAATTTGAGCAACACTGGCCCGGAGGCTTCAGAGGAAAAGCCATTTGAAATTATCAACATTTTTTCCATACAAATGTATGGGGCCCATACAAATGCATACAGAAGCAAACTTGACCTCGCCGTAAAAAGGTTAAATGTCAATGTATGACAATTATTTTAGCAACTTTGGTAGACCACCCGTTCCAGATGATACATGCAAAGATTAAGCCACAAGCCATCCTCAGTTTTGGAGAATAAGATTTTTAAATATTTTTTCCCATGCAGATGCATAAGGAAGCAAACTTGACCTTGCCGTAAAAAGGTCAAATGTCAATGTATGACCATTATTTTAGCAACTTTGGTAGACCCCCTGTCCCCGATGATTTATGCAAACATTCAGCCCCAAAACATCCTCGGTTCTAGAGAAGAAGATTTATAAAGGTTTTTACCATATATGGGCATGGCGCCCATCTTGGTCAACGAACCGTGACCATTTTAGCAATCTTTTGTTCCCCCTACCTAAGGAGGCTCCATATCAAATTTGAGCAAAATTGGCCCAGAGGCTCCAGAGGAGAAGTTGTTTGAAATTCTGAACATTTTTCCCATACAAATGCATAAGGAAGCAAAACTGACCTTAACGTAAAAAGGTCAAATGTCAATGTAGGACCATTATTTTAGCAATTTTGGTAGCCCTTCTGTTCCCGAAGATATATGCAAAGATTCAGCCAAAAGGCATGCTCGGTTTTGGAGAAGAAGATTTTTAAAGGTTTTTCCCATACAAATGCATAGGGAAGCAAACTTGACCTTGACGTAAAAAGGTCAAACGTCAACGTACGATAATTTTTTTAGCAATGTTGGTAGACCTCCCGTCCCCAATGATTTCTGCAAAAGTTCAGCCCCAAGGCATTCTCAGTTCTGGAGGAGAAGATTTTTAAAGGTTTTTACCATATATGGGCGTGGCGGCCATCTTGGTCAACAGACCGCAACCATTTTAGTAATTTTTTGTTCCCCCACCCTAAGGAGGCTCCGTATGAAATTTGAGCAAAATTGGCCCAGAGGCTCCAGAGGAGGTTTGAAATTCTGAACATTTTTCCCATACAAATGCATAAGGACGCAAAATTGACCGTACCGTAAAAAGGCAAAGATTCAATCATAAGGCATGCTCGGTTTTGGAGAAGAAGATTTTTAAAGGTTTTTCCCATACAAATGCATAGGGAAGCAAACTTGACCTTGACGTAAAAAGGTCAAACGTCAACGTACGACAATTCTTTTAGCAATTTTGGTAAACCTCCCGTCCCCGATGATTCCTGCAAAAGTTCAGCCCCAAGGCGTTCTCAGTTCTGGAGGAGAAGATCTTTAAAGGTTTTTACCATATATAAGTGTGGCGGCCATCTTGGTCAACGGACCGCGACTATTTTAGCAATTTTCCGTTCCCCCACCCTAAGGAGGCTCCATATGAAATTTGAGCAAAATTGGCTCAGCGGTTTCAGAGGAGAAGTCATTTGAAAATGTTAACGGACGGACGCACGGACGGACGGACGCACGGACGGACGACGGGCGAAAAGTGATCACAATAGCTCATCCTGAGCAGAGCTCAGGTGAGCTAAAAACATGCATCAGTTGTCAAAGAACATAGCATCTGATCAGGGCCTATTCTGTTTACTATTTGCCTAGCTATTTTGAACAAGCATCAAGAGGAAGTAAATTGGGCTTGTTAAAATCTTAGAACAAACTTACACTTATAAAAGGAATTAAAATGTTGAAACATTTAAATACAGTACTTGTGAAGAACATTTGATGGTGCTTTCTTCAGCAGAAGATCCTGTCCAGAGCTGGACATGGCAAACAGTCTAGCTTTATCAAGAAACTCCAGCATTTTCATTCTCTTTTTTGGTACAGGTTGTAACATGGCCCAGTCTTTCACATTTCTTCCGTGGTTGTCATGTAGTCTTAGGTCTCCTCCAGCATTGAGCAGTTTTATCAGAATCTTCACATTGCCAGAATATCCAGTAACAATTACTGGAGTTAAGCCAGAGTTACTCTTCCTGAAAAAAACAAAACAAAAAAAAAAAAAAAAACAGCATTTAAAGGGTATGGAAACAATTTCAGTGGAAGGTAGCTCTGTCAAAATTGTTTTGTCTTCTTTCTGAAATGGGCAGTAAATTCTCTCCATTTGGAGACAGAAGGGGCATGGTGTGCAAGAATGCAAACAGAAAGTCTTAACACTAGTCATGATGAATAAATGCCACTTTTAATTTTCAGCCGATCAGATTACTTAATCCAAGTTGTTGATGCAAATTCACATTTTAAATGACAAACAGTGCAGATCCAAATCAATTGGCTTCTTCAGAAGCTGATCTGGATCTACACTGTTTGCAAAAGCTGGGTATATGGGTTCAGCAGGACTAGGGTTAAAAGCTGTCTTCCCTGTAAAAAATCTACCAAGTATAACAAATCCCTTAAATTCGGTGGATATAATTTCTTAGTGGAAAGGATTTGCCCCCCTTCCCACATAAAGACCCTCCTGGTAGAAAAGGATCTGCTTCACTGATAATGGGAAACCTTTCCTTTAATGCAATATTGTGACCTAAGTAGTCCCTGTTATAAGCTCATCACTCCAACTCAAATGGGAAGAAGCGCAACTCAATTTCGGTTATGGTAAATGTTCTAAAATTTTGAAAACTTATTCCATAATTTTTTTGCTTAAATTTTGCTTTTTATGTACTTGTCTCTTAAAATGCTTAGTGGAATGGCGAACAGTAAAGACCCTGATCAGACTGCCACTTCAGTAGCAATCTGATCTGGGTCTGCACTTGCATAGGGCATTTTGTCAGAAACTTGGTGTTGGAAATTTTAGGACATTTACCACATTTTTTGACGAAAATACTTCTAAAATATTGGGAAATACGCCATCAGATGGCCTAAGATTGAAGAAGAAATTCAAAGTAGTCAAGAACTAATCAAAGCGTCAACGGGGCAGAAAAATTTGAATACATGATAATACTATAAACAAAATATCACAAAATGTGGAATGTGTATATAAAAGCAAGAACAAAGACAACATAGCCCTGAAGCGCCTTCCCCAACCAAGACAATGATTTATCACATGATTACTAACTCCACCAAATGTATACTTCAGCAGGCACTTGACATAACTACTTATTATTCATGCGGTATAGAAAATATATAGACAGGGAATCCAATACTTAAAAAAAGAAAAATACGGGCATATCTCAGGCAGACAACTCTATCAAAATTTGATGAAACTTGCCCATTTGCAATCCCAAATCAGATCTCCAAAATCTCAATGCACATATCAAGTTTGGCGAAAATCCATTAATATTTACAAGTTATCATCCAGAAACAAAAATACGAACGAACACGACAGACAGACAGATGGACAAGGGGCCTCTAATCTTTCCCAGAACCTATCTCCAACAACCAATTAGAACTCTTACGAGACACACATGTGCAGATTTTTAATAGAGAACTGTTCGCTTAGCACACTTTCTCAAGGACAATAGTGGCAAAGAATATGACCCCTATAACATTTCATCAGGATGAAGTAAGGGGCCTCTAATTTTTCCCAGAACCTATCTCTAACAACTGCTTAGAACTCTTACGAGACACACAGATTTTTAACAGAGGATAGTCCACATAGTACACTTTCTCAAGGACAATAATGGCAGAGAATATATAATAAATTCTCGAACACTTTCAACACTTTCAACTTACAGAACAGACACGAGTACATGGCAGAAATGGCTATGTTCAATGTTCAAAGGGCAATGACTCCAACAGTAGGCAAACCAGAGTTACAACTAGAGCTGTTTTTAACGAAAAAACATATGTCTCCCCACAGCTGCCACTCACAGACAGAAAGTTTATCCATACTAATTGTTCATCATCACTGCTTTATATTTCTATAAAGTTTCATGAAAATGGTTTTCAAGCTATAGAGCGAATATGAAATTTACATTGTCGAATTTCAAAGGAGGATAACTCCAAAAACGTATAGACAAGAGTTACTGTTCTTGTGTCCTGCACGTCTTCTGATGATGCTTTATATTTCTATGAAGTTTCATGAAAATAGTTCGAGATATAGAGCGGACACAAAATTACAATTGTCAAATTTCAAATGAAGAATAACTCCAAAAATGTATAGATAAGAGTAACAGTTCATGTGTTCTGCACATTGTCGGATGATGCTTTATATCTCTACAAAGTTTCATGAACATATCTTGCATGGTTTTCAAGTTATAGAGAGTAACGGTTCTTGTGTTCTGCACATCATCTGATGATGCTTTACATGTCTATGAAGTTTCATGAAAATATCTTAAATGGTTTTCAAGTTGTAGAGGGGACACAAAATTACGATTGTCAAATTTCACAGGGGAATAACTCCAAAAATGTACTGACAAGAGTTATGGTTCTTGTGCTCTGCACATTGTCTGATGATGCTTTATATTTCTATGAAGTTTCATATAGAACAAGAGTTACAGTTCTCGTTTTCTGCATGTTGTCTGATGATGCTCTATATTTGCATGAAAATATCTTGAATGGTTTTCGAGTTAAAGAGCAGACACAAAATTACCATTGTCAAATTTCAAAGGGGAATGACTCCAAAACAATATAGGCAAGAGTTAAGATTCTTGTGTTCTGTACATTGTCTGATGATGCTCAATATTTCTATAAAGTTTCATGAAAATATCTTGAACGTTTTTCAAGTTATGGAATAACTCTAAAACTGTATAAACAAGAGTTACGGTTCTTGTGTTCTGCACATTGCCTGATGATGCTTTATATTTGTATGAAGTTTGGTGACATTATCTTGAACAGTTTTCAAGTTATAGAGCGGACACAACTGCATGAAAGACAGTCAGACGGACAGACATCAGAGGCAAAAACAGTATGTCTCCCCCATATGAAGGGGAGACATAATTCATGTGTTCTGCAAGTGGTCTTATAGTGCTTTACATTTGTGTAAACTCTCTTGAAAATATCTTGGATGGTATCAGAGTTATGGAGCGGACACAAATGATGGAAGTGCTGACGGACGGCACTCAAAATTTCGGAGGGTAAATCATAATACCCTCACCATTTTTTGTGGCGGGGCATAAAAAGGAACACAATATACAACATTTTATAATTGTAATATATAATAAAATAAAATTACCTGAATCATGTTATACATAGCATTGCTAACAGAAATGCAGTTCTAAAGGTCACGGTGACCTTGACCATGACCTTTGCCCTCAGGGTCATCTAGCCCCAAGCATTGCCAAGTTATCAAGCTTCTTAGTACTTCAGGTCCTGGTGACCTTGACCTTTGCCCTCAGTATCATCTGGTGAGGACCATATCCCTACTAAGTTTGAGGGTCATACTAACCATAAGCATTGCAGAATTATAAGCTTTTTGATACTACAGGTCACAGTGACCTTGACTGACAAAGGTCATCTACTCTTCAGGTCCATCCTCCCTATTAGTTTGATAGTCCTAGGCTTAATCATTGCTAATGGCTTTTTGCTCTATGTAAAACAACCCCTTGTCAGAGGACCTCTGGGCAATGCTACACACCCCTGGTCTATAATTTGAACAATCTTGGCAGAGGTCTACTAGGTGAAGCTATGTACCAAATATCAAAAGTCCAGGCCTTCTGGTTTCAGATAAGAAGATTTTTGGAGGTTTTCTCTGTATAAGTCTATGTAAAACATGTTGGCCCCAGGGCCGGGCCATTTTTGGCGCCAGGACAATAACTTGGTAGAGGTGCACTAAATGAAACAAGGTATCAAATATTGTGAAAGCAGACCTTGGACCCCTAGTACTGCAATATGTTGGAACTACAGTGCATATAGGAATCTAGAACCAATAAAACAACTTATATACAAGCATCATTAGTAATGTACTCACTCATTGGGATTGGCCCCTGCTGACAGGAGATAGTCAACAACTCCTTCATTATTTGCATGGCAAGCACAGAACAGAGGTGACTGGCCTTCATCATTAGGATAATCAACATTAATGCCTAAAACATTCAAATAACAGTCTAAGAATATTGAATTTTAGTTAACAAGGTCAGCAGAACTCTATGTCTATGTTTTTTTTACCAAGTATAAATATTCTTTTCTCTATAAAAATATACGCAGCAGGTACTCATTAAAAGCGTCTTGATAAGGCACTTCTATTATGAGTACCCATAAAATACAAATTCTCTATTACATAGGTCATCAGATTTTTCCTGTAACTTTTTCTGTCCCAAAATAACCATTCGCAGTTTTAAATCCCATATATGAACAGGAATAAACCCCTATGAAATGTTAGAAATAAACATCCAGTACAAGCATGTTGGTTTATGTGAAATCATAGAAACTCTCTTGGTCAGCTGCTAATGACAGTAAAACATGAAGAAATCCCTCACCAGCAACCCTCATATGAATTTTCTAAAATCTCGGAATGGGCTCAGTGATCACGAAGGACCAGAAAATATAAACTATTGTAAGCTACCTCTGCTTACACGACTTCAGGATGCCGATGACAACTGACACACAACAAAAATAATAAAGACAATTTCTTGTGCTCCTAATTTAATTACTCGCTGTTGTCCCCTGCATAGGGCCTACAGCACCGAGCACTCTGCTTATCAATTGTTACATATAAATACAAGTAGCGCTCAACTAGACCAAGTGCCAAGTAGGGCTTATAAATTCGGGAGCACGATTCTCTGCCTAAGCACCAAAGCACTGGAAAAATGGTGGGCGGGGCACCTCTGGAAAAAGTTAAGTCGAATAGTCAAAAACAGACTTACACTTTACTAACATGATGTGGAACTTAGAATTCCTCAAGATGGTAATCAGCAGTAAAATTCAGAATCCCGCCGACAGGTTAACGGTCTGGAGTCGTGACAGGGACACAGTCGTGCCCCTGAACTGAGTCTGGCAGATGACAAAATGAGACTGTTTCTGAGGCTGCAAAACGCTGTTGTGATCCCGTATTTATAGCTTCTGGTCAAGCATCACATGATCACAACTAACCAATCTGAGCACCAGATTCCAGTCTGGAATTCCGTTCAGCCAATCAGATTCCGGAATGGATACCCTGTTCAGTCTGGAAATGCCCAACATGCGAAATGTCAAATTCAGGAATTCAGGTCTCTGCAAATAATTCCATAATTCCCTAAAGAAAAATGTCATGCGATGTTTGGCCCACTTAAATATATATGACTAACACATTGAAGCAAAACTTCATAAAGAATGCTTTCTAGTAATGAAATAATTTGAGTGAGAAATGTCAAATCGAGCAGACTTGGGACAAGCCTACAGACGACGTTTGTGACGTGTACAAATAAAAATAGTTTCTATTCTCTTAAAAATAAACATCTAAAGTGACAGTTAAGGTGAATTTCCAGTAAGGATTACCTTTAAAGTTTCTGTTACACTGGTTTTTAATATTATGTAGTAAGTTCCTTGGAATCATTTCTGTAAAATCAATACTTGTATAGGGGAATCCCCTTTCAAGATGACAGCAACATACAACTTCAGAAACTTATCAAACAGTTTCAGAACGATTTCCAAGTCTATATTTACGTAGACACAATTTCTAATCTGGCGTCTCACTGTCCCTGATAGGTAAATATGACATTGAATCAGAAAAGTAGGTCTTCCTATATGGAATTTGTTCACAGTTCACAGTTCCAAGGCTTCTCTCTTGTGAGAAGCTGATTCCTCAGAGAATGTAAACACCACTTTTATTACTTATAAGAAAAATTAAAAATACTTCTAGCCATCTTAAGAACTGATACTTTGTTATTTGTAATGAGTGACAGGAAATGTCGGCCCAGGCAGATATTTTAAACTAAGTTGAACAGTTTTAAAGAGGTTGGACTATGTGACATGCATACATCCCAGGCAGGCAGGTTACACTATACTACTGTGAATTAATCCTTGTCATGCCGAATATATTATGATGCCATGCCCACTTCCAATTTTCAGCCAATCAGATTACTTGACCCAGATTGTTGATATAAATTCACATACTTAATGACAAACAGTGCAGATTCAGATCAGTTGGCGTCTTCAGAAGCAAACTGATCTTGACCTACACTATTTTCAAAGACAGGGTATATCCGGGTTCAGCAGGACAAGGGTTAAATTAAGGGGGGACATTTTATGACCACCACACAGCACAAATACCAGCTGTAGTAAAGATGACAGACTGTAAAATGAATGACCTTGAGAGCAAAGAACACTTTAACAAAATTGTAAACAGCTGAAGTTATGAATTTTTCTGGACCAGACTAGCTAGTTTCGGCCAACAAGGTCTCATTAGTGACCCTAATATTAATATTCGACAAGAGGACCATGATGAACCTATATCGCTCACCTGACCAAACAGATTTGCATATTTACTGTTGAAGATTCAGCCAAGTTCACTGCTCTAGGATTTTTGTATAAACTTTATAGCACTAACCACCCCCACCCTCCTCCACCACACCCCTGGCCATGTTTTTTTTACAAATCATGACGACCTGAACTGAATCTTAAAAGAGGGTCACCAAAGGAACATTTCTGCCAAGTTATATTGAAATTGGTCCAGTGGTTTAAAAAGTTTTATAAAGCTATAAAGCCCTACGCCCTAACGGCCTTGTTTTTTGATGAATCATGACAGCTTGAACAAACTTGGTAGAGGGTCACCAAAGGAACATTCCTACCAAGTTATATTGAAATCTGTTCAGTGGTTTCTGACAAGAAGATTTTTAAAGTTTTCTATTTAGATATATAGGGAAAACAAGCCCCACCCCATGGCAGCCATGTTTTTTGACGAATCATGATTGCTTGTACAATCTTGATAGAAGTTCACCAAAGCAACATTCCAGCCAAGTAATATTGAAATCAGTCATGGGGTATGTGACAAGAAGAATTTTAAAATTTTCTATGCAGATATATATGAAAAATAAGCCCCACCCCACTGTGGGCCATGGTTTTTGACGTATCATGAAGGCTTGAACAATCTCGGTAGAAGGTCACCAAAGCAACATTCCTGCCAAGTTACATTGAACTCGGTCCAACTGTTTCTTACGAGAAGATTTTTAAAGTTTTCTATATAGATATATAGGGAAAATAAGCCCCGCCCCCTAGCGGCCATGATTTTTGATGAATCATGACGGCCTGAACAATCTTTGTAGAGGATCACCAAAGAAACATTCCTGCCAAGTTGTATTGAAATCGGTCCATTGGTTTCTGAAAAGAAAATCTTTAAAGTTTTATATATAGATATATAGGGAAAATAAGCCCTGTCCCAGGCAGCCATGTTTTTAGACGAATCATGATTACTTAAACAATCTTAGTAGAGGGTCAGCAAGGAAAAATTTCTGCAGTTATAATGAAATCGGTTCAGTGGTCTCTAACAAGAAGAGTTTTAAAGTTTTCTATATAGAAATATAAGGAAAATTAGCCCCGACTCCTGGCGGCCATGTTTTTTGACGAATCGTGACGGCTTGAACAATCTTGATAGAGGGTTACATAAGAAACATTCCTGCAAAGTTACATTGAAATCGGTCAAGTGCTTTCTGAAAAGACTATTAAAATTTTCTATATAGATAAATTATATAGGAAAATAAGCCCCGCCCCTAGCGGCCATGTTTTTTGACAAATCATAACGGCTTGAACAATCTTGGTAAAGGGTCACCAAGGAAACATTTCTGCGAAGTTATATTGAAATCAGTCCTGTGGTTTCTGACGACAAGATTTTTTCAAGTTTTCTATATAGAATTATATCGAAAATAAGCCCCACACCCCCTAGCGGCCATATTTTTTGACAAATCATGTCGGCTTGAACAATCTTGATAGAGGGTCACTAAGGAAACATTTCTGCCAAGTTATATTGAAATCGGTCCAGTCGTTTATGACAAGAAGATTTTTAAAGTTTTCTATATAGATATATAGGGAAAATTAACCCCGCCCCCTAGCGGCCATGTTTTTTAACGAATCATGGCGGCTTGAACAATCTTGCAACAGGATTACCAAAGGAACATTTCTGCAAAATCATATGGAAATCTGTCCAGTGGTTTCTGACAAGAAGATTTTTAAAGTTTTCCATAAAGATATATATGGAAAATAAGCCCCGCCCCCCTGGCGGCCATGTTTTTTGACAAATCCAAATGGCTTGAACAATCTTGCAACAGGATCACCAAAGGAACATTTCTGCAAAATCATATGGAAATCGGTCCAGTGGTTTCTGACTAGAAGATTTTTAAAGTTTTCTATACAGATATACAGTGAAAATAAGCCCCGCCCCCTGGCGACCATGTTTTTTGACAAATCCAAATGGCTTGAACAATCTTGGTACAGGATCACCAAAGGAACATTTCTGCAAAATTATATGGAAATTGGTCCAGTGGTTTCGGACAAGAAGATTTTTAAAGTTTTCTATATACATGTAGATATATAGGGAAAATAAGCCCCGCCCCCTGGTGGCCATGTTTTTGACGAATCCAAATGGCTTGAACAATCTTGGTAGAGGATCACTAAAGGAACATTTTTGCAAAATTATATTGAAATCGGTCCAGTGGTTTCGGACAAGAAGATTTTTAAAAGTTTTCTATATAGATTATATAGGGAAAATAAGCCCTGCCCCCTGGCGGCCATGTTTTTTGACGAATCCAAATGTCTTGAACAATCTTGGTACAGGATCACCAAAGGAACATTTCTGCAAAATTATATAGAAATTGGTCCAGTGGTTTCGGACAAGAAGATTTTTTAAAGTTTTCTATATAGATATATAGGGAAAATAAGCCCCGCCCCCTGGTGGCCATGTTTTTTGACAAATCCAAATGGTTTGAACAATCTTGGTAGAGGATTACCAAAGGAACATTTCCGCAAAATTATATTGAAATCGGTCCAGTGGTTTCGGACAAGAAGATTTTTAAAAAGTTTTCTATATAGATTATATAGGGAAAATAAGCCCTGCCCCCTGGCGGCCATGTTTTTTGACGAATCCAAATGTCTTGAACAATCTTGGTACAGGATCACCAAAGGAACATTTCTGCAAAATTATATTGAAATCGGTCCAGTGGTTTCGGACAAGAAGATTTTTAAAGTTTTCTATATAGATATATAGGGAAAATAAGCCCCGCCCCCTGGTGGCCATGTTTTTTGACGAATCCAAATGGTTTGAACAATCTTGGTAGAGGATCACCAAAAGAACATTTCTGCAAAATTATATTGAAATCTGTCCAGTGGTTTCTGACAAGAAGATTTTTAAAGTTTTCTATGCAGATATATAGGGAAAATAAGCCCCGCCCCCTGGCGGCCATGTTTTTTGACGAATCCGAATGGCTTGAACAATCTTGGTAGAGGATCACCAAAGGAACATTTCTGCAAAATTATATTGAAATCGGTCCAGTGGTTTCTGACAAGAAGATTTTTTAAGTTTTTAGTTAAAAAATCTATTTTTAGCTCCTGTGACCTAGATATGCAATGGACCGGAACCATTTGAACAACTTTGAAAGAGGACCAACCAAGGATCATTCCTGTGAAGTTTGGTCAAAATCCAATCAGTGGTTTAGGAGGAGATGTTGTTTAAAGATTGTGGACGGACGGATGGACGGACGGACATACGGACGACGACGATGACGGACGGTGAGTGATCACAAAAGCTCACCTTGAGCTTTCAGCTCAGGTGAGCTAAAAATCTCAGAATGGACTCAGTGCTCACAGGACCAAAAAACGTAAATTACACCATAGTGAAGCAAAATTTGTCTCCACAAAATGTTAAAATCTCTGTACATTGTACCTGTAAAAGGGACCAATATACAAAAATTTCATTTGTACGGGGAGTGGGGACATAGGGAAAATCCTAGCTAATGAATAGGCTGATCAGAGTCTTTGCTGGGGACATGTCATATGGAACATTTTTTTCATATTATGGCTCCTCTTGCATCGCATGAAAGAATCACAGACACTGCATGATACCCTGCCACTGCAGAGTAACAAAACGTGAAGATGGCTGCAAGGGTTTGATGTGTAAAAACTTGACCAAAAAATAGCCATCAGAAGAGATGACAAATCCCCCGACCAAACCCCCATTTCTAAATTTGGTGTATACTTCAATCAGATATCATGGAAATATTGAAATAAAGCAAAGTAAAAAGATGCAAAGATAATATGAAATGTGACCAAAATAATAAGTGAAAACAATAAGTGTACTGTAAATGATTTTATTTTTGCATGTTCTTTTATTTCTCGGACAGACATATGATTGACGAACAGACACACTGATGGACACAGGGACATCCAATGTGAAACCATAATACCCCGCCACTATCATGTGGCGGGGTATAAAAATGTATACCCAACAGTAGAAAAACTACCCAACAAGACCCCTCATTTTTATTAAGTGAAGTATCCAATACATGCCTACCCAATATATGCCCAGTTGTGGGCTGGGATGGACGAACAGATGCCATGCTGATCGTTATATTAAAATTGTTGTACTGTAATCTCAAAATAATATATACTGTATCACTTCATAGTCTCAACTGGTACTGGTGAATCCCTTCCGCTGATTCAAGAAGAGCAGTTGACAGTTTCTGGCAAAAGAATGTGCACAATACTGGTTAATTGCTTTGAGGACTAAGCCTGCCCAGTATAATGTGGTTAGGTAAACTGACCATATTCGACATGACCCCACTGGGTTGACTGGGCCGTAAAACATCAACACAAACAAACACTAGCGCTGGTGTTTGTAAAACACTATGCCCCCAACTGTCTGACTCTAGCACTGCTTGACTCCAACACTGCTTGCCCATGACGGTAACAACAATACAAATATACGAGATTTCAATTTTATTTTGTTAAAAGGGAAATAACTCTAAAATGGGAGATAATTCAGATAGGAAAAAAAATATGGGTCACTTATTTTTTCATGAGGAATCCTTATATGAAATTTCAAACTAGCATGCACAGTTCAAAACATGCTATGCATCAAAAAGTGTGCAATGTAAAAATGCCCAAAATGACAAAGGACCATAACTAAAGAAGTACTTTTCAGAATTTATCTAAAAGTTAATCAGGTCGTCTACTCATCACTACCTATCTATTCCTTAAATTTCAAGGCTCTAGCTTCAATAGTTTTTGAGATATTTTGCTGACAAGATTCCATCCATATTTCTTCAACGGGCCATAACTCAGGAAAGGAGCATAATCCTGATGGGAAAAAAAAAACTTGTCAGCTATTATTTCATGAGGAATCCATACATGAAATTTCAAAACCCTAGCATGCAGAGTTCAAAACCTATGCTAAGCATCAAAAGGTGTGCAACGTAAATTGGCCCAAAATGACAAAGGGCCATAACTCAAGAAGTACTTTTCAGAATTTATTCAAAAGTTAACCAGGTCATCTACTCATAAATACCAATCTATTCACCAGGTTTCAAGGCTCTAGCTTCAATAGCTGTTGAGATATTTTGCTGACGATTTCAACCATATTTTTTCAAAGGGCCATAATTCAGGAAAGGGGCATAATCCTGATGGGAAAAAAATACGTTTCAGCTATTTTTTCATGAAGAATCCATATATGGAATTTCAAAACCCTAGCATACGTGGTTCAGAAGTTATGCTATGCATCAAAAAGCATAACGGACGGACGCACGCACAAACGTCCCAGAAGCAATATGCCCCTCCAACTTCGAAGATCCAGAATGGAAGTCGGCATTTTTTTGGGGGAATAATAATGCGTTACTTTAATTCTGGGATGTCATTTGAGTAGAAATGCTAATCTGCTACTTTTCCAGCTGCACTTTACCTTTGTCCAAGACCCTTTTCATTGATTTTCTACTTCCACGTAAAGCAGCATGATGCAATGTGTTTCCTAATGTGTCACTCTCCTCTACATGCCCTATTGGAATAATCTGTTCGGCCATCACTCTTGCTTCAACTCTGGATCTAAATGCAGACCTCACTGAAAAATAATTTACAATGACATAAACAATGACAGCCTCTCTACAACAACAACCATGGTGAGGTATAAAACTGGCTTCTGTGGAGAGGTGGTTGTTGTAAAATGGTTAAGTTTATACATGTATAAATCGCCCATTACTAAAACCCGGAACGGAACATGGAATGGAATGGAACGGAAAAAAAAAAGAGAACAGAATGGAATACAGAACGAAATATGGAATGGAACTCGGAATGGCACTGTTATTTTTGGAACGGAAATGTAATAATCTCAGAACGGGAATGAATAAGTAAAAAATAGAACAAAAATTGCTAAAATCCAGAACAGAAGTCGGCATTGTTATTTTCGGAATGGAAATGTAATAATCTCGGAACAGGAATGAATAAGTAAAAAATAGAACAAAATTTGCTAAAATCCAGAACGGAAGACGGCATTGTTATTTTCAAAACGGAAATGTAATAATCTCGGAACAAAATTTGCTAAAATCCAGAACGGAAGTCGGCATTTTTTTTTCGGAACAATAATGTAATCATCTCGGAACGGAAATGAATTAGTAAACAATCCACAACAGAAGTCGGCATTGTTTTTTTCGGAACGGAAATGTAATAATCTTGGAACGGAAATGAATTATAATTCTGTTCTGAATGGCTTGAAATCCTGAACTGTAAATAAGTTATTTTCTCAGAATGGGCCTGGGAATGAAAATTCTAACACCCCTGCATGTGTTGTTCCTTATTTGTCTTTACATTTCTAGCCATGCTTTATCTAAGGTATTTGAGCACAGGAATTTCGTTGCGCGCTATCGACGGGAAACCAATCATATTTGCGTAAGTTTCGCCCCCCTGGTTACTACGTACGCTAGATTAGCATACAATATTGGCTGAAACATTCATATACATAATAAATTATTTTATTTATTAAAACAGAAAATGATCTATGAGCATATTGCAGTTCTTTGACTTTTTTTTACCTGATGAGTTTCTCTACAGTTTACACCATTCAAACACATTCGTTTTACTTCTTGTTTCTACCGTGTATTTGTTGACGTTCGAAAACAAAAGTAAGTCGGTTAACATTCTTATTTGCTGTTTTATAGCTGTCCTTATTAAAGTCCATCGCGGCACTCAAATTTCATACGTTTTGCAATTCTTTCATGAACACAGGATTTAATTTTTTATATTAATACATCATTTATTTATATTTTACACCGTCAGCTGATTCGCATAAGTTATCCGCCATTTTGAATATTTGTCATCAAACCTTGTTACTACGTATCGGCGTGATGTAATGCTTAAGAGGTACTGTCAACTACCAAACGGAAGTCAGGTAATAAAAATAATAATGAAAATCAATAAAAAAAAAAAATCATTTATGCAAAACTTGCTCAATGAGGGGTGTTAGAAAAGAAATAAATTATTCCGAACCATGCTCAAATGCCCCAGATAAAGCACAGTTGAGTTTGGGTTGTATCCATTTGAGCACTTGCTCGCTGCGCTTGCTGGTGCTCAAATGGGTACAACCCAAACTCAACTGTGCTTTATCTTAGGCATTTGAGCACGGTTTGGAATAAATTATTTCTTAATTTGAACAAAAATATAATGCTAAAATTCAAAACGTGACGTTACAATTTAACGTGCGTTGCACGTGACGTTGCTAAAATACGACGTTAGTATGGACGCCATTACAAAGAAACATGCTATAAGTCGAAAACAATAAAAAATTGCTGTCAAAAGACGCGCTTGGTATCTCGTAGATACTTGCACTGTTTGACTACGGCCAGCGAGTATCCCAGATACCATTCCGACCAAAGGGAGGAGAGATATTTGTTTTTTAAAGCCAAAAGAAAGACGATTGGAAAGCAGATGGATACTTGTAAGTTTGTTTACATGCATTGGCTTGATAAAATATTTAGAAATAATTAGGACATTTTATTTCTTCGCGTTTTTTAATCTGGTTTTATAATTATTTACAATGACTTTTCCCCTTGCAGATGGGTGAATCAAGGATCAAGAAAATCGTTGCCGAGATCTGACCCGAAGTATCTGAAAAGCTACTTCTACATTAAATGTGCAACTGGGAAAGTCGACAAAAGATTCAGAAGAGAAGTGTACTTTCCACTGGAGAATTCAAAAAAAGTTGCAGTCTTACATTATATCTGAGACGGCCGCTTATCTGCAAAAGCTCCGCATGGAAATGCGAAGGTCAACAAACCCTTTTTCCGCACAAAACCCTCCGTTCTAGAAGAGGTACAGAAGCGACCCGAGATAGAAAAGGCTCATAAAATATACAAAGATATGGTTTGCGAAAATAAAGAGGGCCAAGAAACGGTATCGAAACCAAGAAACATGAAACAAATTCATAACGTGATTTAAGACTGACAAGGGATGCAATATACAACACACATGAACTTGCATATGAAGGAGGGTTCATTCATTACATTTCAACGTATTCAGATTTTGCTGTAGTTGCTGGAAGCAAGGGAATAATAGATGAATTAAATAGTATCATCAAATTAAAGGACCCAGAATTTCTATTCAGTTATGATACAACTTTCTGCTGAGGCGAATTTTATGTTTCACCGCTCATCTTTAAAAACATACTATTTGAAAATAACCCATTGATGGCAGCTCTGTTTCTTATTCATGAAAGGAAACTTCAGGAGATCCACAATATATTTTTCAAAACACTGTCCTCACTGGTGAGACCACTGAGGGACCACCTATAGCAACAGATATGGAGACTGCCATAGTTCGAGCAATAAAGGAAAACACCATGTTTAAATCAGATGGGATGTTGGAGACATCTGAGGCAAGACATTCAGCGCTGGTTGACTGATAATCTGCCCCGGGTAGAGAGAAGCGATTACATCAACAATCTGTATGAGATACTCCAATCAAAACTGAAGCAGAACTGTACTGACTTAGTTGAACAGAAAAAAATCAATGGGATGACCAATTCGTTAGATATTTTGAGAAAAATGTTGAACCCAAATTAGACTTCTTCTGCTTCTGGTCTATTCATGGCAAGTGTACCTACGATGAGGTCAATGGGCTCACAACAAATCAATCTGAAGGATTTAACTTCTTACTTAAGGACTTTCAGAACTGGAAAGAGATTCCACTAGATAGCCTGCTGATGTCTCTTAAACTAATTCAAGGATTTTATGAAGAAGAATGCCGACATGGAAAGGTGGGTCTTGGAAATTACACTGTCAAATCAAAGTACAGTAAATTTAAGACTGATATCGAGAATTTCGAACCAAGAACTCTAGTTTGTCACCCTAAAGACATTGTGACTTCTATCTGGAACAGAGATTTCATCTCATACACCTTTGAACACCTGCCTCGAAATCAGAATGCACCAAACAGTAGAATTCTGAAAGCAAAGGAACTGGTCGCACAAGACTTGATAGCGTTTTCATCGAGACTTAATGGTGCCTTTAAGGTAATGGATTCTGGTGGGATTCATGTGATTACACTCCATCCAAATGAAACCTGCTCCTGTCCAGTAAAGAAAAGTTGTATACACGTTTTGAGTGTCAAATTAGGACTGAGGATGGAGTTAATCGAAAGTGATCTTCTGCCACAAAACCTCGCTGTCATCAGAAAGCAGGTAAGAGGACCATCACGGCAAAAACCAGGTAGGAAACGCCAAGACCTGGTGATATAGATGGGGATGTTAAACCCAAACAGGCAGATATAGAGACATACCAGAGATATAAAGAAGCTGATGGCTCGGAACAAAACGCTGGAATAGAACATAAAGATGTCTCAGAACAGACTATGGAACAAGAACAACAAAGACGGGGGGAGGAACAAATGGCTGGATCAGATGTCTCGGAACAAAACGCTGGAATAAAATTTAAAGATGGCTCGGAAAAGACTATGAAACAAGGACAAGGACGGACCGAGGAACATCATTCTGGAACACAAGAGGCCCACGGGCCACGATTCGCTCACCTGAGTGACATAGCCACTGCAGACATGCAGATGTTATGCAACATTTATCCAATCCTATCATCGCAACTAATGAAAATATCATCATTTGAGCAGTTCTTAGTTTTGAAGAAGAATATATGGGCCTGACAGTCAATGGAGCATGATCATGAATAGACTATCAATCACATTTCAACAGAAGGATCAATGTGAAATTTGGTGGAAATTGGCTAAGTGGTTTCTGAAGAATCGTGATTTTATACATGTAAACAGCACAGTGGCAGGGACATATTATAAATATAAACCAGATAATGGCCATCTTAGATTTCCAATCAGAACAATTTTAACTACTGTTGATCTACAAGTCACTATAAATGTATATGGCCCACACAAATAGGGAAGCAAATTTGACCTTGGAGGTAAAAAGGTCAAATGTCAACATAAACCATCATTTGAGCAATTTTGGTAGATCTCCTGTCCCCTATAATTTGTGCAAAGATTAGGACCCAGGGCTTATTTGGTTATGGAGAAGAAGATTTTTAAAGGTTTTTACCATATATTGGCATGGCAGCCATTTTGATCAATGGACCATACCCATTTTAGCAATCTTTCATTCTCCTGCCCACGGAGGCTCCGCATGAAATTTGAGCAACACTGGCCCGGAGGCTTCAGAGGAAAAGCCATTTGAAATTATCAACATTTTTTCCATACAAATGTATGGCGCCCATACAAATGCATACAGAAGCAAACTTGACCTCGCCGTAAAAAGGTTAAATGTCAATGTATGACAATTATTTTAGCAACTTTGGTAGACCGCCCGTTCCAGATGATATATGCAAAGATTCAGCCACAAGCCATCCTCGGTTTTGGAAAATAAGATTTTTAAATGTTTTTTCCCATGCAAATGCATAAGGAAGCAACTTGACCTTGCCGTAAAAAGGTCAAATGTCAATGTATGACCATTATTTTAGCAACTTTGGTAGACCCCCTGTCCCCGATGATTTATGCAAATATTCAGCCCCAAAGCATCCTCTGTTCTAGAGAAGAAGATTTATAAAGTTTTTTACCATATATGGGCATGGCGCCCATCTTGGTCAATGAACCGTGACCATTTTAGCAATCTTTTGTTCCCCCTACCTAAGGAGGCTCCATATGAAATTTGAGCAAAATTGGCCCAGAGGCTCCAGAGAAGAAGTTGTTTGAAATTCTAACCATTTTTCCCATACAAATGCATAAGGAAGCAAAATTGACCTTAACGTAAAAAGGTCAAATGTCAATGTACGACCATTATTTTAGCAATTTTGGTAGCCCTCTTGTTCCTGAAGATATATGCAAAGATTCAGCCATAAGGCATGCTCGGTTTTGGAGAAGAAGATTTTTAAAGGTTTTTCCCATACAAATGCACAGGGAAGCAAACTTGACCTTGCCGTAAAAAGGTCAAACGTCAACGTACGACAATTCTTTTAGCAATGTTGGTAGACCTCCCGTCCTCGATGATTCCTGCCAAGGTTCAGCCCAAAGGCATTCTTGGTTCTGAAGGAGAAGATTTTTAAAGGTTTTTACCATATATGGGCGTGGCGGCCATCTTGGTAAACGGACCGTGACCATTTTAGCAATTTTTTGTTCCCCCACCCTAAGAAGGCTCCATATGAAATTTGAGTGAAATTGGCCCAGAGGCTCCAGAGGAGAAGTTGTTTGAAATTCTGGTCATTTTTCCCATACAAATGCATAAGGAAGCAAAATTGACCTTAACGTAAAAAGGTCAAATGTCAATGTACGACCATTATTTTAGCAATTTTGGTAGCTCTCCTGTTCCCAAAGATATATGCAAAGATTCAGCCATAAGGCATGCTCGGTTTTGGAGAAGAAGATTTTTAAAGGTTTTTCCCATACAAATGCATAGGGAAGCAAACTTGACCTTGCCGTAAAAAGGTCAAACGTCAACGTACGACAATTCTTTTAGCAATTTTGGTAGACCTCCCGTCCTCGATGATTCCTGCAAAGGTTCAGCCCCAAGGCATTCTCGGTTCTGGAGAAGAAGATTTTTAAAGGTTTTTACCATATATGGGCGTGGCGGCCATCTTGGTCAACGGACCGCAACCATTTTAGCAATTTTTCGTTCCCCCACCCTAAGGAGGCTCCATATGAAATTTGAGCAAAATTGGCTCAGCGGTTTCAGAGGAGAAGTCGTTTGAAAATGTTAACGGACGGACGCACGGACGGACGGACGCACGGACGGACGGACGGACGGACGGACGGACGGACGGACGACGGACAAAAAGTGATCACAATAGCTCATCCTGAGCAGAGCTCAGGTGAGCTAAAAATATGGAAGACAAGTCAGGGAACAAGATATCGAGATCACCAGCGAAGAAGAAAAAATACGACAACTTTCTGACTTATTAAAAGAGATGTCAACCAACAAGTCCATTTTGACCTACTTCGTTAGACAAAACGATTTTTCATTCGACATCGTTACATCAACACCAAAGTCAGACCTTAAGAGAGACATAAAATAGGGTCTAGAAGTGTGGATACCGGCCGATAAAGTAAAGCTATTTCACAATTTAAATATTAATGAAAAAAGAATTTTGACAGCAAAACAGTGGCTAAAAACATAATAATAGACAGTGCAATGAATCTGCTCGCCTATCAGTTTCCAGATTTGGAAGGATTCCAACCCTGTCAGTTGGCCCATCAGCTGGACTTCGGAAGACATAGCAGACTATTCATTCAAATTATAAACAGGTCGCCAAATGATGGTGGATCCCATTGGTTGACCGTTAGTAACATTAACTGCCTTGAAAATACAGTAAAAGTCTATGACTCGGCATATGGAGACTTGCCACACAAAGAAGAAATCATAGTGGCAAGTTTAGTGTCGACATCTAATGAACTGTGGGTCATATTTCCGAATGTTGCTCTGCAAACAAACAGGTACGATTGCGGATTGTACGCCATAGCAAACGCGACTGCTTTAGCACATGGTATAGACCCAAAAACGCAAATATTTATACCCAGGCTAATGAGAGAGAGCACCTGTACAAATGTATTGGAAGAAAAACATCTGGGACCGTTTCCCGTCACAATCAGTAAAAGCAGGCGGAAGCCAATTAAAAACGAGGTCGAGGTAACCCTGTATTGCCTCTGTCCCATGCCTGACACATGGACAATGTATATATATTGTGACACCTGTGGAAATGAATATCACCCACAGTGTGTAGGTATTTGTCATTCTATTACTGACACAACAGAGTTTACATGCCCAAAATGCACAGACGGGAGATAATAAAAAAAAGTATATTTTGTTATAAAGATTCAGCTTTGTTTTATTTTGTTCCATTTTATTTTTTCTTTACTGTCCCCGAATCTCGGAAGTGGGTGCCTTAACTGTATGAATTATTTGAATCAGAAACAGAATTTGAATAAAGTATTCCGTTTCGTTTCAAATGTTCCATTCTGTGTTCTTTGTTCCGTTCCATGCTTTTTGTCATGTTTGTTCTGTTCCTGCATGAGTTCATATTCCATTCCATTCCGTTCTGTTCCATGTTCTGTTCCCTGTTCCATTCTGGGTTTTAGTAACGACCGTATAAAACAATCTGTATTAATCAGTATTAAACAAGCACCTGTCTTGAGCAACCACTGTTTGACTTTCCCTTAGGTGCTTGCTTAACACAGGTTTGACTTTAAATTTTGGTATATTTGATGGGGAATCAATTGAAACCTCATCCTTGATTTTGATGCAGCTCCAAATTACAAATACATATTCAGTGAAACATCACAATTTAGCATAAATATATATGGGTCTATACATACACCACACAATGTAGTACAGCACAAGGCAAGTAACAATCCAAAAGCATAAAACTAACATTAAAATCAGTCATCCCATTCGTCATATATTTTAGTTGAAATTACATCATTAGATCCAGATATGGGGCCTCTGTATCATAGGCATCATGTAACTCCAGATAAGACCTTTTTAAACAACAATAATGGTATATTCCTAATTTCTCTATGAAAACATATCATTGGTACTCACTAGAAACACCTCACTGAGACACTTCTAATGAGTATTCATAGTATGTTTTCATCGAGAAATTAGAAAAATTGTATCTGGATACCCACTCTAGTATACCCACTGAATAATGTGTGTATAATTAAGTAGGATTCATTTCAAAGACCTGTTTAACCCTTGTCATGCTGAATGAATTAAGATGCCACAACCACTTCCAATTTTCAGCCAATCAGATTACTTGATCCAGGTTGTTGATATAAAAATCACATACTGAATGACAAACTGTGCAGATCCAGATCAGTTGGCTCAGATCAGCTTCTTTAGAAGCCAACTAATCTGGATCTATACTGTTTTCCAAGGCAGGATATATCTGGGTTCAGCAGGACTAGGCTTAAGAGGGACATTAACCCACATAAGCCTAGCCTCCCATAAAAGGGACACTGGCAAACATTGTAGACCCTGATCCGATGTCACAGAATGCAGTATCTTATCAAGGTCTACACTGTTTGTATTCAGATCAGCTATTTCTACAAAACATGACAATAATAAAAACTAACCCGACACCCCTTATAGGAAATGAACCTATCCAAAGAGTTAAAGTAGAAGAATCCATTCGGCATCAATGAGTTAAGGTCTACTACGCGTTTCAATATTCATTAAATTTTTCAGTCGTGTGCAGAGAATCATAGCGCAACATTCTGATATCATCACAGAGGTCACTGCACCAAAAAACTGTTAGAAACAAACAACAAACAGTTTTATATATGATTGCCCAATTCTGATAATTGACATACAACAGCTGAGTTATCTCGCATGCAACTGATTTTGATTCAATATGCAGAGACTATTAAGCCAGTAAATGATCTGTGATTGACTTGTCCTCTATCAAGCCAGGTACAACTGTTGTGAAATACTGGCAGATTTTATTTGTGCTTACATTCAAAGACATCAAGGCTTCCTAATGTAGTGAAAGGGGAATTCTGAGCAAGAATTTTGCGTTGAAGCCCTGGGATTTTGTTGTGATTGACAACTGTCCAATTCATCATGGGAGAGAAGAACAGATTTTGACATTGTACCTCAATCTGTTTTTGGGCAAAAATAAGAAAAAATGTTAACCTCAGATTTTTCAGGTGAGATTTTGAGAGATTCGCTCACTTTTTCCCCAAAATCTCATTGAAATGGGCTAAATGGGAGAAAAATCTCATATAAAAATGTAATTTAAGCGGAGATTTTGCTAAAATTTCTCACTGAAAATTCATAATTTCTCACCAGTTTTGGCTGAATGAGATATTTTCTCCCATATTATTCTGAGCCAGAATTATCACTGAAACCCACTTTTCCATTACATGTATAAAGTGGGGTTTACAGGAGTCTTAAAAGCATTGATAGCCTTGACAGAAGTTTAATTTTAGAGCAATCCATTGATCGTTGTTTTGCTTTGATGTGTACGATTTAAATCTATGGTTCTCACAGTGTAACTGTCATTGGCTAACTGTCGTCATAACACTGATTAAGCTCCGCCCACTAATTTCTTCAATAAATAAGGTCATAATTTTTTGCTCTTACAGGAACAATGCGTAATAAGAACAGGTCATTCAAAAGCTCAAAGCAAATTATTTGAGCTGAGATATTTCTCAAAGTACTGCTCCAGAACATCACACTGGTTATCTTGACTGAGAAAAACAAACACAGTTGGAATCAAAACTGGATTTAATGCCAAGCACTTGCTTCAGTTTTGATTGGAGTATCTCAAGCACTTGGAGTACAAAAATGCAGCAGACAGCATTCTGAAATATTTCGCATTTGCAATAAGGTACACTTTTTACTACTCCAACCACTGTATGGAATTAACAGGTAGACTCGTGAAATAGTTACTTATTTCTTGGGCAACATATGATGACCTAGAGCAACTTGTACATAAAAATGTTTCTAGGTCCTATTAATGCTGTCAAGCAAACTGTAGGTCCTGATCGGAATAAGCGGATGCAACAGCCTGCTGCATTTTCATACTTTTTGGCTACATTTTATTTTATAAGTACCTTTTTTTGATTTAACGTTGAATGACCACCTTCCGTTACCCAAGCAACTAGTTTGATGTTTTTATGGACGGTTTCTGATCAAAGTATGCGGCAATGCTTCTGAAATTGGCTGCCGTTAGACAGCTGTCTTGTGTCATGTCTGCACCAAAGTCTAATGGATACTGAAATGTGTAGTATCACAGGTGAAAAAATTATGCATGTGTTTACAGGTAAACTGGTTTTAGCTGATGTTTTTTATCAATGCAAATGCAAATTTGAATGAAAAGTAATCTTTTACGGTTTTTTATTTTTTTTTTAGGTATACTGTTTTAGAACAAATTTAAGTTTACAGAATTCATTGAGTCAAGCATCAACAGTTCATCACAAGATGCAGGGTTTGAAAATTTTCCCTTAGAAATTTAAGGGGACATATGTCTCTTTTGACACACATTTTAGGGGACATATGGGGTAATTTCAAGAGTTGATTGCAATTTTACAGAAAATATTGCAAATTTTAAGGGACATCAATGTCTAAGATGAAGGTTTAGGGGACATCAGAGTCAAAAAGGGAACAAGTCTTGTGATTTTGAGAGACAATGAAAACTCTGACTATGCAAATGGTTTTGATTGATTTTGGATACAAAGTCTAGTGGTAGCAAATACAATGCACAGTGAAAGGGGAACAGAAACGTATGATTCAGAGGAATTAAGTATTTGGTGATAATTCTGGGATAATTTTTCTTATTTCTCCATAAAAACATTTATTGTGGGTACTCATTAGAAGCTCCTCGCTGAAGTGCTTCTAACGAGTACCCATAACAGATGTGTTTATGGAGAACTGGAGAAAATTATCCCAGAATTATCAAAGTTTAATATGGTACTGACTAACAAGGCTTTACTTGCCTTTCTTAGGTTTTGCCAAATGATTTTGGAAGTTCTTCTCATCTGAGGTAAGTAGAATTTTTGGGGTCGCAAAGTGTATATGACTTTTACAAACTATAACTAGAACAGTGTTTTCGGAGGAAAACGTATGTCCCCACACCACTTTGAACAGACATATTGTTAAAATAGATTGTATCTATAATAAACTCAAGGTCACAATATACTTATATGTAAGTTTGGTCAACATTCATCCATTCCTCAATGAGATAGGGTGCTGACAAGCCATTTTCTAAAATCATAGCCCTTTTGTAACCTTGAAAAAGGGATCAAGGTCATAAAAAATCTAATCAGTTCTTGTCTCTGTCTCAACAATATAGCTGTGCAAGTTTGGGCAAAATCCATCCATTCATTCAGCAGATAGCGTGCAGACAAGCCATTATCCAACAATCTGAGCCATCCTGCGACCTTGAAAATGGGGTCAAGGTCACCAAAATAAAACTAGTTATTTTCCATGGCACAACAATTTGGCTGTACTAGTTTAGCTAAAATCCATCCATTCCTTCAAGAGATACAGTGCAGACAAGCCATTTTCTAACAATCTAAGCCCTAGTGTGATCTAGAAAACGGGGCCAAAGTCACCAAAATCTAATCAGTTCTTTTCCATGTCACAACAATATAGATGTACAAGTTAGGTCAAAATCAATCCATTCCTTTAGGAGATAGGGTGTAGACAAGCAATTTTTACCAACAATCTAAGCCCTAGTTTGACCTTGAAAATGGGGTGAAGGTCACCAAAAATATAGCTGTCCCAAAAATATAGCTGTGCAAGTCTGGTTGAAATCTACTCATGAATTCCTTCAGGAGACAAGGTGCAGACAAGCCATTTTCCACCAATTTAAGCCTTAGTGTGACCTTGAAAATGGGGTCAAGTCATCAAAATCTCTTCAATTCTTTTCCATGTGACGTCTCAACAATTAAGATGTAGAAGTTTGGTCAAAATCCGTTCATTCATTTAGGAGATAGGGTGCAGACAAGCAATTTTCCAACAATTTTAGCCTTACTGTGACCTTGAAAATGGGGTCCTGGTCACCAAAATCTGATCAGTTTTTTTTTTTCCATGTCTCAACAATATAGCTGTACAAGTTTGGTCAAAATCCATTTATTCATTCAGGAGATAGGGTGCATACAAACCATTTTCCAACAAATCTAAGCCCTCCCGTGACCTTTAAATTGGGGTCAAGGTGACCAAAATCTAATCAGTTCTTTTACATGGCCCAGCATTGTAGATGTGCAAGTTTGGTCAAAATCTATTCATTCCTACAAGAGATAGGCAGTCTTTGCGAAAACTTTTGAAGTGCTGCAGGACGGCTGTCAGTCAGACAGTAATTCTCCAGGACAGAGGGAAAATCTACAGGACAGACAAATTTTGGTTTCAACTGATAACAATTTAGGATTAGAAAATAAAATTTTAGTATTCAGATGATACTGTTTTAGTGCCTTTTTACCCAAAAACATGAAGGCAAAAGCAAATGAAATTTCAAAAAAAAAAAAAAAAAAAAAAAATGTCTATTATTAAAATTTGGCAATTGAAAAGTAATGCGGGATAGCTGTCAGACTGGCCAAAAATTTTGGCAGGACAAAACGAAAATTTGCCAGTTTTGTCAGACAGTCAGGACTGCAGTTTTCGCGAAGACTGGATAGGGTGCGGACAAGCCATTTTCCAACAATCTAAGCCCTCCTATGACCTTGAAAATGGGGTCATGGTCACCAAAATCTAATCAGTTCTTTCACATGTCCCAGCAATATAGATGTTTAAGTTTGGTTAAAATCTATTCCTTCCTTAAAGAGAAAGGATGCGGACAAGCCATTTTCCAACAATCTAAGCCCTCCTGTGACCTTGAAAATGGGGTCAAGGTCACCTAAATCTAATCAGCATTTTTCCCCTTCCCAATGATATATTTGCGTAAGTTTGGCTAAAATCTGTCCGTTCAATAAGGAGATAGAGTGCAGACAAGAGGCTACGCCCCATTTTCCAACAATCTAAACCCTCCTGTGACCTTTAAAATGGGGTCAAGGTCACCAAAATCTAATCAGCATTTTATATTTGTGTAAGTTTGGCCAAAATCTGTCCATTCAACAAGGAGATAGAGTTCAGACGGCTACGCCACCGCCGACAGGATCCCCACTAAAAACAATATGTCCCCCTGCCCCAATGGTGGGGGCACATAAATAGTTCCATTTCAAATTCTACTGCTAAATAAAGTGACTTTCTAGTTATGTTTTCAAGTAGCTGATTTTCATGCGCCACTTATCTGCCCTTTTTAGTAGGGGTGTAACGATACACCTACCTCACGATACGATATGTATCGTGATACTTACCTCACGATACGATACGTATCGTGATATTTTTAATCAGACAGACTGACACACACACAGCCTGGCCTGATTTTTCACGAAAATTGAGGTATTTTTATGGGCCTAACAGTCTATTGTTGCGAGTGCTTTTTAGCCGAACGGAATACGGTAGTTGTCATAAGGTGAAAGAAGACGCTTACATCGATAATTAATACATCAATAAAGCAAAATTAAGTAGGATTCAACATAAAAACAACATTTAAGCAGTTTCTCTGCTATTTTTTTTTCTTAATTTTGTCTTTCGAAGAAATTTTTTTGGGTGAACCGAACCGAATCAAACCGAAATTACCAAAAACGGACAGTGAACCGAACCGCCAGCTTCGTACTGCGGTGAACCATACTTTCGGTGAATCATTACCCCTCTACTTTTTAGTGAGCACAGACTTGATTATACTGCTAGTCACAAAATTTGGGTCACACTTATAGCCTGGAAACCCATAACTCCGTTCACCTAAGGTTGAACAATCCTGCTATCATTTTTTATTGCAAGAATGTTTTTATGTGCATATATTTTATACATTTGACTAAATACCTATAAGAATCCCAAGATTAAAGGAAATAAATATCACAGCTTTTAATTCTACACTCTTCAGAATATGAAGGGGGTGTTTAGGGCATGATCTCATAACTCCGTTCACTCAAATTTCTTTGTTTATCACAGGCAACCAGATTCATTCTATGCATATTTTATATAATGAACATTTAATTTAGACTATAACTGTTCTAAAATTGTTGATACTATTTGTATTCATTCACATGCTTGTCACTGGTTAGTGATTTTTGGGGGGTACCCACTAAATATTTAGCATTTTGTGATAAATTTTGATTTTTATGCATACAATTGTAAGCGATAACTGATTTTCTTCAAAATCAGCTATAATGTTAATTATTTCTTGTTTATTTTAACGTGGCATAAATTTAAGAAAGATTTTTTTTCATATTATTCTAAGCAGAAGGTGAACGGAGTAATGGGGGTGAACGGAATTATGAGAACATGCCATAAGTGTCACAAAGTGACAAGAAACGTGTGTCAATAAGTGTTACAAATATATTTTGCTGATTATTTTTATTATTGATTTACATATATTTTTATATACTGATATTCATTCTTTAATGATGCTGTGAAGGATTTTTGAAGAGACTACAGATAGATCTGTGCTGTGCTGGCATTTAGGCTAAGCCTTTTTCATATTAGAATTTTTCTGTCTTTTGTAATTTACAGATATCTCCCTGACATCAAATGATTGCATCTTCTGCATATTTGCAACTGTCCACTGTAATACTTTGGAATACATCCATGATGACGATATTTACAGCATCAGTGACAACACACTTCCTTGGGGCAAACAAGTCAGTGATGGGTGGAATGGACCTTTCTAATCGCCAAGAAAGTGTGATCTTTCTGCCTGACAGAAAACTTCCTAATCCTAGCCATGTCGAGTCTTCCACATATTCCACTGTCTGTTAAACTGAGCAATAACCTCTCTCTTTAGACAGTCGTAGGCCTTTTCTAGGTCCACATAGCATGCTGCTGTCACTAATGTTGTGCATTTACCTTCATTGAAGCCCTCTATAAATCTGCTCCAAAAAGTGCCCCGAAAACATGTGACATCTAAAAAATTTGGATTAGTCATGAATGAGGTCCAGTTACTTTTAACGAAAACCAACGACCGAAGGCAAATTGTTAGCCAACATAAGGTTTAGCTATGAACCATAAGCCAAGAGTTTTCATATATCTTTTTTCTTTCTTGGATACCTGCATTGCAGACGATTATTCTGTTTGCATGGCGCATTTGATTGGTTAATCGGGGGTTAATCGGAATAGAATATTATATTGAAACTTGCGACACAACTCGGAACAAATTTGACCATACCGTAAAAAGGCCAGAGGTCACCCTAGTATCATCATTTCAACAAACTTAGTAGACTTAGTCCCAAATGCTGTATACCAAGATTCAGCCTCAAAGCTTTCTTAGTTCTGGAGAAGAAGATTTTTAAGAGTTTTTACCATATACACTGTTGTCGGCCTTTTCAGCGCACCTAAGGATTTGAACTGAATTTAAAAAAATGTTTGCTAGACCAGTTTTAATTTTTAAATGTACTAGAACGAAAATTAATTTATTATAAATAAAACAAATTTATTTTCATTTAATTTCTTCTTCAAATTTAGCAGATAATAATCCCTCAACTTCATCACCCCCTTGTTTGTGTGTCGTAAAAATGTCTGCCAATGTCGCGCACCTGTTAGAATTTTGCCTGTTGCCTTGGACATAAAGAATGTTTTTAGATTAAAGATGCATTTCTATGATCACTAATCAATTTAGAATATATTTGTGCATTTTTCATTGTTCATATTGACAAAATCACCTTTTAAATTTCACGTTCAGGGAAAAGGGTCCTTTGGTTTTAATGAAAACAACCTTTTCTTCATTATTTTGAAATAAATTCCTCATTCCCCATGCAAATGGTAATGACCATGTACCTTTTGATATGTTTCATCACATACGCCCAATAAATGATACTTTGGGATTTTTTTGGGAGAAAATATTTGAGTGAGCAGCATTGGCAGATGCGCCACATTAGGCTACACGGCGGACATGGCGGCCATCTTGTTCAATGGCGTGAAACCATTTAAACAAAATGTTAACATCCTTTCGACAGAAGGCCCATGTGAAATCTGGTGAAAATTGTTCAAGCGGTTTCATACATACTGAGAAAATGATTATTCAACATTTCCCCATACAAATGTATAGGGGCCATAAAGCTGACCTTGACGTAAAACGGTCAAAGGTCAACCTGCGACTATTACTTGAAAAAAAAAAAAAAAAAAAAAAAAACTTGGTAGAACTTGAGTTCCCGATGCTTTATACCAAGATTCAGCCTCAGAGCTTTCTTGGTTCTGGACAAGAACATTTTAAAGCGTTTTTACCATATATTGGCATGACAGCCATCTGGTTTAATGGCGTGGAACCATTCAAACAAACTGTCGATACCCATTCGACAGAAGGCCTATGTGGTGACAACTGCTCAAACGGTTTCACAGAAAACATTTAAATACTACACAATTTTATCTGTGTTTACAGCTCAGGGGCAAGGGCAGATAACTCACAGGGACAAAAATTTGATTGTGACTAATTTACTACTTTAATAATACTCTTCCTCTTGGTGTCTTGGAAGGGCTGCGGTTTGTGATTGTGGCACTCCCTGGAGTTTTCTCTTACCTTTTTTCTTTACATTGTAAGTTTCAGCTATTAGGGTTTTTCTTTTGCTTCAGCATTTCAGTTATTTCTTGCTGTCGAGTCCTTATCGTTATTTCATCTCTGTATTGTTTGATTTTATGTTCTCGGATATGTAACACTGATGAGTTATGAATCCTTCAGGCGAGCTGAACAAATGTCTTGTGTATACCACGGCAGAACTAAGGGCGAGTATTGTAGCCATGTAAAATCGATTAAAGCCCCCCACCCCCAGCCCAAACCCCGTACCCCAGCAATGTTTTAACTGACTGTTCCAAGGCGGTGCTTCTGCTGTGGTTTACTATTGTATGTCTATGCATGTATGTCCTGGTGATTTTTTTTTCATTTTGGAAAGCAGTTTGGCCAATTTTTGAGAGAGAAACTGTCATTTTGGCTCTCTGCTTGTATTGTTTTGATTATGGTGCCGTTGCTTTAAGTGCGTCCTTCTTTACCTTTGGTGTCTTGGAACAGAAGGTTTTATGTAATTGTATCGAATTTGACCTTGACGTAAAAAGATCAAAGGTCAGCCAACGACAATTATATATAAGCATATATGGTAGACCTTGATTCCCATATGTATGCCTCAAAGTTTTTTTTTTTTTTTTTTTTTTTTTTTTGTTTAGTTCTAGAGAAAAAGATTTTTATGTGTTTTTATCATATATGGGCATTTGCGACCATCTTGTTCAATGGCACAAAACCATTCGAACAAATTATCAATGCCCTTTTGACAGAAGATCCCATAGGGAACAAAATTTTGATTACAACTAAAACGTTTTACTGCTTTAATCATACATTGTAAAATAAAAGTAAAAAAAAAAAGATTCAGTCATATGTCTTTAATGTATTTTGAGAAAATGACTTTTCAACATTTTCTCCATACAAATGTATGGGGCCGCAAATTTGACATTGCCGTAAAAAGGTCAAAGGTCAACCTTCGATCATCATTTGAATATACTTGGTTAATCGTGAATCCCCAATTTACATGCATTTTAATTCTTACGTTGTTGACTCGAGAAAAACGACGTTAGACCGTCTAACGTCGTGCCAATGAAGACTGACGTCCACAAAGTGTCAAATTGACGTCGAAACGGCCCCAGATAGCGTCGCGCGCTTCCGCCCAGTGATTTGTTGGAGAATAAATCAATTTCTTTTTCCATTGCCGATATAGGCGCGCCGTATTAGATTATTTTTATATTATTATTTATACATGTTTCTTCTTGGTCTCTTTGAATGTTTGCAAATCCTAATGAGATAATCTGTAAGTATATAGCCAACTCAGTCACGGTGAAATTAGAATCTTCACCGTAATGTAATGTAATGTAATTAGATAAAATGTAGCTAGGTACCCGAGGCACATACAAGCTACGCCTATCTTCACCGGTCCGTGCATTCTTTGATATAGGATTTAATTGTATCAAAATAAAATAGTTTATTCAAAAGAATTATTTATAATAGTTAAACATGTTAATGATGAGTAGCCTTTTACAAAAGAATTTCACAGGTTCATATTTTGCCAAAACACATCCCCAACACATCCCCTACGACAGAAATAAGATTCAATAGTATGACAGCTACATAAAGGATCGGTAGTATGACAGTTACAGCCGTAGCCCCTATGTGTCCTATGTGACGCTGTTGCCCGGCTACGTTAAAAATTCTTGACTTGACTTGACTTGACAGTGTTACATAAAGGAATCTTCATTTCATATTTACACAATTTAAAAAATGTTCAAACATATTCAAAATGTTAATATATTGCTAAAAAGGCTGAAGTTCTCCATTTGAAATAAAATATTTATATCTTTTAAAAATGAAAATCAAATAATACACTAGAAATTTCCGTTTGCATAGCGACAAATAATAATTTGCGTAGCGATCACGGCTAAACCCTTTGCCAAAATTAGCGGCAATAAAATCATCTTTAATGAATAAAATTTCTGTTTTTTTGTTTGCAAAACAATCCACTAATATTATCCTTAAAAAATTGACAAAATATTTTACAACGTTAAAAACTAAAATGCAAAATTTTCCACAATCGGTAACGGAGTATCTGTGTGTGTGTGTGTGTGTGTGTGTGTGTCCATTCATCCATCCATGAATCCATCCATATATCTATCTATCTAATAAAAAAGCTAAAAAACATCCGTTTTGCCTTTATGAAATTTGGGTTTTGGTTTGAATGTATTGCTGCTTTGTTACTTTGTGTGGTCCGGTCGCTGTCTGTTTGACGTTTGTGGTTGTGTGTGGTTAGAAAATAAACACTTGTTATTTTTTACCGAAAAATTAAACTAGAGAAGACTGAGCACAGTTTTGCCTTAAAACGCCAATCAGAGCGATGTGATCTGTATAAGTGTTTTATTTTTTCTATTATTTTTATTTTTGTTTTGTGTAAGCGTGTGTGTTGTGTGATGAAAGAGAAGAAACTGAACATGTTCTTTATTCTACTGTTTTATGCATGTGTTGCAAATAAATAAAGTAAATTGTTAATTAAACTGCTAATATGCCTAAGCATTCAGTGCGGACTTCCTTGTTACAGACATCACCGAATATAAAGCTGGAAATGTACTAGATAATTAACGTCATGTTCTCTAGTCATGAGATAAAAGTGTGTTGTTATATTTTGCACATTGATCTTATAAGGTTTAATTTCTGTTAACCCGAAGGTAAGTAAATGCTCTGCTATTTTGTTGCTTGACTACTTACTGTTGTCGTATCTGGCATTAACGTTATTGATGTTCCGTCTTTTAATATGTGCACATGTTCCGTCAAGTAGTATGTGTTCCGTTCGTTACCACTTTGAAGCGTTTGTGCTTTAACAATGTTAAACGTTTTTGCTGCTCTCTACTATTGCACGATAGTAGGTCGAGCTGTAAACTCAGTTTATTTCGGCTCAGTAACAAAAATGTCATCAGTTCTTTGTCTGCCGAATGAACCCAGAGAGTGATATAGGTTAAACTGCAACGAGTTTACTGTCGACCGTTTTAAGGTGGTATTTCTGTTGCTGTTCCTCTTCCTTTTGTACGTTCTCTTTTAACGCACGGTAAACTTTGGAAGAGGAATTTCAATAAATACAAAATAAGTAATTACTTCATCCCTGTGACATTTTGTTTGGTGCTTCGGGAAGGCCGCGTGCCGTGATTGTGGCCTTTCCTGGGCATCTTTATTTATTTATTTATTTATTTATGAGAGTTTCACTGGTTAGACAGCGTGAAAAGAACACCCATGATTTCGAGAAAGTAATATTTGAAATTTCACAATATAGCAGTTAAATAATGAATAGCGGACGCCCTAACCAAACTGTGTGCGAGCGTGGGGAGAACGACATTATTTATGACAAAACAATATTTGAGTTTTGTACTAGTTAGATATTGGATGGAATTTGCGGCCACATAATATTGAATTTTGTGGCACTTAGACATCAAACTGCGAACACTATTGCATGGGTGGTAGGATGGCGGAAAGGGCTTGCAATACTTGCAGCAGGTGCGGGAAGGGGCATTTTAGTGTTTCTTGTATCCGGACTATCATTCACATTTTTCCTTAGACCTCCTCTGTTTATCTCTTTCCTCTACTAGACCTTCTCTCCCTTTTCTCCCTATCTTCGAGAGACGCAACAAAATGACAACAAGGGTTGGCGTGTCTTTAAACAGAATTCAAACAAAGCGAGCTTCCTTACAAGACTGTGCGAGAGATAGATGCCATTTGTAGCAACGCGCTAGTTATATTTCGTGTAGTTTCTAAGCTGATTACCGAACACAGAAATCCCTGATAACATTGTGAGAGCATACAAAAGGGAACGATGAGAACTTGGATGTTGTAGAAGCTAGATCCCAGTAAGCATTCTACATAAATCTATAGCGGGCCGTTATCGGCCCGTTAGGGTAGCTGACAGGCCGATAACGGCCCGCGGTAGATTTACGAAGAATGCTAGCTGGGACACTGTCCAGACTGATCGAGATTCAGAAGGAAACGTGCAGTAAACACTTCAGAAGTCGGCTAGGATATTTGGCATTTCGAGGGGTACAATTTTAAAGATAATTCGACGCTAAAGGCATAAACAATTCTACTTCAGCATTTAATTTGCAAAAAGGCGACAACATGTTTTATGCCATATGCGAACAGCGACGGCCTAGACTAATAATTACAGTGGGGTTGTCTGGTGATGTTATTAGCTTTATATTTTTATATCGGCTACAAATTTTAAATCATAAATATGTGAACTGAAAAAAGTCCGAACCAGATTGCCTAATTTGCATATAGGCCTCATTTACAAAACCTGTTTTCCAGGCATATGCGGACAGCTAAAGCCCAGATCAACCTGCGCATCCACACAGCTTGATCAGGGCTTTAGCTGCCTGCTTACAGAGTTGAATTAACTTTGTAACATATATCAGCAGACAGTGGATATGCAGGGTTATCTGGACCTTCGATGTTCGGATAAGCCTCGAAGAGCTTCCCGAGCGCGACCCATAAGGCATGAGGCATGGGTTTTCTTGGCAAGGTCAGATTATATTGAACTGTGTGTCAAGCGTTTCTTTACTCTTTAAAGCGATGTTTAATATCATGATTTAGTACAAATATATTTGCAGAAAATGTACAGCCACGGATATATATTGAAATTACACCATCTTAAGGTGATCTTACGTTCAAACAGGAATGCGAGCACCAGTTTTCAAGATGTGTGCACACAGTTTTCAGTTGGGTGCGCGCGCGCGTGCGTGTGTGTGTGTTCTTATATTGTAGCTTGACCAGGGCTTTAGCTGCCTACTTAGAGAATTGAATAAACTTTGTAATACATATCAAAAGACAGTGGATATGCAGGATTATCTGGACCTTCGCTTTTCGGAGAAGCCTCGAAGAGTTTCCCCAGCGCGACCCATAAAGGCATGAGGCATAGGTTTTCTTGGCAAGGGTCAATGATGTTGTATAACATGATTTGGTACAAATATATTTGCAGAAAATGTACAGCCACGGACCCAGCAAACATGTATATATGTGACCCATATGGGCAGAATCTGGGCATTTATCCCATTCGGGTCCTATATGGGCCTCATATAGGCTTTTTTTGCCCATATAAGACCCATATAGGTCCCATATTGGTAAAATTCGACCTGCAAACATGTATATATGAGAACCATATGGGCAGATTCTGGGCATTAATCCCATTTGGGTCCTACATGGGCCCCATATAGGCTTTTTTGCCCGTATAAGACCCTTATAGGTCCCATATTGGTAAAATTCGATAACTATAAAAATAAATTCTAATATGTGGGGATCCCTGAGATAAAACTGAAATAATCCTGGAAAAGTGATAATTTCAAGATACATAATTGGGGCCCAAATGGCTCCCATGTGATACAGATATTGGACCTCTTTGGTTCCAATGTTGACCTCCCATTACTGTATGGGACCCATATGGGTCAATATATGGATATTAAGGGGGAACAACTGTACCACTATTTAAATATAATATAAAAAAAATAGTAAATTTCCTGATATAAATGCAAATAATAATGATAATAGTAAAATAAAAATAATATTTTGTTCATTACAAAATGAAAGTATCTATTGAATTATCTTAACTATTTTCCCGACATGGATGTCGATTCATGGTCATAGTTTTATTTTAATTCGTATGTCCCTATTACTTTTAAAATTGAGAGGTATATATAAATACGCATGAGGCCGCTGTTTCCATCTATTGAAAAAGACACCTATATGATTGTACGCTGATGCAATATCTTGCACATGTACATAGGTCTCTATCAGTTGGGACCTTACCAGTCCATCAAATTCGCTGGGACTGGGGATTTGTAATCATTTGTGTAAAAATATGTAAAAGTCTTTTTTTCTGAAGATAAATGTGTGTTGATTTTACCCATACTTGACCCATATAGTTCCCATATGACTTTGTCCATGTGGGTCCAACATGGAACCCTGCTGCAAATCCCTCATGAGTCCCTTATGGGTTGCCCATATAGGACCCATATAAATACCCATTTAGGGCCCATGTGGGTGCTATATTTTTTGCTTGCTTGGGGATATAGATTGAAATGACACTAATGCGATCATCTTACGTTCCAGTGGAAGATGAGCACCAGTTTTCAAGACGTATGCATACATTTTTCAGTTTAGTGCAAACGCGTGCGCGCGTGCGTGTGTGTACGTGTGTGAGCTCATTTATATTGTATGAAACCAATCGTCCCTAATGCCCAGATTTTTCAGTAACATCTAACAAAAAATCTTTACGGTAGCACTGGATCCAGAAACGATGCTGAAATGATAGGGGTTAAACTGCATATTGAGAGTTAATCATTAACAGTGCAAATGATTTGTTTACCAGAAGCCTTTCGGCGTTTGCCTTCTTCAGAGGTTTTCTATTTTATATTTACATCAAGATATTTAAAAGGGAAATGTAAAATTATTTACATACAAAAGCTATATATTTCAAAACATGTACACACATTCTTCAGTTATGTGTGTGTGCTCTTAAATATCTTGTATGAGACCAATCGTCCCTGATGCCCGCTTTTTATGCTTTTATTATTATTATTATTATTATTATTATTGATTTTTCACAAAAAATATAGAAACGACATGGATAAAAAGTATTTTGAAACATGCTGTATGTTTAACATAATAACAAATACCATGCCAAAATAATTATGAATATGTATTACTGGAAAGCTATTTATTTGTTAAAATGTGTTGTAAAGTTTAGCTTCCATTATGGAAGCAGAAAATATAAGATTGGACCCATACCTGCAGATCGATTTGTGAAGAATTTGATATATAATGTATAAAATAAGATAAGCCGTTAAATTTATAAATAACGTTATAGGTTCACATTAAGGATTACCACTTCACTCCTGTTATCTCAAAGATTTAATGATTTTTTTCTTATAATTGTCCCGTTTCATAAAGTTTTTGTATGGGACTGCTGCTGATAAATGAAGCGAACGTTATTCTCTGGAGTTTTTTTTTAATGAAACGAGAGTGAACTGTAAGTAGTTTAAACGTCTACATGGATATTCGATAAATTTTTGGTTGACATAAAAATGGTTCTGGGCGAGAGAAAGGCATAGCAGCGTATATGTACATCTTTATACATTTCGAAAATAAATAAATAAATAAATAAATAAATAAATAAATAAATAAATAAATTAAAACAACACAATTATGAGTTTTCGACCAGATGAAGTGGCGATGTTAAGTATGAGAAAACAGATAACACTAGATATGACTGCGTTATATCTGTAATGTAGACGGGGAAACATCGCTCTTTTACCCTTGTTGACCACTTATATGGTAGATAGAGTGTTAGTATATCTGTAGAACAGTATTTTCTGAATAAAATATATTAATATATTAAAAAAAAAAGAATTCCCGAGAGAACAGAATTTATGTGGACGGGTGGCAAACATTGTAGACACTGATCATTCAGTAATGTCTGTTCTGAGTCTAAACTGGCTATTTGTTCAGGTTATCTGTTCGAACAGTCAGGCTAAATACAGTAGGTCCCTTTCTGCATGCCATAATATGTGTACAGCATCTGAACGAGCTTATCCTAGTTTTCTCTGTATGTTGATAAAATAATAATAATAATAATTGCCTGGATACTGCCTTTATTTTTATCTGATACTAGTTAAATATCGAAGAGCAAAAGTCTTGCACACACTGCGAGGAGCTCAAGAAAGAACGAAGGTACTTGCGACCACATAATTTGAATTCTGTGGTAGCCCTATATGATTCGAAAATCAAAGGACGGACGCTTCACAATTCATAAAGCAGGTTTTGAGGCGAAAATCGTGATATACAGACTACATCTCTTGTCTTTGCAAATATGGATCACTAATTCTCAGCCGCACATTACACTAGACTTGAACTTGTCTAACCCGCAGCAAATAAAAAAAGGTAAGAGAAAAGTCCAGGGAGTGCCACAATCACAAACCGCAGCCCTTCCCAGACCCCAAGAGGAAGAGGAAGCCGACAAATCCAAACAAGCACAAATCGGACAAACGTACGAAAAGCACGAAGATTAGCTCTCTCTTCCCCAAGCGAGGTAATTGCAATACTAAAAGGACTAGAAAACACAAGAACAAAATGACACACGGAAAGACATACAACAAATCGCCTCGTAGAATAAACCACAAAGCAACAAAAAGTAAGACTAACACCGGGACCACCGCCGTAGAACGGCCAGTAGAGTAAACCACCGGGGGGTTTAAAGCACTTTTACAGCTAGCTAACTTCACCCAGGGTCCAGATGCTACTCTTAATACAGAAACACATAAAAATTCGGTTCGCATAAAGGCTCCCAACCCAGTCAATGCATCAAAGCGAAAACACAAAAATCAAATTAATCACTATAATAAATAAAGACGAGTACTCATGGCTAATTCTACTGTATGCCAGAGTAAATGAAAACCAGTAGTTGAACCATGGCGGGCCAAGCCAAAGACATATCGTCAAGCCCCAACCCACTCGTTAAAGTTTTACGAAGAGGCCGTCATTGGGTCTGAGGCCCGAACCGCCGTCGTGCAATAAAGAGTGAAGCATAGCCATCAACAATGACTGGGTTGACAACTAGGCATGCAGTCTGCCGCATAATATCCAGGCTATAGCCAATTCTTTTATAACGGTTAATAAGTTTTCTGAATTGCTCCGAAAAGTTAGATTTACCTACAATTTTTCTAAATCTGTACACTAAGTCACCGTAAAATTCTGGTTCCGATATACCTTGTTGCAGAAGTGTTTTCAGACTGACGCTATATTTTTCTAACAAGGCACTGTGTCTGTGATAAAATTTCGAAAACACCTTACGAAGTTTAAAATAACGATAGCCCTGCCTAAGAAGTTTGGCAGTAAGGGCTTTATTACGGTAGTTAAAGTCATTAAGATTTGAAGAAGCTCTGGCGAATCTAATAAGCTGAGATATGTATACCCCATATGAGGTACGCCGGGGGACATCGCCATCCAGAAAAGGGAAATTGACTATATCAAAATCAAAATCGTCCCGTTTATAACAAAGTTTGGTGGAAACCGTACCATTAGAAATACATAGATTCAAATCCAAAAAAGGTGCCTCGGTATCGGAAGAATTTGCTCTATTTAATTGGAGTTCTGTTGGGTATATCCGGTCCACCATTTGGTCAAAGTAAATATTGTCAATATTTAATAAATCATCAAGGTATCTTGAAGTTGAATTGAAAACCTCTAGTCAGCCTGATTTTCACGTGAGAGAGACTTCATGAAATCTCTCTCATAACAAAAAAGAAACAAATCTGCAACGAGAGGAGCACAATAAGTTCCCATCGGAATACCAATAGTTTGCCTATAAAGTTTAGTTCCAAATCTAATAAAAATATTATCCAAAAGATAAACAGGAGCATCACAGACGTTTTTGACACGACCATAAATTGTGATTATTATATACATCAGAAGTGAAAAAAGCACATTCTTTGTTGCAAGCCAAATATTGGGTATTCTCCCGAATAAATTCGGTTAATTAAATCAATAAATTTATCTTTTATAAGATTATGAGGTAACGTAGTATACAGTGTAGAAAAATCATATGTAGACGATTTAGAAGCCTGAAATTTTTTAGATTTAAATTTATTGAGAACATCATTAGAATTTTTAATTGACCAAAAATAGTAAATTCCGTCCCTTTCGTAAACAGTATCATAGTATCTAATCCAATGTTTTTTTAACAGCAGTAAGGCAAGAAGTTAGCAGTTTGGACAAAATAGTAGTCGTACATGAACTAGAATTAGCAATGAAACATGCTTTATAAGGTCGTTTAGGAAGTTTCGGTAACCAATATAACGTAGGAAGTCTGTCTTGCTTTTCTTTAATACTCACTGCAAACTTAGCAGTAATATCGATAGAATGGGTATTAACAATAGATCTCTCGTCAGTAGAAATCCGTTCATATGTTTTGGTACTACCAAGTTCTTGTATTAGAGTATTGATATAATAAAGTCGTCACACAACAACATTATTAGCATCTTTATCAGCTGGAGCCAAAACATACTTCCTATGAAATTCTTGGATACCTTGTTGAAGGCTGAAGAGCTGAATGAATGAAAATTAAAGAGGAAAACAAGAGACCCATGGGCCACTACGCTCACCAGAGTTCAAGTGGGCGAGCAAGTCCACTTATGAACAGTCCCCCATCCCAGGTCACGGGTCAACTCGGCCTGTAACCAACTCGGCCCCCAAGTCAACTCGGCTTCGGGTCAACTCGGCTGGGTCAACTCGGCCTTTTTTGTAGGTTACACAAACACATTATCGCAACACATTTATTTGTTCAATTATTCACTTATTAATATATACTTTATGACGTAATTGCTGTTTGTTTGTCTTTCGGATGTTATTTATAACAAAATTTATTTTCTATTATCTCCGAATTGCACTTATTAGTGATAGGTCAAGCTGTGCACTAATTAGTGATAAGTGACGCTATTTGCATATTTTAATATGTTTTTTAGGCAATTATATTGTGTCCCTTTCAGGATACCAAACATTCTTGAAAGATCCGGTAAATACTCGTAAATCAGAATAATAAATAAACTTACAGTGTTCAGGTGGTGTTGTCTTCTTCTTTCGGATTACGGGCTGTCTTTAAAGAGTTGTAAAAAATAGCTTCATCATGTCGACCTGTCATGTTAGCCTATGGATCAGAAAAAGGTTTTTATGCTTAAAAAAACTGTTCTCATCCATAGTTTCCAGCCAGCACCAAACCGGGGAGGTATGACTAGGTCTTGCTGCAAAACAACTGAGGAAAATTTTCCGAAGTAATTTTGCAACCATTTACCGGTCATGTTTTTAGCTCACCTGAGCTGAAGGCTCAAGGTGAGCTTTTGTGATCACTCACCGTCCGTCGTCGTCGTCCGTATGTCCGTCCGTCCACAATCTTTAAACAACATTTCCTCCTAAACCACTGATTGGATTGTAACCAAACTTCACAGGAATGATCCTTGGTTGGTCCTCTTTCAAAGTTGTTCAAATGGTTCCGGTCCGTTGCATATCTAGGTCACAGGAGCTAAAAATAGATTTTTTTTTTAAACTAAAAACTTAAAAAATTTTCTTGTCAGAAACCACTGGACCGATTTCAATATAATTTTGCAGAAATGTTCCTTTGGTGATCCTCTACCAAGATTGTTCAAGCCATTCGGATTCGTCAAAAAACATGGCCGCTAGGGCGCGGGGCTTATTTTCCCTATATATCTATATAGAAAACTTTAAAAATCTTCTTGTCAGAAACCTCTGGACCGATTTCAATATAATTTTTTCAGAAATGTTCCTTTGGTGATCCTCTACTAAGATTGTTCAAGCCATTTGGATTCGTCAAAAAACATGGCCGCCAGGGGGCGGGGCTTATTTTCCCTATGTATCTATATAGAAAAATTTTAAAATCTTCTTGTCAGAAACCACTGGATCGATTTCAATCTAATTTTGCAGAAATGTTCCTTCGGTGATCCTCTACCAAGATTGTTCAAGCCATTTGGATTCGTCAAAAAACATGGTCGCCAGGGGACGGGTCTTATTTTCCTTATATATCTATATAGAAACTTTAAAAATCTTATTGTCAGAAACCACTGGACCGATTTCAATATAATTTTTCCAGAAATGTTTCTTCGGTGATCCTCTACCAAGATTGTTTGAGCCGCCATGATTCGTCAAAAAACATGGCCGCAAGGGGGCGGGGTTTATTTTCCCTGTATATCTATATAGAAAATTTTAAAAATCTTCTTGTCATAAACGACTGGACCGATTTGAATATAATTTTGAAAAATGTTCCTTCGGTGATCCTCTACCAAGATTGTTCAAGCCATTTGGATTTGTCAAAAAACATGGCCGCCAGGGGGCGGGGCTTATTTTCCCCATATATCAATACAGAAAACTTTAAAAATCTTCTTGTCAGAAACCACTGGACCGATTTCAATATAATTTTACAGAATTGTTCCTTTGGTGATCCTCTACCAAAATTGTTCAAGCCATTTGGATTCGTCAAAAAACATGGCCGCCAGGGGGCGGGGCTTATTTTCACTATATATCTATATAGAAAATTTTAAAAATCTTCTTGTCAGAAGCCGCTGGACCGATTTCAATATAATTTTGCAGAAATGTTCCTTTGGTGATCTTTTACAAAGATTGTTCAAGCCATTTGGATTTATCAAAAAACATGGCCGCTAGGGGCCGGGGCTTATTTTCCCTATATATCTATATAGAAAACTTTAAAAATCTTCTTGTCAGAAATCACTGGACCGATTTCAATATAATTTTTTCAGAAATGTTCCTTTGGTGATCCTCTACTAAGATTGTTCAAGCCATTTGGATTCGTCAAAAAAACATGGCCGCCAGGGGGCGGGGCTTATTTTCCCTATGTATCTATATAGAAAACTTTAAAATCTTCTTGTCAGAAACCACTGAATCGATTTCAATATAATTTTGTAGAAATGTTCCTTCGGTGATCCTCTACCAAGATTGTTCAAGCCATTTGGATTCGTCAAAAAACATGGCTGCCAGGGGGCGGGGCTTATTTTCCTTATATATCTATATAGAAAACTTTAAAAATCTTCTTGTCAGAAACCACTGGACCGATTATAATATAATTTTTCCAGAAATGTTTCTTCGGTGATCCTCTACCAAGAATGTTCAAGCGGCCATGATTCGTCAAAAAACATGGCTGCTATGGGGCAGGGTTTATTTTTAGCACACCTGAGCCGAAGGCTCAAGGTGAGGTATTGTGATCACTCACCGTCCGTCGTCGTCGTCGTCGTCCGTCCGTCCACAATCTTTAAACAACATCTTCTCCTAAACCACTGATTGAATTTTGACCAAACTTCACAGGAATGATCCATGGTTGGTCCTCTTTCAAAGTTGTTCAAATCGTTCCGGTCCGTTGCAGATCTAGGTCACAGGACCTAAAAATAGATTTTTTAACTAAAAGCTTTAAAAATCTTTTTGTCAGAAACCGCTAGACCGATTTCAATATAATTTTGCAGAAATGATCCTTTGGTGATCCGCTTCCAAGATTGTTCAAGGGGGCGGGGCTTATTTTCCCTATGTATCTATATAGAAAACTTCAAAATCTTCTTGTCAGAAACCACTGAATCGATTTCAATATAATTTTGTAGAAATGTTCCTTCGGTGATCCTCTACCAAGATTGTTCAAGCCATTTGGATTTGTCAAAAAACATGGCCGCCAGGGGGCGGGGCTTATTTTCCCTATATATCTGTATAGAAAAGTTTAAAAATCTTCTTGTCAGAAACCACTGGACCGATTTCAATATAATTTTGCAGAAATGTTTCTTTTGTGATTCTCTACCAAGATTGTTCAAGCCATTTGGATTCGTCAAAAAGCATGGCCGCCAGGGGGCGGGGCTTATTTTCCCTATATAATCTGTATAGAAAATTTTAAAAATCTTCTTGTCAGAAACCACTGGACCGATTTCAATATAATTTTGCAGTAATGCTCCTTTGGTGATCCTCTACCAAGATTGTTCAAGCCATTCGGATTCGTCAAAAAACATGGCCGCCAGGGGGCGTGGCTTATTTTCCCCATATACGAGGGATGTTCGAAATGAATTGCTTATTGTCCTCTAGCTCGATATCCACGTGGGACACGATAAAAACCAATACCTACCTGTATAGGGCTATTCAATATCTACACAATGGTATATGAATGTACATGTTAGACTAAGTGTAAGACATAACATCTGCCATTTGAATACACGCAGTCATTGACCACTGCAGTAAAAATGGTTGGTAGAAGCGTCGACAAAAAAGATGAAATACGGGCTAACATCAAAGCTCGCTCAAAACTTGGTTGTTCTTTGAAGAAGCTGATGACTGAAATTTCTACTGCTTTTGGACCTTCTTGTGTGTCTTACGACACAGTTCGGCGGTGGAAAAAGAAATTTGAGTCTGGTGTAGAGTCCACCAAAAATGCACCGAAATCAGGTAGGCCAAAATCTGCATCTCGTAAAGAAATCGTTTCCAAAATAAAGGAAATCATTGAAGGAGATGCCAGATTTACAGTTCGTGATATTGCACGAAAGGTAGGCATATCACTATCAACGGTTCACCTTATTTTGAAGAAGCATTTGAAAGTCAGAAAGATTTCTGCTAGATGGGTGCACATCGTTTGATTGACGAGCAAAAGAGGCAACGGGTTAAAGTGGCCAAAAGCTGCTTTAAATGTTTCCAAAATATGACAAAAAGCAGTTTGCCAATGTCGTCACAGGTGATGAAACCTGGGTCCATTATTTTGAGCCCGTCAGAAAGGTTAGCAATTAGATCTGGGCCACTAAACACAGCAAACGCCCAATAATTGCCAAACGTTCTTTGAGTACAAAGAAGGTTTTGTATGCAATCTTCTTCTCTGGTGAAGGAGGCGCAATAAAAGTGCCAGTGAAAAAGGGCAAAAGCATCACCGGAAAGTACTACAAAGACGTAGTACTGAAGAAACTGAAAAAAGTATTATCAGAAACGACACCCTGCCACTGGTTTTAAACATGTCCGTCTTCTACATGACAATGCCCCAGCTCATACCTCCGCAATGGTTACGGCGTTTTTGAAGAAAGAAAAAGTAACTGTTTTGCACCCCCCGTATGCCCCAGACCTTGCCCCATGTGATTTCTTTTTGTTTCCGAAATTGAAAGCATTCCTTGCTGGGCGGAAATACCAGTCCCGACAGGCACTTGTATTTCCATTCATCAGTACCTTATTACTGTGCCCAAGTCAGCGTACCGTGACGCCTTCAAGAAGTGGATACATCGGCTGAAACTTTGCAGTTCTAGCCACGGGGAGTACTTCGAGGGCATGAAATGAGTACTTTTGGGCTAACTTGAAATTTGAAGTCTCCAGATAGAAATAAGCAATTCATTTCGAACATCCCTCGTATCTATATAGAAAACTTTAAAAATCTTCTTGTCAGAAACCACTGGACCGATTTCAATGTAATTTTGCATAAATGTTCCTTTGGTGATCTTCTACCAAGATTGTTCAAGCCATTTGGATTCACAAAAAAAAAACGTGGCGGCCAGGGGGCGAGGCTTATTTTCCTTATATATCTATAGAAAACTTTGAAAATCTTCTTATCAGAAACCGCTGGACCGATTTCAATATAATTTTGCAGAAATGCTCCTTTGGTGTTCTTCTACCAAAATTGTTCAAGCCATTTGGATTCATCAAAAAAATATGGCCGCCAGGGGGGCGGGGCTTATTTTCCTATATATCTATATAGAAAACTTTAAAAATCTTCTTGTCAGAAACCACTGGACCGATATCAATATAATTTTGCAGAAATGTTCCTTTGGTGATGGTCTACCAAGATTGTTCAAGCCATTTGGATTCGTCAAAAAACACGGCCGCCAGGGGGCAGGGCTTATTTTCCCTATAAATCTATATAGAAAACTTTAAAAATATTTTTGTCAGAAACCACTGGACCGATTTCTATATAACTTGGCAAAAATGTTCCTTTGGTGATCCTCTAACAAGATTGATCAAGCCATTTGGATTCACCAAAAAACATGGCCGCAAGGTGGCGGGGCTTATTTTCCCTATATATCTATATAGAAAATTTTAAAAATCTTCTTGCCAGAAACCACTGGACCGATTTCAATACAACATTGCAATATAACGGCAGGAATGTTCCTTTGGTGGCCCTCTACCAAGTTTGTTCAAGCTGTCATGATTCGTCAAAAAACATGGCCGTTAGGGGGTGGGACTTATTTTCCCTATATAGCTATATAAAACACTTCAAAAATCTTTTTGTCAGAAACCACTGGACCAATTTCAATATAACTTGGCAGAATTGTTCCTTTGGTGACCTTCTTTCAAGATTCAGTTCCAGCGATCATGATGCATGAAAAAAACATGGCCGCTCGGGAGTAGGGCTATAAAATTTATACAAAAATCTTAGAGCAGTGAACTTGGCTGAAACTTCAACAGTAAGTTTGCAAAGCTGTTTGCTCAGGTGAGCGATATAGGACCATCATGGTCCTCTTGTTTACTATTTTTCTATATAGAAAAATTTAAAAATCTTCTTGTCATAATCGACTGGACCGATTTCAATATAACTTGGCAGATATATTTCCCTAGTGACCCTCTATCAAGATTGTTCAAGCCGTCATGATTTGTCAAAAAACATGGCCGCTAGCGGGGGGGGGGGGGGGCGAGGGAGGAGTGGGGGAGGGTGCGGGGCTTATTTTCCCCATATATCTTCTTGTCAGAAACCACAGGACTGATTTCAATATAACTTCGCAGAAATGTTTCCTTGGTGACCCTTTACCAAGATTGTTCAAGCCGTTATGATTTGTCAAAAAACATGGCCGCTAGGGGGCGGGGCTTATTTCCCTATATATCTATACAGAAAATTTTAATGATCTTCTTTTCAGAAACCACTGGACCGATTTCAATATAACATTGCAGGAATGTTTCTTATGTAAACCTCTATCAAGATTGTTCAAGCCGTCATGATTTATCAAAAAAACATGGCCGCCAGGGGGGCGGGGCTTATTTTCCTTATATATCTATATAGAAAAATTTAAAACTCTTCTTGTCAGAAACCACTGGACCGATTTCATTATAACTTTGCAAAAATGTTTCCTTGGTGACCATCTACTTAGATTGTTCAAGTAATCATGATTCGTCAAAAAACATGGCTGCCGGGGGCGGGGCTTATTTTCCCTATATATCTATATATAAAACTTTAAAAATCTTTTCAGAAACCAATGGACCGATTTCAATACAACTTGGCAGGAATGTTTTTTTGGTGACCCTCTACAAAGATTGTTCAAGCCGTCTTGATTCGTCAAAAAACATGGCCGCTAGGAGACGGGGCTTATTTTCCCTATATATCTATATAGAAAACTTTAAAAATCTTCTCGTAAGAAACAGTTGGACCGAGTTCAATGTTACTTGGCAGGAATGTTGCTTTGGTGACCTTCTACCAAGATTGTTCAAGCCTTCATGATACATCAAAATCCATGGCCCCCCCGGGGGGGGAGGGGGGGGGGGGCGGGGCTTATTTTTCGTATATATCTGCATAGAAAACTTTAAAATTCTTCTTGTCACATACCCCACGACCAATTTCAATATTACTTGGCTGGAATGTTGCTTTGGTGACCCTCTACCAAGATTATACAAGCAATCATGATTCGTCAAAAAACATGGCTGCCATGGGTTGGGGCTTATTTTCCCTATATATCTAAATAGAAAACTTTAAAAATCTTCTTGTCAGAAACCACTGAACAGATTTCAATATAACTTGGCAGGAATATTCCTTTGTTAACCCTCTACCAAATTTGTTCAAGCTGTCATGATTCGTCAAAAAACATGGCCGTTAGGGGTAGGGCTTTATAGCTATATAAAACACTTTAAACCACTGGACCAGTTTCAATATAACTTGGCAGAAATGTTCCTTTAGTGACCTTATTTTAAGATTCAGTTCATGTCGTCAAGATGCGTAAAATAACACGGATGGGGTGGGGATGGGGGGGGGGGGGGGGGGTTGGTGCTATAAAATTTATACAAAAATCCTAGAGCAGTGAACTTGGCTGAAACTTCAACAGTAAATATGCAAATCTGTTTGCTCAGGTGAGCGATATAGGACCATCATGGTCCTCTTGTTTCTCTTTTCTTTTCTTCTTCTTTTTTTTACATGTGAAATATATAATGTGAAATAATATTGCCCGCCATTACCACGTGACGGTCACATTATTAGTCTTACAAATTAAAGATGACGTTATTTGGCCATTAGCAATCAAAAACTAGATCTCAAAATATGAATGCGCATACCGTATTTACCCTAAGTATTCGGACACCTCAACTCCTTACCATATATATTCTAAAATTTGAACCAGCACAATTCACTACCCGAAGTTGTGTCTAAAAATTGCTGGATGAGTGGCAAACAGTGTAGACCCAGATGAGACGCCGCGTTCTGCGGCGTCTCATCTGGGTCTATACTGTTTGCTCAGGCTTGTCTGTCCGAATATATATGGTAAATACGGTACCAAAAAAAAAAAAAAAAAAAAAAAAAAAAGAAAAAGAAACATAGGTTCAGGTCTGAGACAAATTTTAAAATAGAGGTATTTATTCTCTTATTTCCTGGAACGCCAGGGAGTGCCACAATCACAAACCGCAGCCCTTCCCAGACCCCAAGAGGAAGAGGAAACCGACAAATCCAAACAAGCACAAATCGAACAAACGTACGAAAAGCACCAAGATTAGCTCTCTCTTCCCCAAGCGAGGTAATCGCAAGTCAAAATCCATTGACATTTCAATTCATCAACATGAAATCAATTACTTACGAACGTGAAACAGACGGACGGCCACACAGACGCCTATCATGAAACCAATTACACCGCCACTATCGCATGGCGGGTTGTGAAAAAAAGAATCATCAGTAAGACAATGTGATTATTTTTTACAGCTTAGCTCCAGACAATATCCTTTTTTTTTTAAACCAAAAAGTACCGACATTTCCGCAAAAGCATTTGTTGTTGGTACTCATTAGAGTCGCCTCAGAAAGGCACTTCTAATGCGTAACACAACACAATTCGGAGCTCATACATGTACCAGCATTCAACCGACAATTTGCATGAAATGTAGACTAGCTACTAGTCGGATATCAATATTATTTTCATCAATCAATTATAATTATTAATTTACTTAATGAACTAAGGGCCATCTACTACTTACTGCTTGCCTCACCTCTTTGATAGCAGCAACTAATCTTGGGGATATTGATTTCAGAGACCAACTATTAGAGACTGGCTATACAAGATGTCATACATAAATTTGAATCAGCTTTTAGTAAGGAGTGATAAAACGTGACATCAAGGTCTAGGAGCTAGACTACATGAAATGTTAAAACTATTTTTGTTGGAAAGTAAGTACACTAAAATCTGTAGATACGGATCTGACGCCTCCAAACTCGGCGTCTGATCTAGGAGTACATTATAAGAGTTCATCTGGCTCAAATAGATTAACATCTGTAAGTATCTGGTACACATGACGGAATAACGCACAGAATCTGAATCAGCTCTCCCTTTGTTGGGATGGGTCGTTACTGATCAGTACTTTATGCGTGTACACAGATCATATGCCGAAATTTATATGAAAGGGTCTTCTGATTTTTTCCAAAGAAAATTTTCAATAATTGCACTTCTATGATAAGAAAACACACCTATAAAAATATGATTAATTATAATAGACTTTTTTAGGTTGTAAAAATGACATTTTTTTAGAAAATACATTTCTCTTTTTTGCTCAAAATATACGAGATTGTGGACACTCGTTGGAAGCGTATGTCGAGTTTGTTCACTAATATTATTCCACGAATTTTCAGAATAGGTCCTAGTACTACCAGTTCATTAACATAGTTGTTCTTATTTTTCTTTTAATGCTATCCCCGACGTGGGATGAACATCGTAACTGTAAGTCCATGAATTTCACTCAGTCTCCTCAGTGTCTCGAACAGTCGGCCTAACACCATACAACGATTCGCACGCTTTCAGGAAGGCTGTTGGCGTAATCTCGTGCTCCAAGTTCTGCGACCATATCTGTTCAAGTCGTACCTCTACCCGCCGCGTTGTCCCTCGACGATCTCGCGGTAGGTCACCATTGCTGAAGGCCATCAGCGTTGCCCCACGTCTTAGCAGCGGAAACAGCCTGTAGAAGCCTAGTCCACTCATACCCGCCTTGCTGTTGAGCCGATGATGCCAGTCTGGAAAAATTAAAAACATTTTATTACATTCTAACATTAAAACTCCGAAAATAAGAATGCTTAGGGCATAAACCTTTAAAATGATACCTTTTGAGATTTATGAGAACGGTAGTATTCATTTGGCATGTGGCCGAGAGTAGCATGTTCCAAGAAATCTTCTTTGAGGCCGTTGACCCAGTATTGTATCAAGGATAACAAATCGTGCAGAGACTGCATGATTTTAACAGGGAGTTTCTATCTATCGACTTGTTTAGAGAGACCGAGGACAAAACATTCTTTTCCGTGTTTAAACGTTTGCCAAGCCCAAGTGTTGTTATGTCCTGCATCCTGAAATAAATACAATAAGTCTAAAAAAAAAAAAAAAAAAAAAAAAAAAAAAAACAATTCCGTAAGCAAAATACAATAATTCTGAATACGAAATATAATATTTCTTATAAAAATACAATAATACTGAAAACAAAATACAATAATTCTAATAAACAAAATACAATAACTCTGGAATATTAGGCGTTGAAATCATAACGTATGTAAATATACATGTTAAAGTTTCCAATGATTATTTGCTTGTCCTGATTCCTGCAAATGGGAAAATGAATTGTAATATTAAAATCAATCATTCAAATGGAAAAAAAAGTTACTTTACCTGTTCCGCACAGACGATGCTGCCAGCGTTCGCAAGCATCACAAGAGACTGCATGCATACGCCCAGTGACAAACACCTTACACACAATACACAAAGCAGACATGACGGTTATAAAATGCAAGTAACAATGACGATTCCAAATTGGGATTTGATACTGAATCCATTTACTCGGGCATTTTATACAGACTATGCCGGCGAATTAAAGAAAGCATTTCAACAAAAGATTGTTTTCGTGCGCTTTTGATTTAAGTTATTTTTAGGGACTCTTCTTCCTCTTGGGGTCTGGGAAGGGCTGCGGTTTGTGATTGTGGCACTCCCTGGACTTTTCTCTTACCTCTTTTTTTTTTTTTTTTTATTAAAGGGGTTACCAACTTAATTAGGGATGTAAGCAAATTTTAAGAAAACAAATGTCTTTAATTATAGTACATCAAAAGTAATTTGTTTTCCACCAAATTAATTGTTCTAATCAGTACTTTCATACTTACGGATTTGTTTGCACAACCGCTAAGGCATTAAAGATCATCTGAATTTTAATTGGTTGGTTAAGCTCATGATTGGAAGACCTTTGACAAGCCAATAATGATTCACGGCTGGATACTTCTAAGGTTGCTGAAAAATTCTGGTATGTAGTCAGTCCATCAAATTAACAGACAGACAGATAGACATACAGATACATCCACCTTCTAGCCTAACCACCCTTCCCCTATACCTGGGCCCCCATACAGGCCGAGGTGACCTGGCCGAGTTGACCCGGGCCGACGACTCGGGGCTAACTTGACCCGGATTCCCCATCCCACAGGGGCTCCACGTGAAATTTGGTCTTAATCAGCCTAGCAGTTTAGAGAAGACAATAAAAATACTGAGACTGATGCATCCATGACAAAGGTCAGTAAATGACCTTTACCTTTGGTAGTTACAAACGTTCATTTAGGGGATGTCATTTATCAACTTTGAATGTCATAGGCTACAATGGCTTAGCATAAATCCACAGTTTTGTCTTTTTCTCATATAAAATCCTCTATGACCAACCTTGACCTTGCCGTAAAATAGTTCTAGGTCAAACAAGGCTCACCATTTAAACAACTTGGTAGAACTCGAATACTTAATGGTGCGTACCAAGTTTCAAGGTCATTGGCCTTTCAATTTCTGAGAGGAATACTTTCAAAGGTATATATCATATATATATCACCGTTACAGTCAAAACTGCTGGCGGAATTTCTTTATGCGTCGGCAGTAAGTTTGAAGAATCTGAAGGATACAATTACTTTTTGATCTACTTTACAACTGACCTCCAAACAGTGATTTATTACTCAACAAATCCCTGCTAGAGCTGATCTATTTCTTAAATAAATGAAATTTATAATTACAGATATAAATAATATCAAAGAATGCACGCATTACTGAACTTGAGATTCTTTTTCCATTGCCGGCGCTGGAGTCGGCTGTAGATTAACTCGTCATTTGTAAAGAAAGAAAGAAAGAAAGTACATAAATAAATCTAAACAGCACTCATTGCCAGCTGTGGGAAGCGCCACATTTCATTCAGTTTTGCTTCCCACATTTCATTCAGTTTTATAAACAGCTGAGAGTACTTTCGAACGCCGAATAATATCTTTTTCCCACCGAGATTTTTTACATTATTTTTTTTTTCTTTGCATAACAATCAAATTCATGAAATATTTTGGCATGTAAAACATATAATTTTTTTACAATGAAAAGTACACATTATTGCATGATCGCTAACTTCTCTCTGAACTTAACAGCTTGAAACTTTTCAAAAAGTATCTGACCAGACAAAAAAAGAGTTGATAAGGATCATGTGAGCAGACTATTGTTTTTCCCCATTGAAGACCTAGTTTTGTTTGTTTTATAATATCACTGTCACAATGATCAATGTTGTTAACATTCAGCTATCATAAAAACTTTCAAAAATAAGACACTGCAAAGCAATGCAAATTATTGATGTAGCAAATTTTCTTTAATCCCAGATCACAATGTTTTTTATTTGAATATAACTATTAATTTTGAGGTGGTCTGCTGCTTGCAGTATAATTATCTATGTCGAATGAATTTCGAAATTCTAAATAAACAAGTGTGGAATGAAATCATCTCTAGTAATCATCAGATTCAGAGATAATGGCAAATCTCTGGCAAACTACCTAAAAAAACAACAACAAAACTTTCTAGCAAAGTTTTGGCAAGCTCCATGATCCCCAATATCTTTTGGCAAAGTTCTGGCAACTCCCCCGCGCCCAGCCCCCCGCCCCCACTCCCTGCTGGAAAGGTACTTTGCGAGCATTGCCATTAGTGGCAATGATCGGCAAAGTTTACCGGCACAGTTTTTCTTTGCTGTAACCATGCCGCTGCCTTGTAGCGACATTATGGCACAGAATCTTTTTCATAGGGGAAATGCATGTAAATATCACCGTTACAATCAAAACTGTTGGCGGAATTTCTTTATGCGTTGGCGGTAAGTTTGAAGAATCTGAAGGATATAATTACTTTTTGATCTACTTTACAACTGACCTCCAAACAGTGATTTATTACTCAACAAATCACTGCTAGAGCTGATCTATTTCTTAAATAAATGAAATTTATAAATACAGATATAAATAATATCAAAGAATGCACGCACTACTGAACTTGAGATTCTTTTTCCATTGTCGGCGCTGGAGTCGGCTGTAGATTAACTCGTCATTTGTAGGGTCCTACTAATCACCCCACGGCACCCCACGGCACCCCATGGCACTAAATTATTTCATTCTATTTATTAATTAAATGCTGAAATTACACCACGGTATTAGTTTTATGTATCAAAATTTGTTTTTGTGATAGTTTAAGACATTGACATTACTTCAAGCGCTTATCTCGGGGTGCTAAACACCAAGATTCAAAATAACGCAAAAATATAGCAAAGAGACCAATGGTGTAAGTTGATAGTCCATTACATATTTTATGGAAAATATACATATATTTTGATGTCGTGGTGTGCAAACATTTACGAGAGGTTTAAACATAATAACAATTTTAAACATAATAACAATTTTAAATCAAACACAAAACTATTATTGTCCATCTAAAACACATATTTTATGGGTCAATATACATATATGTTGATGCCATGGGGTGCAAAAAAAAAAAAAAAAAAAAATGAGGGCTTCAGACATAATATTTTAACTCAAACACAAATCATCAATATAAATTATATGTTTATTAAGATGAAGACAAGTATTACAAAACTATTCTTGTCTTCCTATAAATACATATTTTTATGCTAAATACTCATGTATTTTGATGCCGTGGGGTGCAAAAATGTTACTAGAGTTTTAAACATAATATTTTAAATCAAACACGTCCTCAATATAAATTCTCTATTTAATAAGATGTCTTAAGTATTGCAAACTATTCTTCTCTATCTAAAACATATATAGTTTATGGTAAATATATTTTGATGCCATGGGGTGCCGTGGGGTGACGTGGGGTGCCATGAGATGATTAGTAGGACCGTCATTTGTAAACAAAGAAAGAAAGAAAGAAAGAAATAAAGTACATAAATAAATCTAAACAGCACTCATTGCCAGCTGTGGGAAGCGGCACATTTCATTCAGTTTTGCTTCCCACATTTCATTCAGTTTTATAAACAGCTGAGAGTACTTTCGAACGTCGAATAATATCTTTTCCCACCGAGATTTTTGCATTCTTTTTTTCTATCCATAACAATCAAATTCATGAAATATTTTGCATGTTAAACATATAACTATTGCAATGAAAAGTACACATTATTGCATGATCGCTAATGGTTGCAACGTCATCACTCCACCCAGTCTCATACCCCCGGATCCCCCCCTCCCCCAACACACACATTTCGAAATCTCTCGCGAGATTTCATTGATGCAGATATCGTGAGTGAGTCGGAGGCGAATCAAAACCTCGGTTAACAGGTCATTACCTATGTGAATCGCGCGTAGGTAGAGACTCGCGTAGGTACGAACAGGTCAAACTGTTAAGCGGAGGAAGTGCGAAAAGGATTGCGAAAGAATTGTTTTTCCCTATGCAAACCGATAAAACAGCCTTTTCCAAGTGTTCTGAGGAATGGTGTTCATTGTATCAGTTAAGGTAAGATGTTATTGAAAGATAGACTTGAGAACATGACTTCATTATCGTGTTTAATTCCTAAACTTGATCGATGTGGATATGCGAGTGTATTTGAAAGATCTAAAATCCGATACGACCTAGTGATCGTACATTGAGGAGATGGCAGTGCAAAAGGTAACAAGCAAAATGTTATCTGAGCACATACACATCAGAACAGTTGCTCCTGTTGTCTGAATAATTTCTAATCTCCAAAGAATTAATTTGTCATAGCATATGCAGATTCTCATTGGACATACGTGGAAGTTGGAACAGATCTGGGCCCAGTTGTTCAAAGCTAAAGACGTCGTTAGTTAACGATTCGTTAAAATTTACATCGAGTGATATGCAAATATTCTGAATTTTTTGCTGAAAAAATGTGAGTGCAAAAGCTACTCACATTTTTTCAGCAAAAAATATCAGAATATTGTGTATTGGATCAGCTAAAACAGTTAACGAAATGACCCTTAACGATGTCGTTAAGCTAACAACGCTTTGAACAACTGGGCCCTGGGCTTTTCCAATATGCATTAATTATAAGTTACATTTTTATTCATCAAAGCATGCAGAAATCATGTGAAAAATGGTTAAAACATTTAACTGTAGTGGAAATCCACTTCATTAGAAAAACAAACTTAATACCTTGTTAAATTATCTATAGCTAATAAATTTATTTAGCAGATGCATTGACTGTGTGAAGGTAATTAACTATTGTTATATATACTATCATTATTGTATCCGAAGCCTAGTATAATCTCTTGATTCTTGGGCCTTTCTTGTCTTCTTTCATTAAACTGTTAACGGTTGGCATGCACAAAGGGGTAAGAGTAACAGTCAGGTTCAAATTTGGTTGGTTAGTCTTTCCAAAAGTTATTCAATCTCGACTTAAATTGGTTAATGCTACCAGATGAAATCACTTCCTCCGAAAGACTGTTCCATTAGTTTATAACTCCTTTTCAAAAAAATTGTTTCAGTAAGTCCAGTCTAAACTGATGTTTAAAAAGCTTTTGACTGTGACCTCTTGTTCTTATTATGGGTTGCAGGGTAAATAATTTATCCTTTTTGCAACTGTCAATTCTTTCATAAGTCTAGACAAGATTTTTTTTCAACCAAAAAAGTATTGATATTTTTATTATTTCTCCCAAAAAGTATTGATATTTTTCATATTTCTCCAGGAAAACGTGTTCAGGTACTCATTAGAAGTGTCTCAGCAAGGTTCTTCTAATGAGTACCACAACATATGTTTTCATTGAGACATTTATAAAACAAATGTGACCTGATACAGTACAGCTCAGGTAAAAGAACCAAAAAACTCTTTACTCTGAATCTTGGCGTTTCGCGGATCTCCCCAAAACACTCAGAATAATTCCGAGTAACGCATATACTCAGCGGGCAACCTTGAAAAACACTCTCAAGTTCCGGGTAGAGTAAGCAGTAAGCGAAGTTACTCGGAGTCGTATTATCATACTCGGAAGCAATATTTCTTGTGAAATTATGGGAAGTTCCTTGGAGTAATTTGATGCAAAACCTATCTGATTTTTATTTATTTTCTTTATTTATTTAATTATTCATTTTTCTATTATATAGTACAGTCGGTGTGAAGGTTATATCATCCACGCTCATGCGGGTGAGCGGCAGTAAAACCTCAACACAAACAAACAATTCCATGGCCCCCAGAAATAGGTTCATTCCCTTGTTCTCTTAAAATACAAAATGTAATAACCAATGTTTGCCTTGTTCCCTGAATATAATTGGGTGTTCCCTTGTTCCACAGAAAACCCCGGGTAGCCCCATTCACTGCTTGAGCACACCTGAACAAAGCCCCATTACGAAAAAGAACCGGATTCTGTGGCTTGGTCTGGTTCAGCCACACAAATTAGTCCAGCATAGTCATTTTTACTTAATGTGCCATAGAAAACAAAACAAACACACAAAAATCACAAAGAGAATCAAACATCTGCCCCCAATTGACCAATTACGTATTTGTGTTTGGTATTCTTTTTCCCATGCAACAACTGCACATGCTCAATATAAATGGCATACTGTGGTAAAAGACCGGGAAATATTCTCTCTCATGTGCAGCAACGGCACATGTCAATATAAATTTACTTAAAGGGGCACTTCTGCTATCAAAGAGGCACTGAATCAATAAGACAGCCTATGTGAAAAGGGTGTCTGTCACATAAAAACACACTTTACGCGCATAAGGGGCCATAGAAGCTAATTCAAATGAGTGAGTGAGTGTTTTACATCCCACTAACAGCTAGGTCATACGGAGATGCGGACCTTGGTTTAAAGTCCAATATGAAAGGCTGGAGAAGCCTGGGATAGAACTCGTGAACCCTGTGTGACAAGGCGAGCAGCTTTACCACTACACCACCAAGGCACCCTTTCCCAATAGTTCATATTGTTGAATATTTTATAAAAGGGCTGCAGACATTGCACCATGCCCCACCACTGCACTTAATCAAGCAAGTGGCATAACTCTGTTAATAAATTACAGCTTATGTATAAGCTCGCCCCGGAAAAGTGTGCAAGCTCGACAAGAACGAAATAGTGTTGACTGGGCTGTTTAACTCCAGTTCAAACCCAAATGATGTCATTTCAAAGTTCTCATGCCTATGGTATGATTTACAATGTACATACATTGAACCGGACAAAACCTACAATACTACAATGTACGTGAGACCAGCAAAGACTCTTTCTGGAAAAAGAATGTGCACAATACTGGTTAACTGCTAAGAGGACTAAGCCTGCCCAGTAAAGGTGTGGTTAGGTAAACTGGCCACGCTCGACATGACCCCATTGGGATGACTGGGCCATCAAACCTCAACACAAACAAACCAGCAAAGACTCGGGTCAGTCTGTGCATCGACCCACTATATAAAGCAAGCTTCTTAGATAGCCCGGAGTCCGAAGAAGGTGCATACTGTACAATCAGCAAAGATCTTATCAGAATGTGCTATTGCAGTCGCACTGTTTATCCCGCTTTGGACAGCCCGGCTATCAAAGGTAAATACGATCAGCAAATGCTCTTATCAGAATGCAGTTGCACAGATTGACCCCGAGTCTTTGCTAGTCGCACAAGACGTTTTATTAAACCCAGAGATTATAGGAGGTACATACAATTAGTGAAGGCTCTGATCAGACTACTGATGTGCAGACTCAGAGTGTGCAGACTGATCTGTTTCTTTGTACAAGTTTTATTGTAGGTTTTGCCATGCATAGACTCATGCGTGATTTGATTGTGCAAACTTTAAAGCTTAGCACTCTGGGTAAAATTTTCAACAGAGGACATTTTGAAATATTTTTCTCATTCTTCCTAGAAAACAGGATTTGACATTTCATGCAAATTGTCTCCATTGCATGAAATGTCAAATCCAGTTTTCTATTGCATGAAATGTCAAATCCTGTTTTCTTGGTAAAAAAAATAATAACGAATATGTCGTCTACGAATATTGTCTGCTGAATTAGTCCAGAGAGTGGTAATCCAGAAGTTTGGTGTTTGATACATTGTACCTGCGAGCACCAAGTGTTGTATCCTTGAGCAAGACACTTTATCCTCATAACTTAGTATTGGTTTCTTCCCAGGAAGATTCTGCCTAGCATGTCCGTGAGGGCATATGACAATATATTATGGACAAATATTCTGAACACGCTTTGCCGCCGATGCTAGGTTTATACATGTGTCTCTTTTACTCGTTAAATAAATTACAGTCTTGGTTTTGCATATCGAGTGTTGATGACACAAAAACAGAACACTTTACATGGAAACAAAAGTTCTGAAGATTGCTGTGTAAGCCAATAAATATAATTTTAATATGTAATTAAGGCAATGCAATTGACTATTTAAAGGGAGTTAACTTCAATTGCTTTAAGAGTCATGCCCATGCGAAATGTGTTGGGGAACAGCATTTTTTATGAATCGCGCCAATAAAGAGGGGGCATGCTTATATTATAAGCAGTTAACTAGTACACTGAACACCCTTCCGCCAGAAAATTGTAACTGCCAATCTTGAAGCAGTGGAAGGAGCAAATGACCATGGCAAATACATGTGTTTCATGATCATGATCATGATGGCTACAATCTGTGGGGGTCGAATCCGCGATCAAGTCTCGCGTTCCATTCCCGCCGGTGCGATAACGTTCTTTCCTATAAAGTCAGTGCCAACAACTTGTAGCTTGAAAGGAGACATATCATATTTGCATAAGGGTAAAAAGAAAGAGCATTCCGGAGAGAGAGAGAGAGAGAGAGAGAGAGAGAGAGAGTGTGTGTGTGTGTTTGCAAAACTTATAAGATTCTGGCTCGTCCATTTTAGGTGCATCTGGTTATGAGATATAGATATTCCTAGAGAAAAATGGCTAAACTGTTTTTGCAACAGTGAAGACCCTGATCAGATGCCGCATTCTATCATCTCGATATGACAATTTATTTTTTGTTGAAAGAGACATAAGACCAAATCACCATTATCTTTGAATGATGATTTAAATGGACAAGCCCTATTACCCTGGTCCAATCATCAACTGTCCAGGCCTCGATCCAAGCAGTGTCCGTTCCTGTCTCCTGTGTCAAATGAAATGTATCTATACTCCTTAAGGTCTTAACCCTTGACGCGCTTAGCACATTCAGCAGATGACATTTTCATTCTCTTTTTTTTTTTTTTTCTTTCTTATTTTCCAGTGTAAATTAGGCATGACACTACATGTATTACATGATTCACATGAAAAGTTCAGCCTTATTATCGCTGTAAAATACTTAAACATTTAGATCGGCATCTCCTCTAGGATTTACAGCAGAGCTTCAGGGGTTCAAACTATTTTCTTGGCAGCAGCAGCACATGCCAAGCTTGAAAATAATGAATTGATAGGCAGGAATTTCTGACTTAGGATGAAAAGCATGATAAATTGGTACAAAATAATTAGATAGTTTGAAAAGGGACATGTCTGCTGCTAAAGTGGCACAAGGAAAATGGGCCAGCCTGGATAAAAGTGCTTGTCACATGAAAACGAATATAGGAAGAATCAGGTGACCACTACCCCTAATTCGTACTGGCACAGTGGCTCAGTGGTAGAGCGTCCGCTTTGTGACCGGGAGGTTGCGGGTTCGATCCCCGGCCGGGTCATACCAAAGACTTTAAAAATGGTACTAGCTGCTCTTTCGCTTGGCGCTCAGCATTAAGAAAGTAGAGCTAGAACTGGTCAGCTCAGTGTCAGTATAATGTGACTGGGTGGAATATCATGTCAAAGTGTCTGGGGCATGATATTTCAGTGAGGCAGCACTCTAAAAGTGAGCATTGAGCTCCCTGCCACATCCAGACACCGTCGCGATATGACTGAAAAAGGTTGAAAGCGACGTTAAGCCCAAATCAAACAAAACTACCCCTAATTCAAAACTAAAACTGGGTGATTAGAAATCATCCGAGGCTATGGTCCAAATATGTCGCCAGCCTTGGGCATTGGTGTTACCAGCTGTTGTTCAGATATACCCTTTGATATTCGCGGCTGAAACAAAAAAATCAGTCGCAGAGTTGGTCATCAGAAGCAGAAATATTTATGTAAGTATGTGCATTTGTGCAGTCTGATCCTGCTGCTGCCAGCACTAGTTTAGAGGGTATATATTGTATTCGCAGTTGTAACAATTTCTATTTGGTTATCGTGGCGAGAGAGAGAGTGATCCAAGTGGTCAAACTTACCTGTACAGAATAATCTATCACCACTTGCAAATACTCGCAAACACTTGGAATATCATGGATACCTGAGGTCCGCAGAATGTCCTTGGAATATTAAGCGCAAAACTTGGAGTAAAACCTTTTCACTAGGAGTAGTTTACTCCAAACCACTTGGTGGAAAATCACAGATTGTAAAATTAGTCTGCAGATTGAAAAAAAAAAAAAAAAAAAAATTTTGTTTTTTTTACCTGAGCGGTACTGTAGATCTGTATGCATTTAGTTGCATTTTTGTTCATCATAGCATGACGAAATCGTTTGAAATGGTTAAATCATTCAGCATCTTCGTGGAATTCCACTTCATTAAAAAAACAAGCTTAATACCTTATTAAATTATCTATAGAGTAAAATTTATGTTACAAATGCACTGAGCAAAGGTAGCCTATTATTGCATACTATCATAGGTCTAGATAAGACACTTTTTTTTTTAACCAAAAAAGTTTTGATGTTTTTCTTATTTCTCCATTCTCCTTGAAAACGTTGTGGGGGTTCTCATTGGAAGTGCCTCACCGAGGCCTAATGAGTATTGCAATATATGTTTTCATGGAGAAATTTATAGAAAAAATATGACCTGATACCCCTCTTACCTGGAGTTATGTATTATACATGTATATAAGAGAATACAGTATTGTAAAAGGCTCTCGGGCATCGAGCCTGCCTGATTCATTGTATCAAGACTGTCTTTAAAGACACCAAAATGTTAACAACAACTAACTGATATAAATTTTCTCTTCATTATCCTCATGTGGCAGAGAGTGGGGAAGGTGTTTATACAGTGACACTTTGATTACTTGGGCAATTGACCAAGATTAACTGTTAACCCATTGTATACTGAATAGACTCACCCAAACCATATATTGGAAGAGTCCAATTCCAATTTTAGGTACGTCCGGCTAAGAGATTTATATATTCCTAGAGAAAAATGGTTAAATTATTTGCAAACAGTGGAGACCCTGATCAGACGCCGCATTCTGCGGAGTCTGATCTAGGTCTGCAATGTTTGCCAGTTACTCTTTTTATGGGTCTCCCGACTACGATGGGTTAATTTATTTATTGGGGAGTCACATCATAAGCCAGTGTTTTCTTAGCAGAGAAGTTCCTGATCAGCATGCAATGTTAGGTCTGGATTATGCATCACCATCCATGCAGTATGACCTGCATCTTCGCTGTTCACAATCCATAATGATAAATTTCTAAAGAGTCTTCACATTTCTCAATCATGTAAATAAAGTAGCATAAAAAAATACTTTGGAAGCTGGAGCCTAAAATCTGTAAGTAGAAAGCTGGTTCTATAGAGATTCATTCACAAAGGATTCTTTTAAAAGTCTTAAAAGTAGGTCATGCTGGAATTTAGCCTCCTGCCTCCTTTTAATAAAAAGACTGGATCATCTTTCAGGAGACTGCTGGGTGGACTTTCTTGAAACATGCCATGGATGTTCCCTTCGGGTCTGGGATCCATTTGTGTCCAAACAAATTATTTCAGGTTCATCAGCCAATATGGCCATCTTTAATTTTTCTCATTATTATATCTCCCAATTTGCTAATTTTTTTTTAGCTCACCAGGAGCTTTGCTCCAGATCAGTTTATGCCATGGTCCGTTGTCCGTCGTTAGTTTTTCACATTTTTGAATCTCCTCCAGAACCACAAGTTGGATTGAGCTGAAACTTAGTGGGAGGCATTCTGGCAACATGGAGATTCAGAATGGGTCCGTTCCGATATCCAAGATGGCCGACATGGTGGCCATCTTGAATTCCTTCAAACAGCATCTCCTCCCAAACCATACATGTAAGCCAGATTGAGCCGAAACTTGATGGGAGGCATCGGAGCGACATAGAGATTCAGAATTGCTAAAATCATTTCGTTCTGATATCCAAGAAGGCCGCCATGGTGGCCGTCTTGAAATTCTTCAAAAGACATCTTCCCCCAAACCGTGTTGGATTCAGCCGAAACATGAAGGGAAGCCTCAGAAGGACTTAGAGATTCAGAATTGCTAAAATCATTCCGTTTGCTATCCAAGATGGCTCCATGGATGCCATCTTGAAATTCTTCAAACGACATCTCCCAAACCAAAAGTTGGATTGACCTGAAACTTGATGGGAGGCATCAGAACAACATAGAGATTCAGAGTTGCTAAAATCGTTCTGTTCCGATATCCAAGATGGCCATCTTGGTGGCCATCTTGATATTCTTCAAAGAACATCTTCTCCCAAATTGGGATTAATCTGGAACGTGATGGGAAGCATCAGAGCAACATAGAGATTCAGAATTGCTAAAATCGTTTCGTTCTGATATCCAAGATGGTGGCCATCTTGAAATTCTCGAACAATATATCCTCCCAAACCAAAAGTTGGATTGACCCCAAACTTGATGGGAGGCATCAGAGCAACACAGAGATTCAGAATTGTTAAAATCATTCTGTTCCGATATCCAAGATGTCTGTCATGGCGGCCATCTTGAAATTCTTCAAACGACTTCTCCTCCCAAACCATAAGTCGGATTGAGCCGAAACTTGATGGGAAGTACATGTATCAGAGCGACATAGAGATTCAGAATTGCTAAAATCCATCCATTCGGTTGTCCAAGATGGCCACCATGGCGGCCAGCTTGAAATTCTTCAAACGACATTTCCTCCCAAATGAGTCGGATTGAACCGAAACTTGATGGAAATATCAGAACGACATAGAGACTCAGAATTGCTAAAATCGTTCTGTTGGCTTTCCAAGATGGCTGCCATGGCGGCCATCTTGAAATTCTTCAAACGACATCTCACAAACCATAAGTTGGATTGAGCTGAAACTTGATGAGAAGCATCGGAGTGACATAGAGATTCAGAATTGTTGAAATCGTTCAATTTCCCTGTCCAAGATGACCGCCTAGGCGACTGTCTTGAAAAGCTTAAAAGCACATCTGCTCCCGAATCCTATGTCAGATTGAGCCCAAACTTGGTGGGAGGCATTGGTGTCACATGTAGAATTGCTAAAATCATTCCATTCCAATATCCAAGATGGCAGCCAATGGTCATCTTGAAAATCTTCAAACGACATCTCCTCCCAAACCGTAAGTCGGATAGAGCTGAAACTTGATGTGAGGCATTGGTGCAATATAGAGATTCAGAATCGCTAAAATCTTTCCGTTCCAGTATCAAAGATGGCGGCCACGGTGGCTATCTTTAAAATCTTAAGGGTAATTCAGATTGAACCCAAACTTGGTGGGAGGCATTGGGGTGACATGGAGATTTAGAATTGCTAAATTGCTAAATTCATTCCGTTCCAATATCTAAGATGGCTGGCATGGTGGCTAGCTTGAAAATCTTCAAATGACATCTGCTCCAGAAGGGTAATTCCGATTATGCTGAAACTTGGTGGGAGGCATTGGGGAGACATGGAGATTCAGAACTGCTAAATTTGTTCCATTCTGACATCCAGGATGGCCCTCTTGAAATTCTTCAAACATTGCCCCCCAAACCGAATTGAGCCCACCTTTAATGGAAGGCATTGGAGCGACATAGAGATGCAGAATTGCTGAAATCCCTGTATTCCGATATCTAACATAGTCCCCAAGGTGGCCATCTTGACAATCTTCAAACCTCATCTGCTCCCGAATGGTAAGTCAGATTGAGCCAAAACTTGGTGGGAGGCATTGGGACTATATAGAGATTCAGCATTGCTAAAACCATTTTGTTATGATATCCACGAAGGCTTCCACAGCAGCCATCTTGAAGATCTTCAATTGTTAGGTCACCTAGAGCTTTGGTCCAGATCACTTATGCTGTGGTCTGTTGACTATTGTCCGTCCCTCATCAGTATGTCCGTCGGTATCTTTTCACATTTTTGACATCTCCATCAGAATCATATCCATGATGGTAACCATGGCAGCTTTCTTGAAAGCCTTTAATGATTGTCTGCTCCCGAACAGTAAGTGGGATGGCGTGAAAACTCGGTGGAAGGCATCTGGGCAGCATGGAGATATAGAACTGCTAGAATGGTTCTGTTCTGGTATCCAAGATGGCCACAATGGCAGCCATCTTGAAAATCTTCAAATCACATCTGCTCCCAAAGGTAAGTCTGATTGAGCTTAAACTTGATGGGAGGCATTGGGGTAGTATGGAAATTCAGAATTGCTAAAATTGTTCTGTTCCAATATCCAAGATACATGTAGCTGTTATGGTGGCCATCTTGAAATTTTTCAAACCACATCTCCTCCCAAACAGTAAGTCAGATTGAGCTGATGGGAGGCATCGGAGTGACATGGAGATTCAGAATTGCTACATCATTCAGTTCCAATATCCAAGATGGCAGCCATGGTAGCAATCTTGAAACTCTTCAAACAATATCAGATTCTGGATTGCTAAAGGCAATCTGATCTGATAGCCAAGATGGCCACCATGGCACAATGTAACATATCATGATCAACATATGATCGGCATGATCCAGGTAAGCGATTTTTGGCCCACTTGGCCGTCTATTTTTTTTAAGTTGTGCCTTGTTTGGTATCAAATAGTTAGTCTTGAAGACAAGTTAAACAATAGATGATTTAAAAACATCTCATTTGCTCCTGCTACTGACCCCCACCTGACATTGCTGACCCCATCCCCAACAGGAGTCATTGGGGGACAGTATCCAGACATTGCCATGTTTGATGTCAAATGGAAGCTGTTGATGAACACTTAAGATGGGTCTTATTCTCACAGAGCCCCAAAAGGGGTCATTAAGTTCAGACTCAGCATATAGCGAGGTTTGGTATTAAGCAAAGGCTGCCTGATGGGAATTTAATAATAGGTGACTTAAATGGGTCACCCACATCAAGCTCTGACCCAGTGTGCAGCCCCGACCCCATCCATGACCCCACCCTAAAGGGGTCTTTGGGTTTCAGCCTGCAAACAAAATTATGTTTAATAATAGTTGACTTAAATGGGTCTCACCCACATCCAACCTTAGCCTCAAAGTGATCATAAGGGTTCAGCCTCCAAACAAAGCCATGTTTAATAATAGATGACTTAAATGGGTGTCACCCGCACAAAGCTCCAACCTCACCAGAAAAAGAATCATTCGAAATCGGCCTCCATTCATTGCCATATTTGGTATCACGATAAAAGTCTTGATGAGAAGTTTTACAATGGATGACAAATGGTCTCCCTAACACTAGGGGGTTTATGATACATTGATATATCGATGCATCATGATAGTGACTGCCCTGATAGTGCAATCTTGATAGTGTTTACAACTTTCGATAACAATCGTGGATAGTCTCTTCAGCTATTGATAGTTTTGATAGTTTTTGTCCCTGTGGATCTTCTCCTTTTGTAATACCATTCTGAAGCTTTTTTTATGGCCCCGCCTGCCTTTGGTAGGAGTGGGGCATATAGCATTTCGCCGTGATGTTACGTCCGTATGTGCGTATGTCACGTTCATAACCAGGTTCAAGTTTACCTGCAAGTTTAGGTGCAAATTTACGTCCGCGTTTCTCTTACAGCTAATAACTTTTATACCTTCTGGCCTAGAAAGTTGAAACTTTGTATGACACTTACCTACATCAAGACCTTTTAATGTATGGTACCGTTCCTCCAGTGTCATGCGCCTGGGCGGGGCTAGGGGTCGGCGGGGGGGGGGGGGGCATCCGTGTACTGTGGACACATTTCTAGTTTTTGTCTAAATTGATAAGGTATGAGAAGAAGAAGGATTTCTGTTATGCAAAAAAAAAAGTTTGTTAAAATGGTAGTAGCAAAGCTGATATTTTAGGGGGCAGTTATTTAACATAGGCCTAGATAAGAGTGGGTATCAGCAGTGTTAGAAATTAACTTTTTTTATAGGTAGCAAGTAGTTGCTACCTGGTCTGAAAGTAGGTAGCAAAATGCATCTACATGGCAGCAAAAGATGTTGCCCCCCGTGTCATGGGTTAAACCTTCACAAGCTAAGCATATTTAGCAGACAGCATTTTCAAAGTATTTTTCTACTTCAGCAAAAATCAGGATTGACATACATGTGAACTGTCTGCTTAGCAGACAATTCACATGAAACAACAAGCCTAATTTGCACTGAGGACATTCACAACACAAAGTTGATAGTGTTCAGGGCACTATACCAGGTAGCAACTTTTTGCTACCAACAGTTTTACCAGGTAGCAAACTGAATTTTCAGGTAGCAAATTTGCTACTTGCTACTGTTAATTTCGAACCCTGTATCAGGTTAATATTTTTCTTATTTCTACACGAAAACATGTGTTGTGGGTACTCATTAGAAGTGCCTCGGTAAGAAAAATATCAGTACTTGTGGATTGAAAAAAAATGCCTTAACTAGAGCTATGAGTTAAGTTAGGCATCTTCACAGGTAGTCCAGTGGATGGTGATAGTATCATGATGCATTGTAATATTAGACCCTTGATAGTGAAAATATCGTATTAGTGATATCTCTGATAGTAATAGTATCATGATAGTTATAATTTAGCATGATAATCAGCCCTACCTAACACCCAGTCCTGGTCCCACCACCATAAGGGATTATTAGGGATCATCCTCTGAACATACATAGTCATGTTTAGTGTCATGTCCAAGGCTCTGAGGTCCAAGGTCTTGACAACAGACAACATAAATGGGCTTAACAAACACTAAGTCTCTCAAAGCCCCAAGATGACCAGTAAAGCTGCAGTTCTATACTGGAATTCTTGGTTTGAGAAAGCTTTGTAAAAACAAGACATTCATTAAAAATGTAGGTCATTGTTCAGGGCTGTAGATAAGAGAAGTACCGAGATAGACATTTTCCTTATTTCTCCAAGAAAACTTATGTTGTGGACACTCATTAGCCTACTGAGGCACTTCTGGTTAGTACATGTACCCATAATATGTTTTCGTGGAGAAATAAAAATGCTAGTCCCTTTAGTTGTTAATACGTTTAGTTGACACCCCCTCCCACACACACACAAAAACAATAAACAACAACACCTTATCTAGAGTAAATGCTTTTCTTCAGTACTTTAAATCTGTTCCACTTTCACAAATGGAATTTATGTCACCAATTGTTCATACTGATTTCAAGGCCTTACACTTAGTTTGACCTTAAAGTGCCAAATTGTAGCGGACAACAGTCCAAGTTTTCTGTTATTATTTTCAGAGAAAAGAAAGATCTTCACTAATTTTTGACATTTCTTGTAAATTGTCTGCTAGGCATCAAATGTCAAGCCTTATATTCTCTGAAAAATAATGATAAGAATGTTTTAAAATTGTGTCTGCTGCAGTTGTGATAGGCAATTTAAGAGTTTAGAATATCAGGTGATCTTTATATCATGATATTACCAATTTGCCATGGTGGGCTATTGTCTTATTGGTATGTTATTAGGTCATATTAACACTTACAGTGCTATAGGCAAATACAGCAGACCACAAATTTATGATACTGTATTTGACCTAATTACCGCACTGTGCACTTAGGTTTTTCAAAATTACTGGGAAAACTTGTAGTAAAATATGACTCTGCCTCCTAAGAATACCCTTAAAAACAAATATCAGCAAAGGTCTTATTTAGTGATGTTTATGTGATTTTTTTCTGATTTTCTTTATTAAAACATATGTTGTGGGTACTCATTTGAATTGCATCGACAAGTCAGTGCAATTCAGATGGGTACCCACAACATATACCTTTATAAAAAGTAGGCAAAAAGTACACTGGCTGTAATTTGAAGACTGCAGAATTGCTTGACTGTGCGCTTATAGGGGTATGTGCAGTAATTAGGTAGAATATGGTATTTTTCTTATCTTTTTTCTGGGAAAAAAAATAAGAAAAAAGTATTTCAGAATGTCCTCTGCTGAAATTACCCAGCATTTTAAGCGTTAAGTGAAGGATAGTCTTTGGGCACATGCCAACTATATAGGCATGTATCATTTGACATTAGAAGCACCTCACTGATGCAGTTCTAGTAAGTACCTATAGGAGAAGTAAGAAAAATATGCAGATACCCCCTCTTATCTGAAGCTATTGCTTTGTGTTAAATTTGAATATTATTACTACATTGTACTTTGTATCAACAATTGAAATTAATGGTTACCACCCTGTTGACAAATTCTACATAGTCTATACCTGCATATTGAACTGTCAGTCTTGACTATTTCTTGACATATTCAGCAGATGACAAAAATATTTTTCTTATTTTTTTCCCTGAAAACATGCAAATTGTCTGAAATGTCAGAGCTATATTTTTATATTTTTTATTTTGAAAAATATGAAAAATATTTCAGAATGTCATCCACTGGAATTTTTTCTCAGTATGCTTAAATTCAGCAAGTTATCTGTTCTTTATTGCAGCATGCTTGCCATTTCCACAGTTGCCAAATAATAATCCTAAGTATTGGGAAAGATAGGTCTTAAAATGCAAACACTGTAGACCCTGATCAGACACTGCAGAATGTGACATCTGATCAGGGTCTACACTGTTTGCCATACATACAGCAATATTTTACCTTTTTATGCAGTTGTTTCTTAAAACACTTCATGAAAGGGCAAACAGTGTAGACCCTGATCAGATTGTGCCTTCAAGAGCAGTTTGATCTGGCCTGGGTCTGTACTGTTTGCATATGCCATTTTTTTTTTTTTTTTTTTTTTCAAAGAAAATTTGGTGAACAAAATTTCAGGACATTTACCATACAGTGCAAATCAACAAAATATTTGGTGCAGTTAGACCAGGGCAATCACATTGTTTAAATTTTCAGTTAAATCCTTGGTATAAATCAATTTTTTACCTGTGCAGAAAGTGTTATGGTTTCAACTCTTCACAGGTAGGAATCACTCATTTGTAAGTTTTAGCTGAAAATATGAAGAATAATAAATTGTTACGGTGAACTGATATGCCTTTAACAGAGGTTACCCTGTCAGAATTGTTTACCTACCTTCTGAAAAGGGGTCTATTCTAGAAGGAAAAAATGTGCTCCCCTTGGATTAGACATCTTTGCTGAAGGGGGTTGGTGTGAAGTAACAAAAGTTGTCTCCCTTGTAAAAGATGGCAAAAAATATACCAAGTATATATTTTCCCTTAAACTGCATGTCTTTTTGTCAATTTGCAGTTTATCCAGAGTGATAGAGTTTACCTGCAGAACTATATATTAAAATTGCTATTCTGTTGCTTCCCAGCTCCTTGCAGGCTCTGAAAAGCCAGGAACCAACTGCTACCTGACAGAGCAGGGTCATATTTACAAATACCTACCATATTTACCCTAAGTACTGGGACAGACAAGCCTGAGCAAACAGTTTAGACCCCAATCTGATTACCTTGAATGTTATGGCTTATCAAGATCTATGCTGTTTGCTGCTTTTCCAGCTTTATTTAGATGCATCCACAATTAGTAAAAATGACTTGCTCAGTTTTAGGACAGGTATGTTAAGGAGTTAAGGTGTCCCAATATTTAGCGTATATATGGTATATTTGATTAGTTCAGGTATAAGCTATTTACTTAAACTTTTATTGTTTACCTTGATAATTCATAGACCCAGTTGAAGCAGGGTATCTAGATATATATTTTTTCTTATTTGTCTATAAAAACACACATTGTGGGTACTCATTGGAATTGCCTCACTAAGGCAGTTCCAGTATGTATCTACAACAGCATATTTTGTTGCAAAATTAACAAAAAATGATTCTGAAACTCCTTTTTTTGGGACTTAGGGAAAATGTTCAGCTGAATTCTCTGGTTATCTTGGAAACAGGATATGTTTTAAGTTGTTGCTATTCAAATTGTAAAGAAAAGACACATGCATGTAAAATCAAAAATAATATTGCCCTATACAACTTCATGCTAACTTGAGCATATCTGTAGATCCACCGGATACCTTTATCTCCAGATAAGCTGCTTTTTCAACCAAAAAGAGGCAATAAAATTGTTCTCACTTCTCCAAATATGTGTTGTGGGTACTCATTAGAAGCACCTGAATGAGGTGCTTCTAGTGAGTACCACAACATATGTTTTTGTGGAGAAACAAGAATAGTATTGATTTGGATACCTTGTTCATCTGGATCCATGTCTAAGATATCCTGAAAAATTACACTTGTATCCTGTTTAGGAAAAAGAAAATCAGATAACAGTTGGTATTTTCACTGATGCAGTGCTAACAGCTCTAAACAGTTTTTTTTGGTTGATCAGTTTCATTAAAGGAAGAAGGAAGTCCTGGTATGTTATGTTTCATTATAATACATGGCTCTTTTCTAAGATAGGAGAGTAGTCAGATAAATATTTATTCATCTTATTTCTCCATGCAAACATATTGTAGGTACTCATTCGAGTTATTTTTGTTCTTTCCATGAAAGCATATGTTTGGTGTATTCATTTGATTTGCCTCAGTTATTTTTCTAATTTCTCCACAAAAACGTATGTTGTGGGTACTCATTAGAATTCCCTCAGGTCACATGCATACAGAATGTATTGGAAAACTTTGTAATCCTGGCCAAATTAATAAATGGAGGTTAAAAAAAAGAAGAAAAAAAGTTGCACCCAGGTGGCAAAAATTGCTTTGGGAAAAAGCTTTTCAGCCAGTATTGAGCTGTTTTGTGGTTGCAATTGATATAACATATGTAAAATTATCAAAATTTGCAGTCTATTTTTTTTGTTTTAAAAAAAAAAAGTACAAACAATATACAGATTTTCGCTCTTTACTTCTCCACAAAAACATATATTGTGGGTACAGATAAGAGGGGGTTTCCACATAATATTTTTTGTTATTTCTCAAAGAAAACATATGTTGTGAGTACTCATTAGAAGCGCCTTGCCAAGTCGCTTCTAATGAGTACCCACAACATGTTTCCGTAAGAAAGATATCAGCATTTTCGGTTGAAAAAAGCACCTTATCTGTTGCTATGATACATGTATGTTGTGGGTACTCATTAGAATTGCCTCAGTTATGCCACAGATCACATGCATTGGAATGTATTGATAAGTGGAATTAAAAAGTGGAGGGATGCAAAAAATCAAAAAGAAGTTACACCTTGTTGGAAAAAATTGCTGACCCTGATCAGACTGCTCCAGCACTGGAAAGCACCTAAACATTTCATAGAAGTACGCACAACATGTTTTTGTGGAGAAATAAGAAAAATATCAAAACTTTTAGAGTTGTGTATTTTTTCTTTTTGATTCAGAGAAGAATGTGAAAAAAATGGTTTCCCATGTATGAATGATGAAACTCCAGACCGGGATATGCAGGCTGCTCAGGATCTATGATATTCAGTATACACATATTTAGTGGGTCTAGATACATTGGGTATGGTAAATGTCCTAAACTTTTGGTCATTTTTGTCGCACCTGCTTGTGCGATATAGGCGTCTGATTTTCTGTTCATCTGTCAACATTTATGTCGATGTTCGACATTTATGTCAAAGTTAGTATTCTTATCAACTACAAGACTAAACAGCCATCAAACCTTGCATGAAACATCTCCCTGACCTCCTGACTTTGCGACATAGGCGTCCGCTCTTCCTTTCGTCTGTCTGTCCATCCGTGTGTCTGTCAACATTTATGTCGATGTTCGACATTTATGTCAAAGTTAGTATTCTGATCAACTACAAGACTAAACACCCATCAAACCTTGCATGAAACATCTCCCTGACCTCCTGACTTTGGGACATAGGTGCCCGCTTTTCCTTTCGTCCGTCCGTCCATCTGTTTGCAGTTCTGTTATGTCGAAGTTCGACATTTATGTCAAAGTTAGTATTCTAATCAACTACAAGACTAAACAACAATCAAACCTTGCATGAAACATCTCTCTGACCTCCTGACTTTGCGACATAGGCATCCGCTTTTCCGTTTGTCTCTCCGTTTGTCCATCTGTCAACATTTATGTCGAAGTTCGACATTTATGTCAAAGTTAGTATTCTAGTCAACTACAATTCTACAACAACCATCATACCTTGCATGACACATCTCCCTGACCTCCTGACTTGGCAGTTACATTAACCCAGTGATCTTGACCTATATTTTGCGCTCCAGTGTTTTTGACACAATTTACATTGACGTTCCAGATCTTCTCAACTATAAGGCGTACAACCATCAAACCTTGCAAAGTGCTTCTTCTCAATGTACTGACTTGGCAGATACCTTGACCTGGTAACCTTGACCTATATTTTGGCTGCAGTGACTTTGACATAATTTATGTCAACGTTCCAGATCTCCTCAAGTGTAAGACCTCTAGCCACCAAACCTTGCATAGTGCTTCTCCTAGATGTACTGACTCTGCAGGTATCTTGACCCGGTGACCTATATTTTGCGCTCCAGTGCATTTTACACATTTTACTACAACGTTCAATATCTCCTGAACTATAAGGCCTACAACCACCAAACCTTGCATAGTACTTCTCCTCAATGTACAGACTCTGCAGGTACATGTACCATGACTTGGTGACCTTGACCTATATTTTGCGCTTCATTGACTTTTACACCTTTTAAGTTCGGTATCTCCTCAAATATAAGACCTACAATCACTAAACCTTGCATAGTGCTTCACCACATTGCACCGGCTTGGCAGGTACCTTGACCCAGTGACCTTGACCTGTATTTGACACATATTACGTTGATGTTCAATAACGCCTCAACTATAAGGCCTACAACCACCATATCTTGCATAGTGCTTCTCCTTGATGTACTGACTTAACAGGTACCTTGACCTGGTGACCTTGACCTATATTTCATGCTCCAGTGACTTTTACACATTTTACGTCCCCATTCCATTATCATTGGGCTGTATAATACGAAAAGTCAGTGCTGAAGATATTGCCATTAGAGGGAATGGCACTGACCTGGAATATATCTGTCCCACTAGGCACTTTGTCTACATTTTTTTCAACCCAGTTTTCCAAGTAAGCACTACTAAGAATGAAATAAACTTATTTAATAACCATGTTCTGATTGTGGCTCCTGTGACTTTTGTCCCAGCAGGTGCGATGATGCCTTCCGCGGAATTCTTGTATTCAGGGGTGGTTGTATGAGGCAAAAGTGTCGTGTATATTGCGTCACTGGGGCATCCAATTGATATTGGCTTATAGTTGGGCAAGGCCTGCTATCCTTGCAGCAGGTAAGGGTAGAGCGGGATTTTTTTTATTTCTTCTGTTTCTTCACTTTCATTCATTTTCCTTTCACCCCTGTCACTCTCTTTCATCTCCTCTACTATCTCTTCTACCTCTTTTCTCCCTTTCTCTGGGAAATGACACAAAATGGCCCACAAGGGTTGATGTTTAGTTAAATCCAAACTCAATCAATCAAACCCATATTTTTTGGCCTAAATTTTCCTTGTTATGCCCCACCATAAAATGTGGCGAGGCCAGGGTATTATGTTAAACCCTCCGAAATTTTGAGTGTCTCTCTGTCCGTCCTTCATTCATGTCCACTCCATAACTTGATACCATCTGAGATATTTTCCTGAGAGTTATTGCCCTTTGGATTGTTTATGGTAAACCTGATTAGATAAGTGTAATACTTTACAAACTTACCTATGAACTTCATAAGAGAAATATTTATCAGTCTCCTTGGATAACCTATGTCAAATTTTCCTTGATAAATTAGGTCTTTCAGACAATTGGTTATCTCAAACAGTAAACATATATGCCTTTAAAAATCATGTGAAGTCTGTTTTACATGATAATTTTACTCAGTCCTGGGAAAGTAAAATTTTTGAATCCTCAAAGTGCATTAACCTTAGAATTTATAAAGATACTTTGAAGTTTGAAGCTTATCTGAATCTTCTGCCTTTCAGTTTAGCTAAAGTAATGTGCAAATTCCGATGTTCAGATCATAAATTGCCATTTGAACAAGGTCGTTTTTTTAATAGACAGAAATCAGCGTTTTTATGACCTTTGTAATTCGAACCAATTAGGGGATGAATATCATTATGTATTTCAATGCAACTTTTTTGCTGCAGACAGACATAAGTATCTTCCGACATTTTGCCATCAAGCTGTAAATACCTATGCTTCTCTTATGAACTCTACAGATGCAACTGTTCTAAAGAAACTTGCGCTGTTTCTTAAAAGTATTATGTCCAAATTTTAATAATGTGTTCAGTATGTCATCTTTTCCTTAAAAATTTAACACATTTTTCAAACAGTTAGGGAATACTTTCTTGATTGTTTGTTGTACATGTGTATTTATGTTCAATTTTACTAACTGTCTTGCTATATGTTTGCTTGTTCTAGTCAGCTCTGATGCCCATATGGGGCCAGGAGTAATAAATCTTGAATCTTGTAAATTGAAAACCGTTTGAGATATTATTAGGAAATTTCTCACAATTAAAATAAACATGCATTAAAAATTGAGCTCTTCTGAAGTCTAGCCCAGTAAAAATAAACTAGAAAAAAAAAAAAAACAGAACAAAAAAAAACAACAAAAAAAACCACAACAAAACAACAACAACAACAAAATCTGATAATCCCCTGACCCTGACTATATCAAAATATTAAGCTGCTTAATTCATTCATACTTCCTGTTTGGTGTAAGTATTTTAAAGTCACAAAGTGTCCCAGAAGAAGAAAAAAGGCGGATATATAAACAAAAGGTAAAAAATGCCAAATTATTAATTTAATAAATAAATAAATAAATAAATAAATGAAGCTAAATAACTTATAATAAATAAGCAAATTAAAAGTAACAAAAGAATGTGAAATATATGCATTTTCTCATTAGCTTGTTAATACTCTAGAGGTCACAGTTTTGATGCAATCTTAATGAAAAGGGGTCATTTGGGGTCAAAACTAGGTCACTTGGAACATGCATACATCTTAGCATGACTTTTTGAGTGCAGTCATCCATATTTGACTGTGACCAATATTTCATGGTCAATTAGGCATGCTACATTGTCTTAGTTGTTTATGTAACCATCATGAATCTTGGCCAGGGCCCAGTTGTTCAAAGCGTCGTTAGCTTAACGAGCTTGTTAAAGGTCATTTTGTTAACTGTTTTAGTGGATTCAATATACAATATTCTGATATTTTTTGCTGAAAGAATGTGAGTAGCTACTCACATTTTTTTAGCAAAAAATGTCAGTATATTTGCTTATCACTCGATGTAAATTTTAACGACCCGTAAACTAACGATGTTGTTAGTTTTGAACAACTGGGCCCAGAATGTTTGCCTTGATCAGTTCTAGGTCATGTTCTCTAAGTGCTATGATACTCAGGTGAGCGATACAGGGTCATCATGATCCTCTTGTTGATTTTGCAGAGGAAATAAGACATTTCATGTGAATCAGCTGCAGATGATTCACATGAAATCAAACTGTTGTCTGCTGCAGTTGGGATTGCTGCTTTAAGGTTTGATAGTTGGGATGCTTTATGGTTTGAAAGTTGCAAGGCTTCATAGGAACTTCTCCATATTCAATCATTTGAATACCCAAGGCATATAGATTTTAATATCCAAATAAAAAAATGAAATCTTATTTGGATTCCTATTATGGGATATTTTTAAATCTTTCCTACCAAAATCTTATTTAGTCCTATTATGGGATAGCTAAGCATTTTGCAACAATTTTCATGAAAATAGACCAATCTATAAGAAAGTTATAAAGGTTTAAAAAAAGTTGGTACTGTGAGTCCAGAATGAGGCTGTGAGTTTATGACATAATAAACTCACAGTCAAAAATATCAAATAACAAGATAATTTCAGTGAATGGCTGCGGATGCCTGATTACACCCTTTATTCTGGGGTCCATGTCTGTTGGTCTGAACATTCTGATTTGTCATTCGTTTACGGATTTATGAGTTTGGATTATGGCTTAGGTACCATGACCGCAACTACTTTATATTCCTTTTATTGCATATAATGAAAATTTACTGTTTTTAATAGAAAACAACTTATCCTTATGTTTGAAATTAGCGTTTTTTCTTATTTGGTCACGTGACATGACTGACAAAATGGCGGCCTCCATAGAAAGCAATTGTGAAATGTACAAAAAGCCATATCTCCTAAACAGCTCAAATTTACATAAAATTTGTGGCAAAATGTTTGTTTCTTTAATCCCTTTTTACTTAAGTGACAGTTAAATTTTTTGGGCCCTTCCCTTTAACATTTTTTATTGTCAAGCGCTTCTCTGGAACTACTGCAGTTAAACACTTAGAGGACTATGTCTGCATAGGAAAAGTGTGAGTAGGTTAACTGACCAGCTCAACATGACTTAAACTGTGTTGATAAGGATGTAAAACTCAAATAAACAAATGATTTAGGATAAGTACTTTATATTTAGTGCCCTGATTTTTTTTATGCAACAGCTTATTTATTGCAAGACAGCCAGACTCAAAGGAATTGAACTAATGTGATATAAAATCAGAGTTGTAGATAGGGAGAGATATCTAGATTAAATATTTTGTCTTATTTCTCCACAGAAATATATGTTGTGGGTGCTCTTTAGATGTACCTTGCTGAGGCTTTTCCAATGAATATCCACAACATTTGTTTTCATAGTTAAATAAGAAAAATATCATTACTTTTGCTTATCTAGAGCTGTGAAATAATGTTTCTTCTCTCTTGGCAAATTCAGCAGACAACAGATTGATGATATTTTTTCTTATTTTTCCCAGAAAACAGGATTTGACATTTCATGCAACTTGTTTCCATTGGAGATAGGGCTGGGTACCGCAAAAAATAAAGTACCACAGTATACCACAGTATTTAGCAGAGTCCTGCAGTAAATACCACGGTATACCGCAACAATATTAAAATTTGCAGAGGTCATTGTGAAATTGCCAGCAGTAGTGGCCATTTGGTTGATATGCCAATATAAACTTAAACCACCATAATCATCTGTGCTGAGTTCTATTTTCAATGAAATATTGATTTACATTGTATATTGTAATAGAAATTTATATTTTAAATTAAAAGTGGAGACTGGATGTACATGTAGGACCATAAGTCAGCAGTTTCCAGCACTTAATACTTTAGTAACATCTTCCTGCTTACTATCAATTTTATAACTGCATACTTATTTACATCCCTATAACTGCTTTCATAAATTATCAACACCTATTGTTAAATATAAATGTATTTACAACAAGTAATGTTGCAGGTATAATTATATCACCTCATATATTGCCTAAGACATGAAGGCTTACAGTTTGCAAATGAAATTCAATGGTTTATAACTGAAGCACATCATTTGAAGCTGTTTTAACTTCAACTGTTTCAATATTTTGGAGATTTATAGAGATTATAGAATGTTGCTAAAAATAGAATCATCAGAATACCTCAGTACAGGCAAGTGTACCCCGGTACGTACCATGCCAAAGAAATACTGCGGTATACCGGTGTACCGGTATTTTTGCACACCCCTAATTGGAGACAATTAGCTTGAAATGTCAAATCCTGTTTCCTGGGAAAAATAAGAGCAACATTTCAAAATGTTGTCTGCTGAAGTTTTTATGCAGAGGGCTAAGCATTAAGTGTTTTTTTTTATGATTATTGTTTTGCCATATATGTCTGTATCTTAACTGTTTTCTGTCTTCTAATAAACTGAAATTAACTTTGATCACTTACCGTGCAAATTCAGTAGATGACAAATTGATGATATTTTGTTATTTTTTCTAGAAAAATGGTTTGAATTTTTATGAAAATTGACTTCATAGGAGAAATGTCAAACTTTATATATATATATATATATATATATATATATATATATATATATATATATATATATATATATATATATATATATATATATATATATATATATATATATATATATATATATATATATATATAATTTCAGAATGTTGTCTGCAAAATTTCACCTAGCATGCTAAGCATTAAGGCAGGGTGGACATGTGATTGATCAAGACTTAAGCTATCTATTTTTGTCCTAATGTTTGAACAAGTTTCATTTATAATTACCTGATGAAGTAACTAAAAAATCATGAACATGTGACAGATGGTGTCTATTCTGATCAGTAGTTGTATTCAGTTACCTCTAATCTTGATCTACACTGTTTGCTCAGGTTTGTCTGTACATATTCTTAGGGTGATTATGATAGTTATATTTTATTTCATTTATAGCACCAGATAAAGTGAGTCTTCAGAATGTTAATTGTTTTTATTCCCATGCTTTAGTGATAGGGGTATTATGAATGCCTCCATCTATCTGTTCATCCATCATTCTGTCCATCATCACACTATCTTCTAATCCTTGTAGGCAGAGTTTAATCAAACTTGCTACATGACTTCCCTACGTAGTAAGGGTGCAACTTAGCATGCAGCACGGGGATTTGCATAATCTAGTGTTTAGCTCACCTGTCACATAGTGACAAGGTGAGCTTTTGTGATCACATTTTGTCCGTCGTGCATCCGTCTGTGCGGCCCTGTGTCCATGTGTCCATAAACAATTTTTTCAAAAGACATCTCCTCCTAAACCACTGATTGGATTTTGAGGAACGATCCTTGGTTGGTCCTCTCTCAGTTGTTCAAATGATTCTGGTCCATTGCACATCTTGGTCACAGGAGCTAAAGATAGATTTTTTAACTGAAAACTTAAAAAATCTTCTTTTCTGAAACCAGAAGGCTCAGATCTTTGATATTTGGTATGTAGCTTCATCTGGTGGACCTCTACCAAAGTTGTTCAAATTATAGCCCTGGGGTCAAAAATGGCCCTGCACCGGGGGTCACTTGTTTTACAGAGACCCATATAGGGAAAAACTTTAAAAATTTAGTCTGAAAGCCCAGCACAGAAGGCCCAGGCATTTGATATTTGACACATAGCTTCACCTAATGGACCTCTACCAAGATTGTTCAATTTATTGCCCTGGGGCCAAAATTGGCCCGGCCCTGTGGCCGACATGTTTTACATAGACTTATATAGAGAAAACCTTCAAAAATCTTCTTATCTGATACCAGAAGGCCCAGGCCTTTGATATTTGATACATAGCTTCACCTAGTGGACCTCTGCCAAGATTGTTCAAATTAAAGCCCTAGGGCCAAAAATGGCCCAGCCCCGGGGCTGACATGTTTTACTTACTTATATAGGAAAAAAAATCTTCTTGTCTGAAAGTGCAAGGCCTAAGCCTTTGATATATGGTATTTATGTAGCAGTGCCCAGAGGTCCTCTGACAAGTGTTCAAATTATGCCCCTGGGGTGAAAAGAGACTCTGCCCAGATGGGGGTGAGGGTGGGGGTGGGATGGGGTCACTTGTTTTACATATAGCAAAAAGCCATTGGCAATGATTAGGCCTAGGACTGTCAAACTAATAGGGAGGATGGACCTGAAGAGTAGATGACCTTTAAGTCAAAGGTCAAGGTCACCATGGCCTTTAGTACCAGAAAAGCTTATAATTCTGCAATGCTTATGGTTAGGACCTTCATACTTAGAAGAGATGTCTGTCCTCACCAGTAAATGATCCTGAGGGCAAAGGTCACCAGGATCTTTAGTACTAAAATGCTTGATAACATGGCAGTGCTTGGAGCTAGGACCCTCAAACTTAGAAGGGATGTTGATCCTTACCAGTAGATGACACCCAGGGCAAAGGTTATGGTCAAGGTCACCATGACCTTCAGTACTAAAAAGGTAATAATTCGGCAGTGCTTGAGGCTAGAGCCCTTGATGGGATGTTGGTCTTGACCAGTAGATAATGGCAATGGTCAAGGTCGCAGTGACCTCTAGTACAAAACAAGCTTATAACTTGGCAATGCTTGGGGCTAGGACCCTCAAACATAGTAGAGATGTTTCGTATGACCAGAAGATGACCCTGAGGACAAAGGTCATGGTCAAGGTTACCATGACCTTTTAAACCGCATCTCTATTAGCAATGCTATGTATAACATGATTCAGGTGAGCGATATAGGGCCATGATGGCCCTCTTGTTGTTTTTTTATGTATTTTTTGTATTAAAATATTTTGGGTGTCTTTATTAGAATTGTATCTGTGAAGCAGTCTGAGGACTTGTTAAGGAGGAGTAGTTAGTGATAATTCTGCTATAGTTTTCTTAATTTATGTAATTTCCCTCAAAAACATATGTTGTGAATGCTCTAAAGAAGTGCCTTACCAAGGGCCTTCTAATGAGTACCCACAACCCACAACATATGTTTTTATGGAGAAAAAAGAAAAATTATACCAGAATTATCTCCAAATACTCCTGAACAACTTGTCTTTAAGGCACTTCGAATGAGTACCCATAATGTATGTTTTGGTGCGGAGCCCAGTTTATCACCAGAATGATTATATTTTTATCCGGAGCTATGCCACAGCTTAATAAAGTTAAATTATATCAAATACATGTATTGCCATCTTCCCTTTCAAAATTTCACTTTAATGACATGACATAATTACAGATTTATGCAATAAGGCTTCTGTCAATTTGTCAATGAGGTCTTGGTTTCTTCTGAATGGTAAATTAGACCAGGGCCCAGTTGTTCAAAACTTATCAAAGTTGTTAACTGGAGGCAAATGCAATGATATATTTTGCTGAAAAAACTGTGAGTAGCTTTTGCACATTTTTGCAGCAAAAATATCAATCTATTTGAAAATACCTTAGCTACAACAGTTAACAAGTTTGTCATTAACGAGCTTGTTAAGCTAACAGTGCTTTGAACAACTGGGCCCAGAAATTATCTGCAGCAAAATTCAAAATCCATGATTGTGTCTGCAGGGCTGGCAGTTCATACCATATTTATATTAAATTTTTGGACACCATAACTTCTTACTGTGCCAAGCTCCATGGCACAGCCGGTAGCATGTATGACTGCAGATTCAGGGGTCGCAAGTTAGAGTCCCAGTTGGCTACATAACTTTTGTGGAGACTGATCTTGAAATCATTTCTGCAGTGGTTTTCTCCCTTAGACTGATTCAAGGAAGGCAGTTGTCAGCTTTGGGTAAAATACATGTATGTGGTATGTGCACAAGCATAGCAACAGAGAAGGTGCTTTTTTTTATCAGAAAAATGCTGATATCTTTCTTTTTTTTTCCACGAAAACATATATTGTGGGTACTCATTAGAAGCACCTCGCTGAGGCGCTTCTAATGAGTACCCACAACATATGCTTTCCTGGAGAAATAAGAAAAATATTATGTGGATACCCTCTCTTATCTGTAGCTATGACAAGTACTGGTTAACCTCTTTGAAGACTAAGCCTGCCCAGAAAAAGTGTCAGTAGGTAACTGACCAGCTTGATATGACATTAACTTTGTTGACTGGGCCGTAAAACTCCATCTCAAACAGACTTGAAAATATATGTTGTGGTACTCATTAGAAGTGCCTTAGTGATCTGATGAGTACTCACAACATATGTTTATGTGGAGAAATAAAAGTATCAATAAAAGCACCTAAGCATGTCAGAGCTGTGCAGTACTTTTCTAAAACTTTGATGATGTGGTTGAAAACTGTTAGCTTATTGACAAACAGTGCAGTCCCTGATCAGATGCATTCTTTGGCATCTGATCTAGGTCAATACTCTTTAGTAAGACCTTTTGATCTGAACACTTAGGAAGCCTCCAGGTGGCCAAATGGTCAGATTACGAGGTTCTGGGTTTGAATCCTGCTGTAGGCGGAATTCTGCTCATAAATGTATGGGGGTGTCGTTGCACAGAGCCTTTCATTACATAGCTCTTGATAAGATGCTTTTTTTTTCAACCAAAAAGTATTAATATTTTTCTTATTTCTCCACGAAAACATATGTTGTATAACTCATTAGAAGTGCCTCAACGAGGTGCTTCTAATGAGTACCCACAACATATGTTTCCGTGGAGAAATAAGAAAAATATTTACCGGATACCCACTCTTATCTGGACCTATGCATTATAATTCTTCCATCATCTCAGTATGAGCTAAATAATGTTGAAAGGGTTGTAAAACACTAAATCATCATCTGAGCACTTAGAGTAAATATGGTAGCTCCAGTTAAAGTATGAAGTCAGGACGTGGGGTTATAAAATGTTTTTCATGCTCAACTCAGCTGAGCATGAAATTTGCTCTGCTAATATATATGAAAATGCCAACAAATGATGGCTTGTGATATTTATTAGCAGAGAAATTTTCATGCTCAGCTATGTTTAGCAGGAAAGAATTTGCAATTATTAGTAATTTGAGACTTATTAGCACAACAAATTTATGCTCAGTTGAGATGAGCATGAAAAAAGTTTTAAAACCTTGGGGCCAGAATATTATTTTTAGCTCGCCTGTACGAAGTACAAGGAGAGCTATTGTAGTCACCCCGGTCGTCCACGTTTGCGTTTGCGTTTGCGTTTGCGTTTGCGTTTGCGTTTTCGTTTGCGTTTGTGTTTGCGTTCCCGTTCCCGTCACACTGCGTTAAAGTTTTTCAAATGCTTATATCTCAACAGTCACTCCTCACAGAGGCATCAAATTTGGAACTTAGGTACCTTGGAGGGTCTTCTGAGATTCCAAGAGAATAAACCCCTGGGTTCATGCCCCTGGGTGGGGCTAGGGGTCAGAATCTAGGACACCTTTGTAATACTGTGTTAAAGTTTTTCAAATTCTTATATCTTGACTTTCACTCCTCATAGAGCATTCATATTTAGAATTTGGGTACCTGGACGAGTCTTCTGAGATTCCAAAAGAACATACCCCTGGGTTCATACCTCAGGGTGGGCCTTGGGGTGGGGCTAGGGGTCAAAATCTAGGACACATTTGTAAAATCTTATATGCCTACAGGTTATAGACACAACTGGTTATACATCAGCTAACTATGTGACATCGGTTTAAGTGTAAGAGAGTGAAGGTCATGGTGACCTACATTTTACGGTCAAGGTCACCTAGATTTCACGGTCCAGTGATTTTGCCTTATATCTTGAATACTATTTGTTGGATAAATGTCACACCTGGGATATTACTTCCATGTGACCCAATGAATGACCACTTACTATATCTAGGTCATTGTGACCTATATTTCATGGTTCAGTGATTTTGCCTTATATCTTGAATACTATTTGTTGGTTAAATGTCACACCTGGGATATTACTTCCATGTGACCCAATGAATGACCACTTACTATATCTAGGTCATTGTGACCTATATTTCATGGTTCAGTGATTTTGCCTTATATCTTGAATACTATTTGTTGGATAAATGTCACACCTGGGATATTAGTTCCTTGTGACCCGATTATTGACGTCAAAATATATCTCTGTTGGTGTGACCTATATTTCATGGTTCAGTGATTTTGCCTTATATCTTGAATACTATTTGTTGGATAAATGTCACACCTGGGATATTACTTCCATGTGACCCAATGAATGACCACTTACTATATCTAGGTCATTGTGACCTATATTTCATGGTTCAGTGATTTTGCCTTATATCTTGAATACTATTTGTTGGATAAATGTCACACCTGGGATATTAGTTCCTTGTGACCCGATTATTGACGTCAAAATATATCTCTGTTGGTGTGACCTATATTTCATGGTTCAGTGATTTTGCCTTATATCTTGAATACTATTTGTTGGATAAATGTCACACCAGGGATATTAGTTCCTTGTGACCCGATTATTGACGTCAAAATATATCTCTGTTGGTCTGACCTATATTTCATGGTTCAGTGATTTTGCCTTATATCTTGAATACTATTTGTTGGATAAATGACACACCTGGGATATTAGTTCCATGTGACCCAATGAATGACCACTTACTATATCTAGGTCATTGTGACCTATATTTCATGGTTCAGTGATTTTGCCATATATCTTGAATACTATTTGTTGGTTAAATGTCACACCTGGGATATTACTTCCATGTGACCCAATGAATGACCACTTACTATATCTAGGTCATTGTGACCTATATTTCATGGTTCAGTGATTTTGCCTTATATCTTGAATACTATTTGTTGGATAAATGTCACACCAGGGATATTAGTTCCTTGTGACCCGATTATTGACGTCAAAATATGTCTCTGTTGGTGTGACCTATATTTCATGGTTCAGTGATTTTGCCTTATATCTTGAATATTTGTTGGATAAATGTCACACCTGGGATATTAGTTCCATGTGACCCAATGAACGACCACTTACTATATCTAGGTCATTGTGACCTATATTTCATGCTTCAGTGATTTTGCCTTTTATTTTTATTACTATTTCATGGAGAATTGTCATACCTGGATTATTATATCTATGTGACAAAATGATTTACATACAAATACATCTAGGTCAGTGTGACCTATATTATATGGCTTAATGATAAAAATGTTACAATATAAAATGTACCCAGCAGGCGAGCTCGCTGTCCTCCGACAGCTCTTGTTGTTATTTCTACACCAGTACATACCTTGTGTGTACTCACTGATATTCCCTCTCTCAGGCCTCATCAATGTTTTGTTTCAAAAAATCCTAAAATTGTCGATATATGGTCCCAATCCTGCAGTTAACCTGTGAAAGCGCCAAGCAAAATCTAAGACGACATTCTAATTTTTGTTTTTGTATTTTTCATAGAAAATAAGTGGTCATTTCATGTGAATTGTCTGCTGGCAGACAATTCACATGAAATATCAAGACTATTTTCTTTGAAAAATAAAAAAAAATTATTTCAGAATGTCTGCAGCAGTTGTGATTGTGGTGCTTAAAGGGTTAAGTCATGCAGCTTGGCATAGGCTTACCATCATGTATGTTTGTGGGGTTGCCACAAGATTTAACATATCAAATTTTGACAATCTGTTTTCCTGTTACTAGCAACCTGATAACTATCTAACAAATAGTTCCCTGCTAATGCCAGTAACCCTAAATTCTGCATTCATGCATATTAGCCATATGTACTCTGATGCTTATGAATAGAGAAGAAATAAACAAAACCAAAGAAAACTTCAAGCTTTTGAAGAAATAAGATTTTAATCGTATTGAGTACAAGGAGGAATATAAAGTATTCCAGTGAAACGTACTAAATCTACGGGATTGGATAAAAAAGTGTAACCCAAGCCGCAAGCATACTAAATACCAAAAAGGACCTTTTCCACTGAAAAAGGGCACAGTTCTAGAGGCCTATAGAATTTCAGGCAACTGCTATCTTCAGCAAAATTTAATGGTATAATTTGGGGATGTCTTTTCCATCGTCTGTAAAATAATGATATGTTGAATGTACTCATTAGCATCTCCTTAATACGGCATTTCTAATGAGTACACACAATGTGAATTTCCATCATAAGAAAAACTTCCTAAAATCCCTAAATATTTGTTCCCTTGGAAAAAGGAGGAATATAAAATATTCCAGTGAAACGTGCTAAATCTACTGCTTTGGGTAAAAAAGTGTAACCCAAGCCGCAAGCATACTAAACACCAAAAAGGACCTTTTCCACTGAAAAAGGGCTCAGTTCTGGAGGTCTATAGAATTTCAGGCAGCTGCCCTCATCAGCACTCTCAGTGCTTTGATTAGTAGCTGGCAAAGCTCTAAGGGACCTAAGAAATATTAATGCTTAGGATGCTGGGTAAAAATTTCAGCAGATCACATTCTGAAATATTTGTTCTTATTTGTTCCAGAAGACAGACTTTGACATTTCATACAAATTGTCTCCTTAGGAGATAGTAGACAATTTACAAGAAATGTCAGTCTGTTTTCTGGGAAAAATAAAAAAAAACAAACTTTATTTTGTCCTCTGCTGAATCTGCCCAGAGAGTGTTTATGGTTAATATTACTACTGGGGATATAATTTTAACCCTTGTCATGCTGAATAATTTAAGATGCCACGTCCATTTCTAATTTTCAGCCAATCATATTACTTTGTCACATACTAAATGACAAACAGTGCAGATCCAGATTAGTGGCTTCCTCAGGAATTCTGTAATTCTTCAGATTTTTTCATTTACCAAATTGAACCTAATTACTGCACCATGCACTTTGATTTTTCAAAATTATGGAAAAACTTGTAGTGAGAAATCCACCAAATAAGAGCACACTTTAAAGAAAGATTAGCAGAGTTCTTCATGAGAGATGTATTAAATGATGTGTATGCCACTTTCTTCTGATTTTCTGTATCAAAGCATTTATTGTTTGTACTCATTTGAATTGCCTCAACATTGTCAATGAATATCAACTATATATGCTTTTAGAGTACACAGGCTGTAATCTGAAGACTAAGAAATGGCTTGACTGTGCACTTATAGGGGTATGTGCATCAGTTAGGTTGAATATGGTAAGTCTTGTTAGTGATTGATTTTTCACCTCTGCAGAAAATATTTTGAGGTTGAAACCACACAGTGACTTACCACCACGAACCGGCACAGTGACTCAGTAGTAGAGCGTCCGCTTTGTGACCGGGAGGTTGCAGGTTCGATCCCCAGCCGGGTCATACCAAAGACTTTAAAAATGGTACTAACTGCTCTTTCGCTTGGCGCTCAGCATTAAGAAAGTAGAACTAGAACATGTCATCTCAGTGTCAGTATAATGTGACTGGGTGGAATATCATCTCAAAGTGTCTGGGGCTTGATATTTCAGTGAGGCAGCACTCTAAAGGTGAGCATTGAGCTCCATGCCACAACAAGACACCGTCACGATATGACTGAAAGATTGTTGAAAGTGAATTTAAGCCCAAATCAAACGCACAAAAAATTGAGTACGGTAAATGTCCTAAAATTTCAAACACTTTATTCCATCCTTTTTTGGCCTTTTTTTTTTTGTGCAGTTGTTTCTTAAAATACTTAGTAGAATGGCAATAAGTGTAGACCCTGATCAGATTGTTCCTTAAGTCTGATCTGGGTCTACAGTGTTTGCATATGAAATTTGTCAGACACTTTGGTGTATGAAATTTTAGGACATTTACCAAAGATTAAGTGGAATGAATACACTTCAAGGGGAGACAGCTCTGTCAAAACTGTTTTTGCCTCCCTTCTGGTGGCCAGATATTGTGCTGTGAGGTACATTTATTTCCTGTATTGATGCTAATGCTGTCCATAATTTAGAGGTTCAATATAGTTCAACCATGTTATTTTTTGGTTAGGTAAGTGTTTCATTAATTTTCTGCTCAACTGAATTGATCAACAAAACCTTCCTTAAACTATTATAGTAAGAACATTTTTAATTTTCTGTTGTTAAGTGCTACAAAATTGAGGTAAAATACCTTGTAAATGCTCTTTACTTTTGTGAAAGTTCCCATAAAAATCTAATTACCATTTTTATGCTAACTATTCGAAAAGTCATGCCTGAGCAAAGAGTGTAGATTCAAACAAACTGTTTCTAAGGATTGTGGTAGTGGGATGGTGGTAAAGGCCTGCTGTACTTGCAGCAGGTAGGGGAAGGGGAATACTAGTTTTTCAGCTGTGTATGTGTGTATTCCTGCACTGGCATTTGCCTTTTCCATCACCCTCTGTTTTCCCCTTTCACTCATTTTATACTTGCTGTTTTTATACCCTACCACCCAATAGTGGCAGGGTATTATGATTTAATGCAGGTCATCCGTGTGTCAGTCTGTCTATCTTATGTCCATCTGTCTGTGGTACATCAGTAGTCCTGTCTGTTATTTGTCCATCCATCTGCTCGTATTTTCATTTCCGGACGATAACAAGTAAATGTCAATGAATTTTCACCAAACTTGGTATGTGCATTGATATTGTAGAGATCTGGTTTGGGATTGCTAGTAAGCAAATTTCTTCAGTTTTTGACAGAGTTATGTGCCAGCCACATAATAGTGGCAGGGTAGTAGCATGTGTTTATTTCCCTTTTGTACTTTTCTCTGGGAAATGACAAGGACTGACGTGTCATTAAACAATAACTCAAACAAATAAAGCTCCTAAGGCAGCTGTAATAGGCATAGCTCAGCTAAGGAACTTTTTTTTTAACCTAAAAGTACTAATATTTTCTTATTTCTCCATGAAAACATATGTTGTGTACTCATTAAAAGTGCCTTGGGAAGACACTAATTCTAATGAGTGCCCACAGCATGTTTTTGTGGAGAAATAACCAAAAAAAATTGTGGGTTGAGCAATATTTCACAATGTTCTCTTTTGAAATTTTTACCCAGCATGCAAAGCATTAATGTATCATCACAAATATCAAAATATCTGAAGTTATGCTAATGTGTTCTTCCCATCAGTCTATACCATATTTGCCTTAAATATTTGGACGTCTTAGCTGTTTATCATACTGCTCTTAAAATTTGAACAAGTCCATTTTACTACCTGGTTGTGTGTCTCCAAAGTCCTTGATGAGTAGCAAACAGTGTAGACCCAGATCAGATGCCACATTCTGTGGCATCTGATCTGGGTCTATGTTGTTTGCACAGGCCCCTCTTTCAAATATTAAGGATAAATATGGTTCTTGATTTTATGAATTAATTTCAGCTGTCGATAAACTGACATTAGCTGCTAAACAAATTATTTTTCCTTTTATTTTCATCAAAACAGAAATTTTCATGCAAGACAATTATCATTAAACCTGATTGTTGAAATAGCAGATTTTGCTTTAGTCTTTAATCATATTAATTGCTCCATTAAAATCATGTTTGAGCTTAATATTAGAATCACAAATAGAACTGTCGTATTTACCCTTAATATTGGGATGCCTTAACTCGTCTGATTTAAGAAAGACACTTGTTTGATTGATTGATTGTGTTGGGGTTTAAAAACACATCAACCCTTGTGGGTCATTTTGTGTCATCTCCCAGAGAAAGGGAGAAGAGAGATAGAAGAGACAGTAGAGGAAATGAAAGAGAGGGACAGGGGAGAAAGGAAAATAAATGAAAGGGAAGAACAGAGAAAATAAAAACATTCATCCGCTACTCTGAACTGCTGCAAGGACAGCAGGCCTTGTCCAAATGTAAGCGAATATCAGTTGGATGCCCCGGTAACATATGATACACATGACACTTTCACACCACCCAACCAACCCCGAAAGACACTTGTCAGTCACTGGCAAAAGTATGTGCACAAAGTACAGTAAACCTCCTAGAGGACTGAGCCTGTCCAAGAAATGTGCAAATAGGTTAACTGACCAGTTAGACATGATCATAATGGTGTTGATTGCGCGGTAACATTCCAATCAAATCAGATCAAATCAAAATCTTTACTTATTGTATTGGTCTAAAATTTGAAGAAAAAAAATCCTACCTGGTTGTGTCTAAAAATGGTTGGCTTGAGTGGTAAACAGGGTAGATCCTGATCAGATCCCACATGCTGTGCCCAGGCCTGTCTGCCCCGATATTTAGGGTTAATACCATATAATATGATTCATTAGTGTACTTCATTGTGAGAAATATTTTTCATATTTCCGTGTTGTGAGTTATACAACAGAACTGCTTAGTTGACTTTTCTTATATATGCCTTTGTTATTTTTAGCTCACCTGAGCGAAAGCTCAGTGTGAGCTGTTGTGATTACCCTCTGTCCGTCGTCGTCCCACGTCTGTCGTGCTTTATCTGTCGTCTGTCGTCAACAATTAGTTTGTTAACACTCTAGAGGTCACAGTTTTGATCCAACCTTAATGAAACTTGCTCAGAATGTTTGCCCTTATGAAATTTAGGTCAGGTTCAGACCTGGGTGACTTGGGGTCAAAAACTAGATCAGCAGGCTAAATCAAAAGACAAACTTGTTAACACTCTAGAGGTCACATTTTTGAAGTAATTATCATGAATATTGCTCAAAATGTTCGTCTTGATGATTTCTAGGTCAAGTTCGAAACTGGGCCATTTGGGATAAAAAACTAGGTCACTGGGCCAAATCAAAGGTAAAAAAACCTTGTTAACACTCCAGCAGTCACATTTTTGAAGCAACCATCATGAATCTTGCTCAAAATGTTTGTCTTGATGATTTCTTAGTCGTGTTCAAAACTGGTTTACTTGGGGTCAGAAACTAGGTCACCAGGCCAAATCAAAGGAAGACCATTTTGAAGCAGTCATCATGAATCTTGCTCAAAATGTTTGTCGTGATGATTTCTAAGTCAAGTTTGAAACTAGGTCACTTGGGGTAAAAAACTAGGTCACCAGGCCAAATCAAAGGAAAATCTTGTTAACACTCCAGAGGTCACATTTTTTGAATAATCATCATGAATATTGCTCAAAATGTTCGTTTTGGTGATTTCTAGGTCTAGTTCAAAACGGGGGCAGTTGGAGTCAGAAACATATTTTGTGGTGGATCCTGTTGGTGTCTGCGTTGGTGTTGGCATCATCGTGATGCTTTCTTGTCTGCACAAAATCTTGTGAACCAGTGGTTGCATTCTTACCGAATTTTCATGGGTATATCATTGGGATATAACAAAGAACTGATTAGATTTTGGTGAGCATGACCTAAGTTTCAAGGACACAATAAATTTACCATTGGGGGACAGCTATTTTCTCTGAAAACACTGTAACAGTTATCACTTGTGTTTTCAATAAATAATGTTAAAAGGGATGTAAAATTCCAGATCATCATGAATTATTACTTTTTCACTTAAACATATTGCAGGTATCCACTAGTATTGCTTGGTGATACTTTTCTTATTTCTCCAGTAAAACATATAGTGTGGGTATCCATTAGTATTACCTCACAATTGTGATCCTAATGAGAACATATGTTATAAAGAAAGTAAGAAAGTAAGAAAAATATTGATATTTGCAGTTGAAAAAAGTTTTATCAGGAACTACCTTATTCAAAAAAGTTTTGGGGCAGACAGGCCAGAGCAAACAGTGTAGACCCAGATAATCTGCTGCAGAATGCTACATCTGAACAAGGTCTATACTTTACATTGCTTATACAATAGTTGCTACACATTAGTGAGTAGTGAAATGGACTTTGGTTGGTTAAAGATAGGCTTGTCTAGAGCTTCAGCTAAAAAGATACATTTTACCATAATAACCCTAAGTATAGGGACGGACAGGCCTGAGCAGACAGTGTAAACCCAGATCAGATGCAGCAGATTGCAGCATTTGATCAGGGTCTACACTGTTTGTCACTCATCCAGCTATTTTTAGACACATCGACAGGTTGTCAAATGGGGTTGTTCAAATATTAGGTGAAATAAAGTAAGGAATTAAGGTGTCATAATATTTAGGGTAGATACAGTATAATGGTGTGTTAACATAATGGAACAAGGAAAGAGCTCCTCTTGGCCTTTTTTTTTTTTTGTGACTCAGTTATAAGACTGTATTTCATTATTTAGTTACAAACAAGCAATGTTAAAAAAGTGTTTTGGTCAAGGAAAAACCATTTAATTACCATAAAAGCTTGATTCCAACTCAACAATATGAAAAAAATTGGATTACTGTAAAAATTATACCTTTAGCCATAATCTTGATGACTTGGGTGAGTGAATTGGTTTGTTTGGATTGCTTGTAAAAATAGGTCAGAAAAACAAATTGCAAGTCAGGTCAATCAAATTTATGATTAAATTCTGTTCTTCACCAGAACATTTACATGCTTAATGAAGATGGTAGCGGAGGAGCTAGTGAAGATAATTTTGGGATATGTTTCCTTATTTCATCTGCAAAAATATGGATGAAATTGTTTTCTCTGGTTTATTCAACAAAAAGCATTTGTGGTTTGGGCATAAAATGTATTACTTTTTTGCCCCATCAAACATTCCCATCTTCACTCCATGTTTTGTTACTGCACAGTGGCAGGGTTTTATGCTGTGTCTGTGAAGCTTTTATTTTCTAAATTTTTAATAAAAAATGCTTAGCCCTGTAATAAAAGAAAAATTGCACAGCTGATCAGATGCTGTATATGATATTTCAAGTGTAGTGGGAGAGACTGTGAGGTGGCACTAAACATAGTGGGGGAGACACTGGTTTAAAAATGTTACATTTTAAGCTTGCCTATATAAAAGTGCACTTTGAACTTAATATGTATTAAGACAGACAGGCCTGAGCAAACAATGAAGACCCAGACCAGATGCCACATTCTGTGGCATCTGATCAGGGGCTACACTGTTTGCCATTCATCCAGCAATTTTTAGACATCAGAAAGTAGTAAAAAGGATATGTTCAGATTTTAGGACCATTTTGGTGTTACACTTCAACCTCTTTATAACACGGTTTGTTATAACACGGTTTTGGATATAAAACGGTTCAAAGATGGATCCCAAAAAATGTATAGATTATATTGAAAAATGACCATAAATGGTCATTTTTCAATATAATCTATACATTTTTGTTTGGATATAAGACGGTTGTTTAACTAACAGGGTTTATGCTATGGACCCCAACAATAGTGTTATAAAGAGGTTGCAGTGTTATATTTAAGGTGGCCAAATACTTAGGGTAATGATGATACCACCTCATAATCAGTGTCTGTATGGGTGTTTGCATCAGCATCTGTGTAACACTTTCTTCAGTAAGAACATTTTCAAGCTCTTGAAAGTCTGGGTGTCAGCTGGATGCTGCAAAGGTGCTGTGCCATTTTCAGCATTAGGGAGACCTGATTTGTCTTAATTTTTGCATCCTTAAGTTTCTGAAGTGGACCTTCCCATCTTTGAATCTAGTCAGAACCATAATTGTTCCTTTGGGGGTGGTCGGGTGTGGCGAAGGTGTCGTGTATCTTACGTCACCTGGGCATCCAACTGATATTGGCTTACAGTTGGACAAGGCTTGCTATCCTTGTAGCAGGTAAGGATAGAGGAGGAATGTTTTTATTTCTTCTGTTTCTTCACTTTCATTTATTTTCCTTTCTCTCCTGTACCTCTCTTTCATCTCCTCTACTATCTCTTCTTTCTCTTCTCCCTTTCACTGGGAGACAACACAAAATGACCTACAAGGGTTGATGTTGTTAAGCACCAACACAATAGAACCATTGTTCCAAACAGGGGTCTCAGTAAAAAGTCATAACAGAATATCACAGTGTAGATCCTGATGAGATGGCTCATTATGAGCCATCTCATCAGGATCTACACTGTTTGCGAAAAACATTGTTTTTGTCTGCAGGGCTGAAAGGTTTATGGTAGGGCAAGGGCCTGTTGTGCTTGCAGCAGGTTTATAATTGTTTCTTTCTGTCTGTCCTATCTTCTACCTCTCTTCAGGTCTCTTGGAGACCCTTCTGTTGACTGGATCATTAAATAATTACTCCAGCTCATATATGGATGGATTTTTTATGTCTCACTACCAAGGTGGAGGGTGGCGGATGGGGGGAGGCAGGTGGGACGTACTGTTTATGGTGACTCAGACCCTGTTAGTGTTGGCAAGACAGATTGTTGTGTGGATGATATCATTTAAAATTGCTTGCAGATTTTACCAAACTTGCAGGGATACGTACCTCTTTGGGCAAGCTTTGGGGCTGATATCATTTGGGTTACTTTGGCCTCATATTGAAAGTCAGCACAAGGCACACAATGTCATATTTACACGTTTTACAAACAGTTCCTCACTTTACCTGAAAAATACTGTAAAAAAATTAGAACGTCGTCTGCTGCAGTTTTGCTTGGCACTTTAGGGTTAATATCATGCTTGTGATTGAAATCATAGATTGTAATTAGGATTGATTCTGAAGAAAAATTTGACCAGCACTAGAAAAAGGAACCTTATGGTTTTCCTGTTAGTGGTTCTTCCAGTGCTCATAATGCAGTCCCCTATTGGGATGTGTTTTTTGGCTGAAGCTTCCTCAAGGTCCCTACAACTTGTCTTGGAACAGTAAAGGCTCTGGAAAGACTGTGCCTATGCACAGGTGCACCTGAGCTTTTGCTGGTCGCCTATAAGTACCCTTTTCTCATGTGCTGGCTCAATTAGAACTCAATTAGATTCTGACACTGTAGTGACACCATTTTCTGAATCTTAAGGCTTAGCAAGCTGGGTACCAGCAGACGACATTTTGAAATATTTATCTTGTTTTCTCCAGATGATGACCTATAATGCATCATTGCTTAGAGCCTTTTATTATCACACTTCATTATCTGGATACGTGTATATTAAAATGCCAAGAAAACCTGCATTTGAAAATGTCTTCTGTTTATGTCGTCTGCTGAATATTCTTGCAAACTTTTCAAACCTATTTCTGCATACAGGCAAACAGTGTGGACCCTGATCAGACTGCTCCTAGAAAAGCAGTCTGATCTGGGTCCACACTGTTTGCAAAAATGACTTTAAAATCACAAGCAGATGACAAAGCAGACAACATTTGTTGTGATGGCAGTTTAAGGGTTAAATAATGTTGAAAGAGACTTAAAAACAAATCATCAATTTCATGAAAAATACTTTTTAATAAACACTTCATTTACCTAAAGAATTATTGTGTCTCAAACTTTAGGGTAAATAAATAAGTACACTTTGAAAACTTCAGCTTCTTGAAACTGAGGATAAAATTTTCTGAAATCTGGTAGATATAGCAGAAAAAAACAACTTACAAGGCACTGAAACAAGCGGTAAACTGCCAGGTAAGTTATAAAAGCTGTTTGTTTCCTCCCGTAATCATGCAAGGTGAAAACGGATAAATAAAGTGGGTTAACTTTTTCGGTGCCAAATTTCAGACAACATTTGTTGTCTGCTTTTTTATTTTAACAAACTATCGTTTGGAAAGACGTTTATATGTAAAGTTGATAGATTGAATGTCAAACAGCGTAGATCCAGATGAGATGGCTCATTGAGCTATCTCATCTGAATCTATTCTGTTTGCAAAATCCTATTATTATCGCCTGTGGTGGTAAAAGAGTTATTTAAAAGTGTAGCTGAGATTTTCCTATTCGGTAAGTTTTGGTTTTGTTCTTGCGAAGAGTGATGGCAAAATGTGCACTCATTACGAAGACATGCCTATTCAAATATATTGAGAATTTTACCACCAAAAAATGAAAACTTTCAGATGAAAAATTCTGGTAGTTTTCATATTTCTGCTCAAAACATAGATTGTGGGTACTTGTTAAAACTGCCTCAATGAGGTGGTTCTAACAAATACCCACAATATATGATTTTGAGCAGAAATAAGAAAATTAATGTGTACCCTTTGGATTAGAGTTCCAGTGCTTTGCCGACTGAGGTTTTGGGTCTCCACTACTATCTCGGGCGTAATTTCAGAATGTCCCAGTGGCCTGTACTACTATTATTAACCCTTGTCCTGCTGAAACCGGATATACCCTGCCTTTGCAAACAGTGTAGATCCAGATCAGTTGGCTTCTGTTTGAAGAAGCCAACTGATCTGGATCTGCACTGTTTGTCATTCAGTATGTAAATTTATATCAACAACCTGGATCTAGTAATATGATTGGCTGAAAATTTGAAAAGGGTGTGTCATCTTAATTTATTCAGCAGGACAAGGGTTAAATGTCATAAAATATATATTCTGCTCATATCCTCATTTTTATTGCTCTTTATTCATGTTTCAGTCATTGATTTTGTCTTTTTATCGGATGACTTAACATCCTGTTTTCACCTTTTTCCTAATGGTTTTCAGTTTTGCAGTTTTGATGTGATCAACTTTTATATTTGTACATCCTGTTAACATTTACCACTCTCTGGGCCAATTCAGCAGACGAAAAATTCATGATATTTTTTTCTTATTTTCCGAAGAAAACAGGATTTGACATTCCATGCAGATTGTCTCTATTGGAGGCAATTTGCATGAAATGTCAAATCCTGTTTTCTGGGAAAAATGAGAAAAAATATTTCAGTATGTCATCTGCTGAAAATTTTACCCAGAGGGCTAGGCGTTAAAGAACAACCTTAACAAGTGCATAGCTTGTTGGGTAAAAATTTCAGCAGATGACAGTTTGAAATATTTTTCTTGCTTTCCCCAGAAAACAGGCTTTGACATTTCTGCATAAAATGTCAGATCCTGTTTCCTGGGAAAAATAAGAAAAATGTCATCAGTTTGTCATCTGCTGAATTTGCCTAGAGAGTGGTAAAGGTTGAAGAAACAATATTCATAGCTCATGGTAATTTTAAGACATTTCTTTCAACCAAAAACTATTGTTTTTTTCTTTTTTCTCATAAGAAGGTAACTTTGGGTAGTCATTGGGTATCCCTTGCCTAGCATTTTTTTCATTCGTTCCTAAGGGCAGCTGTTTTAGAGATGTTGCCCTGTACTGTCAAAATGTCTTTGCAAAAAATGGACACATTGCATATAGGTTTGCTTTCGTAATGACTGTTTTATGGCCATGACCTTGTTCTTAAACGTAAACATCTGCAATGACATCACTGTCAAGACATTTTTTCCCATACTCTAATTGTCAACATCCCATTCTGAGCACATCTCTCACAGGAAGCAGTGAGAAAATTAACTTTTATAATGAGCATAATTAAACAATCCACTTAATTCTGCAAAGTTGATTCCATTTATAGACACCCTTGATGGATGAAGATAACATAGCTCAAAATAAGGCACTTTTTTCAACCAAAAAGTGTGGATATTTTACCGTTGATTCTCCATGAAAGCATATCATGTGGGTACTCATTGGAATTGCCACCACAAGATATATTGTCTTGGAGAAATAAGAAAAATATTTCTCTGTTTACTTTTCTTATATAGAGCTTCAGCTGCATATCATAGAATCAGTCAGAGCAGATAACTCGTACAAGCTAAAAAGCCACTTTTGAAATCTTATACCCCCTACCCCTTCCCCTGCACATTTGTATGTCGAGGGGTATATAGTTTTTGTTTTTCTGTTGGTTTGTTCTTACATTTGTTTGTTCATTTGTCTTTTAATCAGGTTCGTGGAACTAGGGTCAAAGTTTATATGACCATATAATATCAAGACCCTTTGATGGATTTCATTTAAATTTTGTTGATGATAGATATAGGTCTGAAGTTTTAATTACCGCCATCCCAATTAGGTTGCATGACCTTAAGGTCAAGGTCACAGACATAGAATTTTTATCATACCTTGAGATGTCATTTTTAGCTCACCTGAGCACTAAGTACTCAAGATGAGCTATTATGATCAGTCAGTGTCTGTCATGTGTTGTGCATTGTCCATTGTGCGGCGCCCAAAATTTGCTTTAAAAGCCTACTCCTCCTACATCCCTGGGCCAATTGCCTTGAAACTTGGTAGGAAGCATCAGGATGACTTGTAGATCAAAAATATATAAAATCGTTTCAATTGGAAATCCAAGATGGGCACCATGGTTACCATCTTGAAAATCTAATTTTGGCTTCTTCTCCTGAACATAAAGGCAAATTGATTTGAAACTTGGTAGGAAGCATCGGTGTGACTAGTAGATCAAAAATAGCTAAAATCTTTCCGATCTGAAATCAAGCTTGCCACCATGGCAGCCATCTTGAAATCTATTTTTTGCTTCCTCTCCTGAACCGAAAGACCAATTGACTTGAAACTTGGTAGGAAGCATTGGGATGACTTGTTGATCAAAAATTGCTAAAATCATTTGGATTAGAAATCCAAGATTGCCACCATGGCCACCATCTTAAAACTCTATTTTTCACTTCTTCTCCTGAATGGAAGAGCCAGTTGACTTGAAACTTGGATGGAAGCATTGGGGTGACTAGTAGATCAAAAATAGCTAAAATCGTTTGTATCT